>CM070784.1:52806084-53366084 GCA_036346955.1 Dipus sagitta
CTAGAAAGGTTGGAGAAGATGACATAGGATGTGAAATGCCTTAAGGAAGGATTATGTTTGGCTCATCACACTACCCAAGAATAATGGCAGCAAATGGCACACAGATATCAGTCTTTAGTATATTCATAGGATAAATGAATACAGAGGAATTCATATAGCCTTAAAAAACAGTGAGCTATTTTTCAAGTAATTGTTACTGCTACAATGCAAACATTGGCAATAGCAAATGCTTTCTTGACAGATGTTATAGTTTATTTGTACACAGAAAGAAATAAAAATGCCACCTCATTACTTATACTGTTATATGTTCCAAGATTCAAGAAAACACAGGAAGCTGTTCTCAAATTTGGAAAGAATTCTATAAGGTATGACACTGTACATAGGAATGCAGAGGAAAAATGATAGTTTTCGTTGGATAAAAATCTATGCCCATGGTGTGGTCGTTTCAGCGTGTATCCCCATAGATACAGGTGTTTTATTAACGTTTGGAACTTGGATCTCTAGCACTCTGGCTGGAGGAGGGGTCACTGGGGCAGATGCTAAGCTCCAGCCCAAAGATGTGTTTGAGGACAGATCTGATTTCTAGCCAAAGGTATACAGAGAGGTTTGAGCTGTGCCTGGGTCCCTGCTGCTTGCTGCCCGTTTGTGCTTAGTGCTTTTGGTTTTTATTGGCTGTTTTATTGTTTCTCTCTGCTGGGACATATGGAAGCAGCTTCTTCCACCATGATGGAACTTCCTCTGGATCTGTGAGCCTGAAAAAAATCCCTTCCTCCCATAAACTGTGTCTGGTATGGATGTTCATCCCAGAAATGTGAGCTGTCTAAAACATATGATAATAGTTGTTATGGTTTGAATGAAAAATATCTCCCACAGTCTCATGTGTATGCTTGGTCTCCAGCTAGTGGTTTTATTGTATGAGATTATGAAAACTGTGTGAGGTGAAACCTAATTGAAATATGTCCAGAATTACAATAATGTAACAATACATGTCAATGCATATATATGATCATTAAATAATTGGAAGGAAATGTGTTAAGTTAATAATGATATCTTTTATCTTCACTTTTGATGACATTTTTAGCTTATTATAAAATAAATGTCCGCATTAATTTGCTTCAAGTTAGTGGTGATTGCAAATATTTCCTTTTTGCTTCTTGGCATTTTATGAAGTTTAGTTAGTAAATGAAATATACTTGTGTATTTAAGGAAAATACACATTGCATAACAAAATGTATAAAGAAGGAAAAGTAAATAATATTAATATGAACACCCACAAGATACTTGGTAGGTTAAAATGTAGAAATTAAATACTTCTGATAGTGAAAGTGAGATTGTTTTTCGGAAGGACTGGGTCACTGGAGAGCAAGTATGTATGTATTCTTGCTTCTCTGGGAAATAAAATTAAATGTGTGCATCCATATTTGCCAGTTGAATAAACAAATTGTGCATTACTTCTGTAATTTGCATAATGATGATTACTGGTAAGACTCACAAGTTTGAAATATTTATTGCTCATTTTCAGTTCTTTAATGAATCATTTGTGTACTTGTCTTACTCCATTTCCACAAAAGAATTGCTTTTGTTGTTTCTTTTTATGGTCTCTCTTTTTTTAAACTGATCATAAGGGAATTATCTACAGTAAATTCATTACTGTTTTGTAGTTTATACACATTATAAATATTTTCCTGGTTACTATGTGCTGTTTAATGTGTTGATGGTTTTTACTTAACATTAACAAAAAAGATACATTAATGTCATTGTTCCTAGATTTGCCATCCTTCCTTGCTCTTTATTTTTTTAAATTTTTTTAAATTTTTATTTATTTGAGAGTGACAGGGAGAGAGAAAGAGGCAGAGAGAGAGAGAGAGAATGGGCATGCCAGGGCTTCCAGCCACTGCAAACAAACTCCAGACACCTGCGCCCTCTTGTGCATCTGGCTAACGTGGGTCCTGGGGAATTGAGCCTCAAACTGGGGTCCTTAGGCTTCACAGGCAAGCGCTTAACCACCAAGCCATCTCTCCAGCTCCTTTCTTGGTCATTAATTGCTTTAAAAAATTTTTTTTGAAAGAGAGGAGATGTGTGTGTGTGTGTGTGTGTGTGTTCACATGTGTGCGAGCATAGGTTTACCAGGACCTCTGGCCTCTACAAATAAATTTCAGATGCATGAGCTGCTTGCACATCTGGGTTTACATGCATACTGGGGAATTGACCACTTGCCAGGTAGGCTTTGCAAGCAAGTGCCTTTAACCACTGAGACATCTCCCCAGCCTCAAGTCATATTTTTGACATGTTCCCTTTGGCCATATTTTCGTAGTTGTTGTTGTCAAATTCTTCTTACAGTTTAAACTCTGGGCTACTGACAGTAATCCCAAAATAATCTCATTTTGCATTTTAAATTAAGTTAAACAAAATCTCTGAAGCATTTTATAAGAGAATTGGGATCTTATCATTGATGAGTCCGTTTACCTATGAGAATGTGTTAGTATAATGGAAATTCTGAGTTTTAACCATCAGCCTTATCAAAGGAAAACTATAAACATTGGATTACTGAAAATATAGCTAGGTAGAAGGTACTTTTAAAAGTTATGAGTACCAACATGTAAAGTTGGAATTGTAATTCAAAACTGGTAAATTAGTAAGTTTACCAGCTTATTTTTCCTTAAGTTCTTCCATGTTTCCAGGTTCTGTTTTTTTAATAGATTATTTTTAGTTTTGAGCAAGGGTCTCATGTGTACCAGGCTGTCTTCAAACTCACTATGTCCCTTTGAACTTCTGATCTTCCCACCTTCACCGTTGGGTGTTGGGATTTCAGACGTGTACCACTGTGCCCAAATCTAATTGTTTTCTTGGTGATAGCTGGCCATATAGTTCCAATGACAATTCATTCTGCAGTTTAACATTGGATTCTTTATTCTTTGTGTGCCCCACTCAACACCATATTCAGCCCATATATATATATATATATTTATATATATATATATATATATATATATATATATATATATATAATTTATTTATTTATTTATTTTCAAGCACAGAAAAGAGAGACAAACAAAGGGAATGGGCACACCAGCCACTCCAGCCACTGCAAATTTACTCCACATGCATACACCACTTTGTGTATCTGGGTTTATATGGGTACTGGGGAACTGAACCTGGTCTTTAGGCTTTCCAGGCAAGTGCCTTAAACTTTGAGCCATCTTGTCCACACCAGCCATATATTGAGAATAACCTTCTTAGACATGATTTCTAGGTGTCTGTCAAAGTCAATGTTTTTCTACTCACAAATAAAACTTTTGGGGTGCCCTGTTATTGTCATCATAATCCCCACTATTCTAAGCAAAGACTAAGTTTGGTAGAAGCCTCTTCTTTTTTATTCCTGTTGTAGTCAATTCCACATTGCTGGGACAAACACAGTTTATTGGAGAAAGGGATTTACTTCAGGTTTATAGAGTCTAGGGGACATCATCAATGGCAGAAGTAGCTTGCTCCCTTTCATAGATCCAAGCAAAAATATATCACAAAAAAAAAAAAACAGAAACAAATGCAGAACTCCAGCTGCTCTCTCCACACACTTGGGCTGGAATGAAAATCTGCCCCAAACACACCTTAGGGCTGGTCTCTAAGATACACCCCCAGGGACATATCTCCCTGTAGAAGGAATCTGTCTGCTAGGGGCTGAAAGTTGTAAACTCAATTTTAACAAAACAAGCCTGACGTGGTGGTGCATGTCTGTAATCCCAGCTGTTGGGAGGCAGAAGTAGAAGAATTGCTATGAGTTCAAGGCCAGCCTGGGACTACAGAGTGAATTACAAGTCAGCCTGGGCTATAGACCCTACTTTGAAAAAAAAATCTGAATCTAAGGGGCCATACATTTACATTATCATGTTGAAATTACTGTATCTCCCCACATTTTAATGATCACGTCCCCATACACTTCAGTTCAGGTTGTCACCGTGTCTCTGTCATCACTTTTCTGAGGATAGATTTTACTGTGTTCTGCTTGGATGTAATACGATCATTGGCATTTTCTGATTTCTGTAAGTTAAAAAATAATAATAATAAACCCTTTCACCTGGAATGAGAGTGATTTTTCTCACAGCATTGGCCTCTTGATTCTTCATTTCCATCTTCTCAACTAAAAACATACCTGTGGTTCAACCACACAGTTGTCATGCTAACTCCACATGCCTCCTGGTTTAATGTCTGTATGCCTGTTGTAGTCAGCTTGTATGTCGCTGGGATGAACATCCAGACCAGAAATATTTATGGGAGGAAGAGGATTTATATCATGCTTACAGATCCCAGGTAAATTCCATAATTGTGGTAGAATCGGGCCCCTTGCAGAGACCCAAGCAGACTGACATGCATCCAGTACAACAAACAAGCAGCACCAGAGCTCCCAAACCTCTCTGCATATCTTTGGGCTGGAATTCAGCTCTGCCCCCAAATATACCTTAAGGTTGGAACCCAGGATCCATTCCGATGACACCTCTAGCCAGGTAGCTGGCTGGAGACCCCAGTTACAAGCTTCAATAAAATACCTGAGTGTATGGGAGACATGTGTTCAAGCTACCACAGTGCCCATCTTCATATCGTCTCTAATGCACATGCAGCATCCTTCAGTAGTCAATGCCTACCTTGGACCCTTTGCTTCTGCATCTTTCCTCAGCTGCTCAGATAGTGCTCAGTGGGGTGATGTGCACTGTGGACTCAGCATAGCACTCACTGATCACTGCACAAATAATGATGTCCTTTCATCTTGGTAGTTTACCCTTGCCTAATGACCATAGTCTGGAGGGAGATGAACATCTTAAGCATCTTTCCCAGAGTGTACCTTACCACCATGACTAGGGACTCTTTTTTGATTAAATTTATCAAATAATATTGAACTTCGTGGATATTAGTATATTGGTATAAAATCTAGTGACTAGTATTCCATCTCCCAATTTCTCTTCAAAAAATGTACAAAACCAAGGCTGGAGAGATGGATCAGTATTTACAGTGTGGCCTGCAAAGCCTAATGACCTAGGTTTGATTCCCTAGTACCCATGTCAAGCCAGATGCACAGTAGCTTATGCATTTGGAGTTCATTTGAAGTAGCTGAAGCCTTGGTGTGCCCATTCTCTCCTCTCTTTGTCTCTTTCTCTCTCCTATACTCTCTCTCTCTCTCTCTCTCTCTCTCTTTGAAAATAAATAAATAAAAATAAATGGGCAAAATATATGTGAGGAAAGCCAGGTCTCCTTTTGCACATTTGTAATCCCAGTGCTCAAGAGTCTAAGACAGGAGGGTCACAAGTTCAAGGTCAGCTTGATCTATGTAGTGAGATTTTATTTATAAAACAATCACTTTAAAAATCACTTTAGAAAGAAAGAAAGGAAGGAAGGAAGGAAGGAAGGAAGGAAGGAAGGAGGGAAGGAAGGAAGGAAGGAAGGAAGGAGGGAAGGAAGGAGGGAAGGAAGGCAGAAAGAAGGGAAGAGAGGAATGAAGGAAAGAGGAAAGAAGAAAGATGGAAAGAAGTTAGAAAGAAAGGAGGGAAGGAAGGAAGGTAAACATTGAATGTAGAATTAGTTTTCACGTCTGTTTTGTGAAATCCAGAGAATCCTTCATCACAGTAGCAGGAGTGTCAATTTTTTTTGTCTGCCCTGGGCTACATTGAAAAAGAAGAATGATCTTGGTTCCCTCATCGAGGATATTCAGCCTACAACTTACTGGTTGCAAAAACATATATATGTTTATTTTGCATGACTTGTGATGTGACATGGTCATCTACAAAGTTCATACTCCAGAACTGTGCTATTGAGTGTAAAAAATCACACACACACATACACACACTCACACACAGACACACCCTATAATGCTTTAGCATAGCTCTGGACACTGCCATCACTCACTTCACCCTATATGCAAGTCTAAAGCTACCATTCTTCCACCATTGTAGGTGACATATAGAGGTGCTAACCCAGGAGAAGGTCCAGGACAACCCTCTACAACAAAGCCTATCCCTCCAGATGTCCAGTGTTTGGGGAAAGTTTGGTCTAATGTGAAGAAGAGGAAACTCTGAAATTACAGAGATTCACTCAGATTTCCAAGTAGAGAAATCAGTGGGGCAGAACATATGCTCCTTGACTCTCTTATTTTTGTTGTGCTTTGTTTTGGGGGAGATAACCATGGGCATTGTTATGGTGACATGCTTATTTCTCTTTCATAACTTAAAGTACACTCATTGCATGGTTTAGTGAAGAAAGATGACAATGGATGCCTATGTAGAGATGACAGTTGAATACCCTTGCAGCAAAATACCTCTTTTCACTTATCTACTTTAAAATACGAGGTTGTCAGGGAATATTCAGTGTGGTTGGAATTGTCATAGTAAATGCATATCAACTAAATCTTTTATATTTGGTAGAAAAATTGGGGGCAGTATTCCAATGCACCTCTAATGGGCCAATTAAAAGACAAGCCATTTCAATCCAAATGAATGGCATTAATGTTTTTACCAGTAAAAAAGGGTTATCTTAGGGACAAGGATAACTAGAAACACACTTGTATGGAAAAGAAATCACCATAGCACTTAATATTTGTTCAAATTTAAGTTGATCCATCCATTTTGCAATCCTAAGTATATTATAAAATAAAATACTGGATTTTGCAATTTAAGAAATTATGGCTACTGGTGCATTCCTTTAATCCCAACATTTGGGAGGCAGAAGTAGGAGGATCCATGTGAGTTTGAGGCCAGCCAGGAACTATAGCGTTCCAGGTCAGCCTGGGCTAGAGTGAGAGCCTACCTCAAAAAAAAAAAAAAAAAAACAATCAAAAACATAGAAAGAAATTGTGATACATTTCACATATTTATCATATTTTATATAATAAAACATGGTGCTCTGTTATTTATAAATAAAATATGGAAATAGTTTTTTTTTTAATTTACCACACCTTTGCCTTGTGTGCCAAACACAGATTTGAGAATGAGGAATTCCAAACCCCTTGAAATGGCTTCCACTTAGATGTGGTCTATGGAGATGGAATTTTATTTTATTTTGCCAGAAGTGGGTTTTCATTGTGCATAGTTGCCTTGGATAACTTGACAAGCTTTTCTGATAAAAGGTGTGGTTGTGTACAGTAGTTGGAATGGTGTGATCAATATGCTTGCGCCCTGCATGATGGAGTGGCTTTTCTGAGAAAGGAGAAGCTGACACGGCATATCCGCTCAGCTCCTGTTTCAGGTGGACTCTTGTGAACCCAAGTATAAATAGAGCAGATGCAATTGTAGACTCCCAACAGTTAGAAGTTGGAGCTCAGCATAATGCATTTTTGTGCATTTTCTGGGTGATTGACAGGGTTTGTCCTAGTCATTGCTGTGCCTGCTCTTCAGTTACCCATGGAGCTCTCTGTTATGTATCAACTTCTATCCTTAGTAATTTCTAGCATGACAAATTGGCTTTCCTGACTTCATCCTTACCTGAACTGTGACATGTAGAGGTATACACAATGTGTTGCACTACTTGTATATATTAATAAAATAAATTGTATATTATTATATGTGTTATATCCCAATCAGTTAGGATAGGAGAATGCCCTGAGGACTAGAAAATGCCAACAGACTGCTTCACAGATTATAAAGTATAGCATCAAGACTGTGGCCTTATTTTGAGTTTCTGATAAGCTGTACAATGAAAGGATCTCACCTGACCCATTCATTGCTATCCCAAGACACAACACTATATACTTTACAGTGACAGTGGCTAATATGGGTGGAAGGCATTTTGACTTTGTGTTGCAATGTATCAAACCATTCCAAAACTTAATGGGAGGGGCCTGGAAAAATTGCTGAATGGTTACAGCACTTGCCTGCAAAGACTGAGGATTCAGGTTCGATTTTCGAATACACACAAGGTGGTGCATGCATCTGGAGTTCATTTGCAGTGGCTAGAGGAAGGAAAGGGAAGAAGGAAAGAAAGCTTATAGACCACTGCTGCCTGAATGGCCTTCTGGCAATGTGATCATGCCCACCATAAGAGCTAGTCTGAGAGGGGCAGGTATAAGTGTGAGCTGCATGACTGTGTCTGATTTCACTTGAGGAGTACAGTGTCACTCCTGCAACACTGTGGAGATCAAAGCAGTCACTGCCTAGTTTCACGTGCATGGAGGAGACACAACTGTGCATCCTTGGGGAGGAATGATGAACAATTTTCAGTCCCATTAAAAAATAAACCCAGGCTGGAATGATGGCTTAGCACTTAAGGCATTTGCCTGCAAATTTCAATTCCCTAATACCCATGTAAAACCAGATACACAAAGTAACATGTGTATCTGGAATTGGTTTGCAGTGGCTAGAAGCCCTGGTATGTACATTCTCTGTCTCTTCTTCTCTCTCTGCAAATAAATAAATAAAAATATATAAAAATAAAATAAAATAAAAACCCTAGATATAGGAATTTCATTGTGAAGTTAAGGATGATAGGACTCAGAGATATTAAATTCATTTCCAAGGTCAAAGAGCAAGTAACCAAATCACAGTCCAAATTCAAAGTCCCATTCTCCCAAAGAGGAATGTCAGGTTGGGACGGCTTACTTCTCCACCTGGCCTTGGCCTTCCTGGTATGTACATAATACCTTTTATAATTTTTGTGGGTTTTTTTTGTTATTATTTTTCAAGGTTGGATCTCTCTAGCTCAGGCTGACCTGCAATTCACTATGTAGTCTCAGGGTGGCCTTGGACTCATAGTGATCTTCTTACCTCTGCTTCCTGGATGCTTGGATTAAAGGTATGTGCCCCCAAGCCCAGCTTGTGATTTGTTTTTTAAAATGCTACCTGCCCACTATTGTACCTTTGAATGGCACATGGATGTGTCTGCCTTCTTCCCTGTATTCTTGGTGTGTGTATCACCAACACAAATAAAAGCTGAATGAATCTTGTTGAATGGATGGGGGAAAGTGATATGCCAACCTTCTTGACCAAAGCTTCGCTCATGGAACCATGTGGTCCAGTACAGAGGTGTGGTCATTACCTCCTCTGCAGGAGACTGGTGATGGTTTCTTTCCCCTTAGTAAAGTGAACGATTAGCTAGAATAAGCTGAGCAGGTTGGAATACTAAATATTTACATTTGCTTGATGCCAGAAAGAAAAGGCAGAAATCAAGTTGCTGTAGAATCAGATTGGCCAAACATTGCTACTGTTTTATTTGTAGCTTTAAATATCTACAGTATATTTTGTGTGAAATATTGGGATGGAATGCACAGCAAATTTGTGATATCAAACACAGATTCTTTTAAATCCTCAGGAAAGCTGCTATGTGATGTGCCATGTCAGAAAATGGGGAGAAAATTTTGGTATATAAATAGCAATCTACTAAATATTGAGAAACAACTCAAAATAAGTTTAATTTGCATGATTTTCAGGAAATAGCACTGTATGACTCTCAGAACATCTCAAAAATCTTCATCAAAATATGAATTTCTAAGTTCTCATGTTTTTCATGGCATAATTGTTGGTGAGGGTAGTCTGGAGTGTAAATTACTCATTAGCAACAGAATTCCATGTAGTTTCAAATGCTTGAAGTTTGTTATGTTTAAATGTCAAATATCTACATTTTCTCCTCTATACCATTTCACTTTAGTTTTGAGCCTTAGTTTAAGAAAAGCATACATTTCTGATTTTTAATTGCTTAAAGTTATTTTTTTCTGTTAGTTCATTGGTTTACTGTGTTAAATAGTTAGCAGTCTAAAAGACATTACACATGGCATCTAATTTGCAATGGCTGAATTTAAGAAGTTTTTGACTTATGATGGTGTGAAAGAAATATACATTCAGTAGAATCTGTGCTTTGAATTTCAAATTTTGATCTTTTTTTTTATCAAGCAACAGTGGAATGAATTCATTTCTCATGGATTCTAGGCAGGATAGCATGCCACAGCTCCCCTCTGCTATGAGATCACAGGAACAAGCATTACTTTACATGGCTGGGTGTTGAGCTACCATGCTTGGGACATTGGGTGAACTAAATTCATTTTAGACCTTCACAATGGGTTTATCAGAATGTAACATCCATTATAAGAGTATTAAAAAATAAATTAAGGGGCTGGAGAGATGGCTCAGCAGTTAAGGTGCTTGACTGCAAAGCCTAATGACCTGGGCTTGATTCCCCAGTACTCACATAAATCCAGATGCACAAAGAGGTGCATGCATCTGGATTTCATTTGCAGCAGCTGGAGGTGCTGGCATGCCCCTCTCTGTCTGTTTCTCTTCTATCTGTCTCTGCTTACAAGTAAATAAAATTTAAAAATCTTTAAAGACAAAAAATAAAATAAGAAATGTAGGTGAATTTTGTGCCCCAACAAAATTAATGGAAATAATTGGTACAACTTCTTTATGCACAGGAATTTAAAATCTAAGAAGAAAAGACAAATGAAAGTCTGTATGGGTAAAAAGTGAATGTGTTTTTACATAGGTTGGTGGGTGTGGTGCTTGGATTCAGGTGTCCCCCATAAACTTAGGTGTTCTGAATGCTAGGTTCCCAGCTGATGGATATTTGGGAATTAATGTCTCCTGGAGGGAGTGTATTGTTGGGGGCGGGCTTATGAGTGTTATAGTCAGTTTCCCCATGCCAGTGTTTGGCACACTCTCGTGTTGCTATTGGCCACCTTATGTTGGCAAGGGGGTGATGTCCACCCTCTGCTCATGTCATTGTTTTCCCTGCCATTGTGGAGCTTCCCTCAAGCCTGTAGGCCAAAATAAACCTCTTTTTCCCAGAAGCTGCTTTTAGTTGGGTGATTTTTACTAGCAATGTGAACCGGAATGCCATAGTGGGGTAAATTTAATTTAGTGTGAATGTAGATAGAACTTCATAATGTATACATGAGTATATTGTTGATAGGAAAATACAGCGATGTATATGTTTCTTGTATATCCACACAGAAATTGTTAGTTCTCAAAAGATCATTAAGAAGTTGAATTAGAATCTGAATTTATCAGAAAAGATAGGCATTGCATTTCAAAATCAAAGCAAAAGAGATGAGGGGTATTTAAGACAGAATGAGACATGAGGGGTGGGAGAGATGGCTTTGAGGTTAAGGTACTTGCCTCTGAATCCAAAGGACTCGGGTCCGATTCCCCATTACCCATGTAAGATAGATGCACAAGGTGGTGCATGCATCTGGAGTTTGTTGGCAGTGGCTAGAGGCCCTGGCACACCCATTCTCTTTCTCTCTGTCTCATAAATAAATAAATAAATAAATAAATAAATAAATAATATATTTTAAAAGGTGCCTTTCTGAGATATGATTTGTAGACTATCACTCAAAGCCATTTTTGAAAGGATTTTCACTTTCCCTCTTTTCATTATAGGACTATAGAATGTAATAATCTTTTGTACTTTGACCATAAGTCTAAAATTACAAGTTTATTTCATTTGAATGACTCCGTGGCAGTATCTGACACTAGAGGTACTCACTTCATAAGGTAAAAGCATTCAGAGAACTTTCCACAGTTCTGTGAGTCTAAGCTCTAGGACTTGAAGCCGAGAACATTGACAGACTAGAGTGGTTGTGAGTAAAACTCTCAACTGTTGATCGAGTTTGGTCACTATGGCTTTTGGCCAAACTCACTAAAATCATGTTTTCTCATGTCAAGACAGGCCAAGGAGACAGTCATTATAAAAAATTACATACAGTCACTCCATAAAATACAAGGGACTGAAAAATACTTTTGTGTGTAATTGTAGAAATATGTAGGTCCAGATGAGAGAGATTGTACATGAAGACAGACACTGAAAGAAGTCTTTGCTCTTGTGTGAACCATTAAAATAATTGTAGCCAAAAGCTTTCAATGAAGTTTGCATAGAAAACATTTTCTCATCCTCCATGGTTTTATGAATTTCATCCAAGTCAGTATCTATTATGATGCTGGACTACCCCAGCCAGTAGTGAATGTAAGGAAGTGGAAGCCTGGCAGGCTGACATCCCAGCACAGCCGCTGTCCCTGAGACTGTCTGGGATTGAGACTTCGGCCTTTAGAGAGAGCCCGGTTTGAGCCCTGGTATTTCAGTCACTTTGTGGATTTTCCTGGAAGTGATTCAGAGAGATTATGACTTGATTAGAGTGTTTCATCACATCAACTTCAATCACTGTTTCTTCTAGTCGGTGGCAGATGTTAGATGTTAAACATCCTGCCTGACAAGTCAGACGGAACTAACAATTCTCCATAGCGTCTTACCAAAGAAGAAAGAAAAGAGAAAATGAAAAGTTTGCTGAACCACTGTCTGTAGTTTTCGCTTCATCTCTCCTGGCTGCATAGCACACAGCCACCTGGCATGTTGATCTCTGAAAGCTGAAACAAATGTGTCCTTTCAGAAGTCAGATGTGTTAAGTCAGGTGATTTCCAAATGTCATGCAGGGAAAAGAGAAAAATGTACTCTTGTTTATTTCCTCACTGCTGGTTTCTCCTGTCCTTGACTCCCACAGCTGAGTCATTCTACACTGCGTGGTACTTCCCCTGATTGTGGTCTATGAAATCTGCTGCTATAGAGCAGGAGTCACAGCCATACCAGCCCTAGAACACCTGAAATGCTGGGGCTGGAATGTTGGTGACATAAAGTATAAATCCATGTCTTTTTGCTGCTCTTCAGTTAAAAATATATATAATATGGTATAGATTATATAGAATATATATATGGTGTGTGTGTGTATGTGTGTGTGTGAAAGTACTTGTTGAGTAAGCATGAGGACCAGAGTTCAGATCATCCCCAACCCCTACTTAAAGTTAACACCATAGTGAACATCTCTAATTGCCACCCTTCTATGGATAGATGTGTGCCAAACCCAGGTCATCAAGCTTTGCAAGCAAGCACCTTTAATTGCTGAACCATCTCTTCAGCTCCCAGTAATAATATTTTTATCAAGGGTTACTTGAAAACAATAAGCAATATTGAAATTTATGTATTTATTATTGTGTTTACTCCCAAATTTTAGAATTTCACTGCTTTCTTGAAGGCAGTATCAAGTAGTTCCACTTTGCCTCTGAAGTAGAACTTTTAGAACATTGATCTTCTGACACTTAGAAGGCATTTCTTCATTTCATTGGCAATTGTAATATGCAAGAAAAGGATTGAAGAAAGATACAGGCCATATTGGGTCTGAGCTATGCCAAGACTACAGCTCCTCACAATTGTTGGTGAATCACAGCTGATCTGGAGACCTTGTGAGATTCAGTCATCACGTGTTTGCTCAGCTGGGTGTGTGCCCATCCAAGTTATATAAGTGGGTTAACTAAAATCATCATCTCCAAAAGCTGGAGAAATGGCTTAGCAGTTAAAGTGCTTGCCTGCAAAGCCAAAGGACCCAGGTTTGATTCCCCAGGACCCACATAAAGCCAGATGCACAAGGTGGCGCATGAGTCTGGAATTCCTTTGCAGTGGCTGGAGGCCCTGGAACACCCATTCTTTCTCTTTCTCTCTCTCTCTCTCTCTCTCAAATAAACAAATACATAATTTAAAAAATAAAAAACCTTAAAAATAACAGCTGTACCCATAGTGTTTTCTATACTTGTGATTACTTTTGGATATACCTGTGAAGTCCTAAATCCGACATAGATTCATAGATGACAGGGTCATTTGGATTCAAGAGGTATTCAGCATACTTTTGAATCCTATCCTGTTCCAAACCATCCATTGCACTTTGTGAGCTGATGTCTCTCTGAAGGGACATTAAGTATTTATCATCCCAAGTGTCTTGTTTTAGATTTGACAATCCAGGCTCAAAGCCATATATTGCTTTGACTGGAATATTTGTTCAGAAGTAAAGATGAAACAAAAAGATAGTTGGTACTTGTATTATACTATAGCTTCCTACCTTTGATATTTTCCATTTTCTTGTGTACGGCTGTCTGTTAGCACTCTGCTTCAAAGGTAAGCAGGGATATCTTTTGAAATTCTCCAAAGACTCACACAGTGTTGAGGCAAATCGCTCTGCAAGTGTAAAGCTGTTATAACAGACACAACACGTTGTGTGTGGTAAGAAATGGGCATCACAGACACTGGCAGCAAAGTTTAAATAATGGAGAGTCCTGCTTTTCCTTTAAGAAGATTCTTGACCAAAGTGCTGATGCTTTTTGGAACTTTGGGTTTTGCAGAGTTCCAATGACTTCATGGGGAAATTACAAAAAGATCTGAAGAGGTTTCTCAGTAGCTTTTGTTGTTCTGGTAGGAAAGAGGTACACTGATGAAGAGATTTAAACTGGTAGGTCGGCTGTAGGCATGGGCTGTCACATTCCAGTTGTTATCACAAATGTACCATAAATAATTTCCAAGGTTACTGTTCTGTTTTGTTTTTCCAAACAGGGTTCATTCCATAGCCCAGGCTGGCCTGAAATTCAGGAGCCTGCCCCTGCCGCCTACGGCTGGAATGACCAGCATGTGGCACCATGTCCAGTTTTCAAAGGTGCTTTTGTGCATCTTGTGATCATTAGTGATGCATGAGTTGCTGATGGCTGTTGACTGGATGGAGTGTTTAGTGTGATATGTCCAAAGGACCTATCATCTTTTACATCCAAACCAATTGTCTTTGCTATGTTTTTAGCCCATTCACTCCTGAGAATAGCATTATTGTTTGTCTAGGCTCAGTGCCTGAGACATATCTTTCCTCTTCATTTTCCAGTAATCCAGTTAGCCACTGAATTTAGCCTTTCAAATGTCTGAAACCACTTGGCTTACTTTCCCATTGGCTCCAAGTGGTCCTACTCATCCTGTTGTCATGCTAGTAACTGTAGCCTAGCTTCTCTGAAAGTTTATGATGCTACCCCATATTGAAGACATAGCTTTGGGGCTGGAGAGATGGCTCAGTGGTTAAGGGACTTGCCTGCAAAGCCTAATGATCTGAGTTCAATTCCCCAGGACTCACATAAATCCAGATGCACAAAGTGCTGCATGTATCTGGAGTTCATTTGCAATGGCTTAGAGGCCTGATGCATCCATTCTCTCTCTTTCTGTCTCTCTGTCCTTTTTTAATTTTAATTTTAATTTATTTTACTTACTTATCTATTTTGAGAAAAAGAGAGATAAATAGAAAAAAGAGAGAGAAGCAGATAAAGAGAATGTGCATGCCAGGGCCTCTAGCCACTGCAGAGAAACTCCAGATGCATGCACCACCTTGTGGATCTGGCTTACATGGGTACTGGGGAATCAAACCTGTATCCTCAGGCTGTGCAGGCAAATATCTTAACAGCTAAGCCATCTCTCCAACCCCATAAATATTTTTTTTAAAAAGATATAGCTTTTATTATCTTACCCCCATGCTCAAAACTCTCCAATGGCCTCCTTTGGTTATTCCATTGCCATACAATATAACAATATTTTCAACCTACTAACAAAATGTTCAAGTCCATCCTATGACCACTCACTGTTCCTCCCTCGAAAACATTCAGCTTCAGTCATTCAGATCATACCATTTCACTCATCTATAGTTGGGCCATAGGTCTAGATGCATAGACGAGTTTGGACCCATTTGTTTATGTTGAGTGAGAATGTCAGCTTGAGGAACACCACTATGACTATGTCCAAGCCAGAGACACCATATCTCCAGGGAGGAGAGCTGCTCTGATTGACAACGTCTGGAGGTGGGTTTGATGATATGGTCATGTGGCATGAGCTGCTGGCTTGCTATGTGTAAATGGAGCCTCTTGATAAACCAGGAATGTGCAAGTCCATATTGATCCAGTGAGGAGGTATAGTGGCAGAGGCCCATAGGATCCCTGCTGGACATGGGCTATGAACCATGTAAAGGTATGTAAATGAGACTGACAATACAGAAGGGAGGCCCATAGTGCCACTGAAGCTTTTCCTCCATCACATATATGCTTGATCTCTGACTGCAGACAAACTGCTCTGTAAAACATCATCAAAATGCATGACCCCAGGCTGGAGGGATGGCTTGGGAGTTATGGCACTTCTGTGCAAAGCCTAAGAACCCAAGTTCAATTCCCCAGTACCCACATCAGCCAGATGCACAAGGTGGCACGTGTATCTGGAGGTCATTGCAGTAGCTGGAGACCCTGGCATGCCCATTCTCTCTATCTCTATCTCTCTATCTCTCTATCTCTCTATCTTTCTATCTCTATCTCTGTCTCTGTCTCTCTATCTATCTGTCTCTCTATCTATCTGTCTCTCTATTACTATCTGCCTCTTTTTATCTCTCTCTCAAATAAATGAAATAAAATAAAAACAGATTTTAAAAAAATGCATGTTTTTGCCAGTTTCTAGTTGATGTGTTCAAGACTCGAGTACATATGCAGGTGGTCATAATCAGACATGCTCATTGACAGTATATGTCCCTGTTTGTACTCAACAGTCTGTCAGTTCAAAATATTGATAGGTATGTCTTGGAACTTGAATTTATGAGCCTTATATTTCCAAAGACGTTCTTTTGCTCTAAGTCTATTTTTCCTTTTGCTAATTACCCATTACATTTTTGGAGGAGGCAGCAATGCGGTTCTGCAGGGGAGCAAAAGCCAGAGGGTAGGCAAAGAAGCGTTCAGCTGATCATAAATATTCATGTTATGGAAACACAAGATTTTTTTTTTAACTGAGAAGTATTTTTCTCTCCCAGTGGAGGGGACAGGCTCACAACTCTATGACACACACTGTCTAATAGTTACTAATTATTTGTGAGGTCACAAATAAGTCAGATCTCAGTCTGTGATCTGTCACTTTATGTACATTTTTAGAAAGATAAACTTTATTTTATATATTATAACAAGCTATATTCTCTTATCCCCTCACCCTTGCTTTTGTTTTCTTGGGGGCCCTCCTTAGTGGGGTTATGGTACTGTTCACTGCAGGTTCATGAAGGCCTCAGTCAGTCCCTGTGGTAGGGTGGACAAGGTCCATGCCTCGGTATTCACACCCACTCTGTGGCTCTTACAATCTTGCTGCCTCCTCCGTATGGGCTGTTTTTAAGGACGCATTCATACATTATATGAAAGAACTTTAAAATCAGCTTTATGAAGTGATGTCCTGAAACTTGTTAATAAAGAGTGCCTCTGGTATAAATTCTGGATTTTTTTGTTGTTTTATGTTTTATTTTTATTTTCCTTTGGTTTTTGTTCACATGTTCATGCATGTGTGCATGTTTGTGGGCACATGTACGTGCCCAGGTGTGTGTGGAGACCAGAAGATAACAGTGAGTATCATTCCTTATCTTTTTTTTTTCCTTTTGTTTTTTGAGGTAGGGTCTCGCTCTATCCCAGGCTGACCTGGAATTCACTCTTTAGTCTCAGGATGCCTTCTAACTCACAGCAATCCTCCTTCCTCTGCTTCCCAAGTGCTGTGCTGGGATTAAAGGCATGTGCCACCATGCCTGCCTTCATTCCTTACCTTTTTGAAACAGAACCTTTCACTGGCCTTAAAGTAACCAAGTGGATTACACTGGATGGCCAGCAAGCCCCAAAGATCCACCTGTCTCTGCATTTCCAATGCTGGGGATTACAAAGGTGCACCACCCACACCTGACTTGCTTACATGGGTTCCGGGTATTGACTCAGGTCCTCATGCTTATAAGGAAAGCACTTTGCTAACTGGACCATCTTCCCAGCTTCTATTTATTTTGTAAAAACTGCTAGTCATATAGTTGGCATGTACTGCCTACCCTTCTCCCAGTTTCCCTCATGAATACATCTTTTAAAATCATGATAGATTTCTCAAAACGAAAATATTAAAGTTGGCATAAATGCTGTGAACTTTATAAATAACAGGTATGATTCAAATTTTACTTATTTTTCCCCACTAATGTTCCTTTTATGCTGCAGAATCTTGTCTAGAACACCACATTTGCATTTGACTGTAATGTTTCTTTAGTCTCTTACAGTTTGTAACAGTTGCATACTCCTTCCATATTTTCAACTTTGACATGTTTCAAGAGTACCCAGTAGGTATTTTGTAAACTGTTTATTGAATTGGATGTCTTCCCACCATGATTGGAGTTGCTGACTTTTAGGAGCAACACTTCAGAGTTTGGAAAAGTAAAGCAATCTAGTCATTTCACAGCAGGCAGCCTGGCAAGCATCGCACTAACAAAATGGTCAAGGTGAAATCATAATTCATGAGATTTGTTGGTGTCATGTAAGCTGGGACAGGAAACTACTTTATTGGAAAGGAATCCCTGAGTTTGGCTTACACTTAAGGGGCAGGTGAATTAAACCTCCATTTCCTGCAACAAGACAGATCAAAGACTTTGTGATGCATGTTGAATCACCACGTTAACTTTAGTCTCCTGTATTTACACTGATTTGGAGGGATTATGAGAGGGAATTAGTTATGTAACCTTATTCCATGTAGCCAGTTAGGAGAAGGTCCAAAGACAGAACCAAAAGAGATGTCACACCACCTGCTTCATCAGAACTAGCTTTTCAGCATCTGATCCCATCTCTGATCCCATCTCATCCAGTCAGCTCCCTGTCACCCCTTCTCAGGTGCACTGACCTCCTCTTGAGCCAGTCCCTGAACACAAAGCAATCAGCTCTCTCTCAGAGCTCATCCACGCCTGAGAATGAAGCCCGCTGGAATCTATTATAAATTGATGCTTACCACATGGGCATGACCAACCTCGTTTTGCTGTTCATAGTTCCTGATGCCTGAACTTCCAGGTCTCTGCTCTGGTAAGCCAGGCTGGCCTGGGATGATGGGGTGCAGGGGAGCCCTAGTCCCATGTGGACTCTCTACCTTCCTTCCATGTGGCCAGCGCTCTCTGACTTCCTTTTCTTTCTCTTTCTTATTTCGGTTTTGGTTTGGGTTTTGGTTTTTTGAGGTAGGGTTCACTCTAGCCAAGGCTGACCTGGAATTCACTAGAACTCATAGCGATTCTCATACCGGATTAAAGGCTTGTGCCACCACACCCATCTTCCTTCTCTTAATTTAATAAAGTCTCTCTAAACCTTACCCTCTGGTCTGGGGATTTCAATTCAATAAATTCACAAGACAAGAATCTGAGGACATCCCAAATTTATTCATGTATTGGCATATATTGGGGTATTGGTGAGGAACCCCAAGACTCCCATTGTAGGTATATAAGGAAGATATATTGTTTTTTTGCCTCTACTTATTTAATGCAATAATTTAAGATTAATATGGACAGATTAATACTCTTTTTAAAATTATTTTTGTTTTTTCAAGGTAGTTTCTCGCTCTAGCCCAGGTTGACCTGGAATTCACTATGTAGTCTCAGGGTGGCCTTGAACTCATGGCAATCCTCCTCTCCTACCTCTGCCTCCTGCGGGCTGGAATTAAAGGCTTATTCTTAATTACAGGCAAAATCATCACCGTTTATTTGATTGTTAGTTTTAGTCCAGCTTCGGCCATTGGGGGAAGTTTCTGTGCTGGTCCCTTGTTCCCCTCTGGCACGCTGTGCCCTTCTGTGTTACTTGGCTCATCCTGCCAGTCCCCCCAGCTGCTCCTTGTGCCTCTAATCTCTCCCTATGTGCAAAATTTCTCCAAGGAGCTCCAAGCCTCTCAGTAGAGAAAAGTTTGTAGAAACCAAGATCCTGGGCTGGGTGTGCTTGTCCGTCATTGCTTCCATTCCGTTCAGTGGGCTGACCTCATGCCCCGGAGCTCAGAAGTGCATTTATGTATACTATCTCAAAGGCTGCTCGGACACCCACGAAGGTGTGATGATGGTGGTGGTGGTGGGTGTGTTTGTGTATACGTGTATGTGTGTATATGTGTATGTGGTGTGTGTATGTGTATGTGTGTGTACTTGTGCATGTGATGTGCGTATGTGTGTATGTGTGTGCATGTGTGTATATATGTGTGCGTGCATGTATGCATGTGTGTATATGTGTGTGTGTGTGCATGTGTAACTACATGGCAGCACAAGGCCTCATGCAGGCATTTTTCTTTGCTTCTTTGTAAATCCTTTCTCCAACAAGTGTGAAAATGGCTTCTGCTAACTATAATATGCACACTTGCTTTGACACACACTCAAGAAGTAGTTTCACAACGACTGTCCCATAGGTTATATCCCGTTCATTTTGTGTTTAGCTTTGCAGAATCCCACACGATGCCATTCTCTGGAGTGACTACGATCAGCCCGGTTCCCATCGGCGTCAGTAGCAGCAGGTCATGCATTTGTAGTACTTACCATTAGTTTCAAACATATTAGTCCACATTCCATCTGGGGATCCTTTCCGTCTTGACTGATTTCATCTTTTAAACTGAATACACCCTACCTCGAAAAAACAAAAACAAAACAAACAAACAAAAAAAAAAGCAAGGGCCGGGCGTGGTGGCGCACGCCTTTAATCCCAGCACTCGGGAGGCAGAGGTAGGAGGATCGCCGTGAGTTCGAGGCCACCCTGAGACTCCATAGTGAATTCCAGGTCAGCCTGGGCTAGAGTGAAACCCTACCTCGAAAAAACAAAAACAAAACAAACAAACAAACTGAATACAATGAAGCCCTCCTGTGGCATGTAGTTCTGTGGGTTTTAACAAATTACTCAGGTGTCCACTATGCCCACCAAAGAACATTTCTTTTACTAAATGTTGTATTGTGTGGTTGTTTGATAGATAGTGCTTTTCTTCCAATATCTGGCAACAGATGGTCTGTTTTTACCAAAATTGTACCTGCTCCAGATGTTCTTCATGTCAGACAGCATGTACCATTTAAAGTCTGACTTCTCTTACTTAGAAAAATGTTTGTAAGACGCAGTTAGGTGGTTTTATAGGAGTAGGATTGCTGGGGGCATATCAAAAGTATGTGCCTAAACATTATGTCAAAGACAGAAGAACAAGTCACACAATTGCTTTTGGAGGTGGTGATAATATTTTGCATCCCAATCAGCAGTGAATGAAATAGAGAATAATTCAGTAGCACTGGAGTTTCCGCATTTCTGTAGTGTTGTCACGCCATCCCAACGGTTTTTACTTGATTGTTTTAAACAACAGGATTTCATGCATTTTATTTTCAGTTTTAATAATTGTGCCAAACAACTTCTTGCCCACTTATTCATTGCTGGTATGTCTGCTGAGATATGCATTTGGGTTATTTGGGTCTTTTAAAAAATTATGTTTTTTTTTTTTTTTTTTTTTTTCCCTAATCAAAAGGCCAGAGGCTGCAGAGAACACAACACTAAACCAGCTTGCTCACAGACCTACCAAGGCTCAGGGACCATTGCAAATCAGGCGGCAGGAAGATTGTAAAAGCACAGGGAGGGCAGAAGTATTGTGAGGCACAGTTTTGCCCCACCCCAAAATACTGACTGACATTTATCCAACTGGGAACACCAATAACCCTACTGAGGACAGCATCCAGAGAAAGTGGGAGTGGCACTAGGTGAGAGGGGATACAAGGCCACAGCTCCTGTAACGAAACAAACAAAAACTTAATTAATTAATTAGTTAAAATTTAAAAAGAAGAAATCCACCCAGGAGGGCCCTCAGTGGAGTGGGGGAGAACATGAGGAGAATGTGACCAACACATAATTTCTTTATACAGTTAAGTTCATAATTAATTAAAAGTAATAAAAAAGAAAGTCCTGTACAAGTAAAACAATGTGTTTATACTGCTGAGATTTAAATATTATTTATACAATGAGAATACATTTTTATCTGAATGTAATTTGCAAAAATATGTTTTCTAATATGTTTGTTATCTTAATAGTGTCTTTCATAGCCAAAAGTATTTAATATTTATAAAGTTTAGTTTAATATTTTCTTACTTCTCTTATGGATCTTGGTTTCTCATCAAACAATCTAAGGTCACAATGATGTCTCATATTTTCCTCTAATGCTTTATATTTCATATTTGGGCCCATGGTTTGCATTTCTGCTATTTTTGTAGTAGATTTAAGAATGATAATGTTCATTTTCTTTCCTGTTATTGACCAGTTGTCTTGAGGGCATTAGTTTAAAAGTATATGCTTTTTCCATTGAATTATTTGCTATGTTTTGATAACCAAGAAAGGATTTACATAATGATGAAGTTATTATTTTCATCCTACATTGGAATCTGTCTTTTTATGTAATTCACGACAGTATTCTACTTTCTAAGGTGCAGTAATTACCTAGGCTAGCTGTCACTCCTATTTAAAAAGACTCCTTCACAATAAATATTGCAGTAGTAAGACATCAAAATGCGTCCTGGATTCACAATTCAAGAGTTATGTGTACATTGCTGCTGGCATTTCAAACGATACCCACTGCCTAGAAAAGAATTATTGAACATTACTATCTATTTTAGAGTAATGTCTTCTTAGCTTCACCTTAGTGAAGCTAAACCCAAAGAGCAGTACATTTGCCTCCACTCCTGAGAAACAAATGAGGAAGACAAAGTTTTGCTCTGAGCCAAAATGCCATGTGAATTAATTAACAGCCAGAGGGTTGTGGGCTTACAAATAATAAATCCCAAACTGAAATAAGCAAACTCAAATGTCTACAAGTTGTCTGTGCAAAACACACAAGATCAGTCATGGCCATGATTCAGAAAGTGAGTCATGGGATAAAGCCAGTGCCTAATTATCCAGACAGATGCAAGTACAAATGAGCAAAGAGAGGCAGATCAAAACCCAGAAAGAATGGTAGGAGTTAATCAGAGGGTGAGTGTGAGGGAACAATGCCCCCTACAGGCTGTCTTCTACAGCCCATCAACATTCCCACCATACCAGCTTTCTGAGAACATACTGGGTACTTGTTGGGCAATGGGGGGGAAAAGTATTAGAGAAGCACGACTTGTAAAGCTTCTTTGAATGCAGTAAGATGACCCCATTCATTTAATCATTCATCAGACATATACTGAATAATTACTTTCTAGGAGCACTTAATTCAGCAGATCAAAATACATGAATGTATTAAGTGAAACATTCACATGCTGCTTCATGTATGGATGGGGTAAGAGGAGGTATTGTCATTCTGGTAGAAGTAATGGATGCAGAGTCAAGCTAATTACAATTCACTTGACAGGCAACAGAAGAAGTGCTTGCTTAGTAGGGAGATAATGCAAAAAGGAGGTGAAGTGACTTGTGGAAAGAATTCGAAACCTTTGAAATATGTTGACTGCTGCTCAACTCAGACTCTGGATACATATAATCTCCTTTTCTCTGTTGTTGGTTAATGTAACATAGAATTGTGGCAGCTAGGTAGAAATTCAGAGAATAGGTATGAATGGAAGCTAGGGAGGAATAAAGGTAAGGATGGAGGGAAGGGATAGTGGCTGGTGCAAAGAGGAAGAAGGGAAGAAAGGCTAAAAGAAAAGTAGCACACTTTCTTTTTAAAATTATTTCTCTATTTCTTTCTTTATTTGCAAGCAGAGAGAGATAATGAGAAGAGAGACAGAGAGAATGGGAATCCCAGGGCCTCCAGCTGCTGCACATGAACTTCAGTTGTCTGTGCCACTTTGTGCATCTGGCTTTATATGGGCCCCGGGGAACCAACTTTGGGTCATTAGGCTTTGCAGGCAAGTGCCTTAACCACTAAGCCATCTCACCAGTCCAAAAGGAGCACAATTTTAAGTCATGAGACATTTAAACAGAAAAAGAGGCAATACTGTGGGTGAAGGAAATTAGGAGGTAGAGGGAAAATGGTTATAAGAGTAGGGGGAAAGAACAAACTAAAACAAATTATATTTGAAAATGATAGAATAAATAATAACTAAGTCTCTGAATGTCAACTAACATTTAATATAAAATCAGTAAAAGAGAGAGAGAGAGAGATTATTACCTCTAGGTTTCTTGTTTATAGGACATCTCATCTTTTTCTTTTTCTACATATATTGTGTTTTGAACTAAGAAATAATGCAAGCAATTTCCTTAAATTTTATAGAACATAAGGAAGAAAAGCCAGTTTAAAAAGCTTTGGCAGGGAGCTGGGGAGATGGCTCAGTGGTTAAAGGCACTGATTTGCAAAGTCTCCCAGCCCAGAGTTACTCAGTTCCCTGGTACCCACATGAAACCAGATGCACAAAGTGGGACATGCAGCTGGAATTCATTTGCAGCAGCTAGAGCAATTATGAACCCATTGATTTTCTTCTTCTTCTCCTCCTCCTCCTCCTTCTTATTCTTCTTCCTCTCTCTCTCTCTCTCTCTCTCACACACACACTCTCTCTCTCTCTCTCTCTCTCTCTCTGTGTGTGTCCCTTTGCAAGTAAAAAAAAAAAAAAACCTTTGGAGTTAGCAGAACAAAAGGAATTTTCATTTGTAAGAGTGGAGCTTATAAACTGCCTGGAGGCCACTAACAAGAAGGTAATTTGTGTTATCCTACTTCCTCACAAAGCATACATATAGGCATCTTACTGCTGCACATATATCCAGACACTTCACGGTTGCACATACATGTGGGAATGATACTGGTGTGCCCACATGCAGGATCTTGTTAGGTCAGGACGGGCTCCCAAGATGGAGTCACCAGGTCAGCAGAATGGTGACAGAGGCATAGGAAAGTGGATTACCCACATTCCTCAAGAAACCGCCCAGTCCTTATCTCGTCCTTGCCTAACAATGCCCCAGGCCATGGCTTCCTGCCCCTTATTTCTTAAGTTACATGGTTACTATTCTGGTGTCACCCTAGCTATTTTAAGTGGTTAATGTAATGATCTCCCCTAAAGGAACTTTTCTATTCAAATTAACAAATGAGTTGTTTTTTTTTTTTCCATCCTCACCTTCCCTCCACTGAAAAAGCTCCATAAAGCCCAATATCTGAAAACTCAAGTTGGCTGTGCTCCTCTCTTGTGAGTCAGCCCTGGAAGCTCATGCTTTCCCAAATAAAAGCTTTTATGTTTGCCTCAGAGTGGTTTGCATGATCTTGGTCACTCTGAAACCTTACATATGGTGCCGTGACTCAGATAGGAGGCTTCTGGTTGCCTTCTTGGGTGACCAGACCTCCTTTCCCGTGACCAGACTGCTAAGCTGCCACTGACCCTCTGAGGTATTAGGCCATCTATGCCTGATACTGGTTCTCACACCAACCACAATTTGGCCTCGCTCTTCTTCCCTTATTTGTCTCCTCCCTCCTTCTTGGTAAGGGTCCCTGTCAGGTTGGCCTGATCTAAAATTTAATCCCTCCTTGTGGAAGCTGTGCCAGCATGCCAGGCTACATCCCTTGCCCATTTTGGGGCCCCAATCCCAGGTCTTAAGAAATATGCACTGTCAACACCTTGTGTTTCTCACTCTCTAGTCTACCATACCCTAAGGGGCACCTTTTGGTTCAGTTGCACCATCTCAGGACAGTTCCTCCCTCTCTCTCCTCTCCCTGCACCTCCTGAGGTCTCATCTCATAGCCAGCTGCTTTCTCCTGCATAAGCACAGTCCCTGCCTTTCCCAGTAACAGGCTGTGGGAGGTGCAGACCCTGTTCACCCTAATGGGCCAGGGAGTCATACTGGTGTTCTGTGTAAATCTAGCTTAAGCCCTGGTTCTTTCTTTCACCCTTGTCTTGCCCTTTCTCTGTCTCCTTAAGAGCTTAAAGCCTCTATAACTCATGGACAACATCAAACCTCGTTGTCTGATCTTTCTCAGCAACTCTGCCTGGCCACAATATAAGTTGGAAAATCGGTTCACATGGCCTGAAAATGGTACTTTTGATTTCCAAATTCTTGGTGATTTAGAAAACTTCTACCAACGTATAGGCAGGTGGTCTAAAATACCCATATTCAGTCACTTTTCACTGTGTGCCCAGCTCTCTCTCTCCCTCTCTCTCTCTCTCTGTCTGTCTCTCTCTGTTCTACCTGCTCTTCTCACCAGGTCCTCCTAGCCAAGGTCAAAAAATGTGCTCTAATTCAATCCCTCTCCCATACATGTCCTCACCCTGTGCTTTTAACCCAGACACCATAGATGACCTGGCCCCAACGACTTCATCTGTCTCCTGCTCTGTTTCTGTGGCCCCTACCACCACCATCTCCCATTTCCAATCTCCTCCCCTCATTTTTCCCTTCTGCCCAACATGCTTGTTCTCAAGGGAGAGAACGTAAACTTTATATGAGGTCACAGGCACTGAAGGAATCGTTCACGTTCATGTTCCTTTTTCCATGTCTGATTTATCCCAGATTGAAAAACTTCTAACATCTTTCTGTACTTATCCAACACACTATACAAAAAAAAAAAAATATTTCCCTACCTCACTCAGGCCTATGACCTAACCAGACATGATCTCTTTGTAGTTCTTTCCTCCTAATGAATGAAAACATGTCTGGGTGGCCGCTCAGGCCCATGATGAGGCTCACTTAACTAATAACACTTTCCTAATGGGCCTCTTGCTATCCCCAGAGAAGACCCTGACTGAAAATAACATGCTCCCACTATTTCCCAGAGATAGGTGGTCCATGATAAGATGGTTCTTTGCTTCCTGGCTAGCCTTCAAAACACATCTCATAAGTTTGTCCATTTTGACAAACTTCGGATGCTTTCCCAGAGGCCTAATGAAAATCCAGCTGAGTTTATGGGATGCCTAACAGAAACACTCACCCAATAAACTCACCTTGACCCTTTTTCCTAAGAGGACAAGATAGTTCTCAATAACCGTTTCCTGTCCCAAACTGCCCCTGACATCAGGAAAAAACTTAAACACCTAGAAAAGGGCCCTCAAACCCCTCTGGGAGATCTACTTGACCTGACATTTAAAGTTTCCAATAACAGAGGGGACCAGGAATGGACCGAAAGGGTGGCCAGAGACAAAGAGCAGTTCCAGTTCCTGGCTGAAGCCCTGAGGCCTCCTCCAAAGAAGATGAAGAGGCCACAATGCTCACCATAACGACCCAGTTTAAAGTGTGGCCACATTGGTCACTGGGCAAAAGCCTGCCACAACCTGCACCCCCTGCCAGGACCCTGTCCTCACTGTGGACTTGTTGGACACTGGATGGTCGACTGTCCTTCTTTGCCTCGACAAGGTAGGCCAGTCCTTTCCCGTCATCTCCCACAACAGTCAATCACCAATCTTCTGGGCCTGGTGGCCGAAGGTTAATGGACCCTGGGACCTTGGGCCCCACTAACACTCTCCATATCACAATGGACAAGTCTAGGGTCACAGTCCAGCTGGCAGGAAGGTCTGTCTCATTTGTTATGGGGGCCACTTGGTCACTCCTGCCATCCTACTGTGGTAAGACTTTTCCCTCACACATCTCTGTGTCGGGTATTGATGGCCTATCCCACTCACCATGCATCCTTCCCCCCTACCCTGTGTGGTCTGGGACACTCCCTTTTCCTATTCATTTCTCATGATATGCTCTTGTCCTGTTCCCCTCTTGGGTAGAGGTCTTATGCAAAAACTTTCTCAGTGACTTACAGCTCATACTCTGTCTTCCTCCTTACATCAGCCACTCCCTTACAAAAAATCTAGTTTCCCCGTCCCTATCTGCGAAGTTGATCCCACAGTATGAGACACTTTGTTGCTAGCACTGGCCTCTCACCACACACCTGTCTATCAGACTCAAAGACCCCATGTCTTTTCCCTGCCATCCTCAATATCCACTCTCAAACATCGCCAAGGACTCAAACCTATTATTTCTCCCTTGCTCCAAGCTGGCCTCCTTCTCTCCACTCGTTCCACTTACAATATTCTGATTTTACCTGTTATCAAACCTGATGGGACCTGCTGCTTAGTCCAAGACTTGTGCCTAGTCAGTGCGGCTGTTATGCCCATTCATCCAGTAGTCCCCAACCCCTATACTCTCCCCTCTCATATCCCGTCCTCCACTACTCATTTTTCAGTTCTTGACTTCAAAGATGCCTTACTCTCCATCCCCCTCTGCCCCAATTCCTATGATACATTTACCTTTACATGGGAGGACCCCAATACTCTTACTGCCTCTCAACTCACCTGGACTGTCCTTCCCCAGGGCTTTAGAGACAGACCCCACCTATTTAATCAGATTCTCTCCACTGACCTTTTGTCCTTGGATCTGTCATCTAGGATGCTTTTACAATATGTAGATGATCTTTTGCTCTGCTCACCCTCTCTTTCTCTACCTAAATTACACACCAATAAATTTCTTTACTTTCTTAGATCTAAGAGATATCGAGTTTTCCATAAAGAAGCTCAACTTATTAAACCCAAGTTAGGTGCCTAGGCTTTTCCCACTTCACAACATCTCACTGCAAACAGCATCTTTGCTCACTTTCCCTCTAAGGAAGAAATTCTCTCTTCTTGGCTTTGCTGGGTTCCTTAGGATGTGAATTCCAAAGTGTTCCCTCCTGGCAAGGCCCCTTTATGATAAAGCTAAGGGAGCCCCGATGAACCCCAAGACCCTAAGTGTCAGAGACAGATTCTGCTTCTCTCACCTGCTCTTGGGAGCTCCAGTCTTTGCACTTCCTGACTTTCAGCAGCCTTATCTTCTTTATTCCACAGAATAGGGGTGTGGCAGTGGAGTTCTGGGTCCATCCTTTGACCCTGTAGCTTGTCTTTCTAAACAACTAAAAACCTCTGTCCAGTGTTGGCAACCACAACTATGTGCTCTTGCTGCAGCTGCTCTTCTGGCCCAAGAGGCAAAGAAATTCACTTTTGGGCAGCAATTTACTGTCCTCTCCCTCCACACGCTTAAAGAACAAATACTATTCTCAAAACTCACCTGTCTAAACTGACTTCTGAACTTCATCTATCCTGGTCCAGCTTCTCCCACTTGCCTTAGCCAGAATCAGAGGTACTCCTCAGGCGCCCTCCTTCCTTAGTCCGTTGGAACTCATGTATGGGTGCCCCTTCCTATTAAACAACCTTCCCCATCCCCCACTACCAGAAACTCCTCTCCATGGGTACTTACCAAGTTTTACTTTTATCCAGAAGCTTCTCAAGGAACATGCTGACCACCTGCTTCCCCAACAATCATAGGGAGCCACAACTCTCTCACTTAACCCTGGAGATCAAGTCTACCTTAAGCAGTCTTGCCCACAGGAACTCAAGCCACTGTAGACTGGACCTCATCTGGTGATCCTAACCATTCTGATGGCAGCAAAGCTCCAGACATCCCCAACTGGATCCACCTATCACAGCTCAAGAGAGTCAAGACACCTCCGCTTACCCTACCTTATCCAGGGATAAGTATGCCTCCACCCCAATGGGCCCTCTCAAACTTAAACTCTCTCTTCCCCCAATCCCAGGATGTTTCTCTTGAATACGCTGATGCCCTTCTGCATCCTCTCTCTTGCCCAAGCCCTCTATCCCTTGCCTCTGAGTGTTCATCCTCCCCTTGCACCTGGTGTTTTGAAGTCATAGCACTTGACAAGGATAACAAGCTCCTTAATTCTTCCTTCTGTCCTCTCACAGGGTGCATGGAGTCTGTCTCCCTCACCTTCTCTATAACAGATGTCACCAGCGACTGCCCCAAAGCCAGCTTAATACAGGGATGGTATGAAAGACATCTTTGTTTTGCTCAGGACCAAGTCATAACAGCATACTACGTGCACTGTTGGAGGGTGCCCGCTATCAATCTCACTACTCTGCTGCCTCCACCATGGAACTGCCTCCTCATCACCTGCCCTAAAGGGAGACCCATCAACCACATTATCCAGCTTCTCCCATAAGAGCTCATCACCCCTGTGGTCAGCATGAAGACATTATAGAAGAGAAATTACCTTCATCTCTTATCATTAACAGAAGGCTGAAATGTTAGGTCTGCGCAGGCTCCCAAGATGGAGTCACCAAGGTCAGCAGAATGGGGACAGAGGCATAGAAAAGTGGATTATCCACATTGCTCAAGAAACCACTCAGTCCTTATCCCCTCCTTGCCTAACAATGTCCCAGGTCATGGTTTCCTGTTCCCTTATCTTGTAAGTTACTTAGCTACTGCTCTGGTACCATACCCTAGCTATTTTAAATGGTTACTGTAATGATCTCCCCTAAAGGAACTTTTCTGTTCAACTTAACAAATGAGTTTATTTTTCCTTCCTCACGTTCCCCCAGCTGAAAAAGCTCTATAAAGCCCAATACCTAAAAACTCAGGTTGGCTGTACTCCTCTCTTGTGAGTCAGCCCCGACAACTCATGCTTCCCCGAATGAAAGCTTTCATCTTTGCCTCAGAGTAGTTTACACGGACGTGGTCACTCCCAAACCTTCAGATCTCATCTCCTGTGACTTCTGTCACATTAATTTCTATGAGGGGGATGGTTATTAGAGGAATGTTTTCACTTGGTTAAAATCCTTTCTAGTATAAAGAATAAAATTTTAGGGACTGAAGCAAATGCACCCATGAAAGCTGGCATAAGTGGTTGTTGACATTCCTCTCTGAAGCAGTAGAGTCAAGCAATGAAACAAAAAGGCAATAAACTTTTCCATTTTCTCATTTGGAAAACATGGAACTGGACAAGTGAGGTGGTGTTCTGCAATAATATAGTATATTTTGAAAATCAGGAAGTTTGCCAAACCTCAAGAGATGGGTAAATATAAAGAAAAGTACAGCATTTGTACTCTTTTTCTTTTTCTTTTTTTCTTCTGGGGTCAGTCTTTGTTGTGCCTTCTGCTGGGTGTGTGTGTGTGTGTGTGTGTGTGTGTGTGTGTGTGTGTGTATACAAGATATATAATTTGAATGGCTATAATATTATCTGCCCATCTATCCTTAGGACACTCTAGTGATTTGTGAATTTGAAAGAAACACATTTTATTTTATTTATTTATTTGAGACAGAGAGTGAGGGACACAGAGAGAGAAGGAGAATGGGTGCACTAGGGACTCTACCCACCACAACAAACTCCAGATACATGTGACACCTTATGCATCTGGCTTTTCGTAGGTATTGGGGAACTGAACCTGGGTCCTTAGGCTTCACAGGCAAGTGCCTTAACCACTAAGCCATTTCTCCAGATCAGAAACACATTTTTGAGTGTGGGACTGGGTTTTTCTCTTTGCATTCTTTGTCTTATTTTTGTTAAATTTTCTGTGTAAATCCTTTGCATATGTTGATAAGATTCCATTGTATTTTACCTTCTCAGTAAGGAAACAGTAAGCTAGTAGTGATACAGGAATTGGGATTCCTGATCAACACAACATAAATTTGGGGTGTCCCACATTCTTATTTTATTAATTCAATGAATGAAATTCACAGGGCAGAGAATAAAGTTCAGAAAGATTTTATTATAGCTTATAGCTATAGAAGGGAGAGCTTTAAGAGAAGAGGAGCTTAAGGGAAGGAAGCAAGGCAGAGCTCTTACCATGGGGGCAAGACAGCATTTGAAAAGCCCACCTACAGACTCATATTGTTATGTGAGCCCAGCGGATGGGTGGCTTATCTAGCCAGTTAGTCCTGACATCAAATGCCTGTGGTCAGGATTTCTGGAAAATGGTAATCTTCCCCAAAATCTTAATTCTCTAGGATGGGTCTTTTTGGAAGGTTGTAAAAGTACTCCCTAAATGAGCAAAGATTTTAAAAAAAGACTCTGAAAATATTGACCTCCAGTAAAGTGTCAATAACCTAGATTGCCCCCACAGACCCAAGGAAAATCCCTGCTTTTAACCAAGAAAACCGTGTTCACTTTGGGGCACTGTCACCCTTCTATACAACCTCAGTAACCTTTTAAAATTATATTAAAGGAAAGACAGGGGTGTATATGAATTCAAACATAGTAAGCCAGGACATTTTGGACAGAAGTGACTGCAAGAATATTAGAAATAATTCTAATAATACAAATTTATATATTAAACATCTTAAATATTGAAAATATTTTATTATTTGTTTGCAAGAAAAGAGAGAGAAAGAGAGTGAGTATGGGCATGCTAGGGCCTCTGGCCACTGCAAAGGAACTCCAGACAGATGCACCATTTTGTGCATCTGGCTTTACAGGGGCACTGGGGAATCAGAACCACGCCATGAGGCTTTGCAAGCAAATGCCTTTAATCACTAGCTATCTCTCCAGCCCTTTAAATGTTGAAAATAACTACTTATAAATTGTTTTTATCTTTTGAGTTCCACATAGTGTATTATTGAAAGTTAAATGTTCTCAAGGAAATGCATATGTATAATACTGAGAACATATTAAAAATCTGCCATTTTAAAAAAGTTGAAAATACAGAAATGCAATTATAAAATAAAAGACTGCTGTGATCTGTATCCCACAGGGAATAGCAGAATGCTCATCTGGTGCAGGCACTGATTCACTGTCTCTGCATCTGTTATATGAATTGTCCCTTTTAATTTCTTCCAATATCACTACAAGAATAAAAAGCCATCATAAACCCTACTTGCAAGCAAGCACTACACACACCAAGAGAGACAGAGAGAGGGAGAGAGAAAGGGAAAGTAAACAATTAATTTCTCCAAGATGGTATAACTAAACTATATGGGGCAATTTTATTCTGGAAATTGAATCCCAGAATCCACGTAACTAACATCATACAGGAAGAAGCAATGGGTCCATCTGAGAAAGCAGTATGCAGCCTGCTGCTGATGTCTAGCAGGTGACATCAAACCTCTGCAGGACCTAGCAATGATCTTTTTCCAAAATATTTTCATTTATTTATTTGGGGAGAAGAAAAGAGCATGGATGTACCAGTGCTTCTAGTCACTGCAAATGAACTCCAGATGCATGCTCCACTTTGGGCATCAGGCTTCAAAAATCAGACCTGAGTCATTAGGCTCTTCAGGCAAGCACCTTAACCACTGAGCCACCTCTCTACCTGTAATGATTATATATATATGTTTGGTTTTTTGAGGTAGGGTCTCACTTCTAGCCCAGGCTGACCTGGAATTCACTAGATAATCTCAGGGTGGCCTCGAACTCACGGCGATCCTCCTACCTCTGCCTCCCAAGTGCTGGGATTAAAGGTGTGTGCCACCACACCCGACATGTAATGATATTTTTGATCCTCCTTTCCCCTCACAATTTCATGGGTCAGGAATTGGAGAATGATTTGGATGGGGAGTTCTACTATGCACTGATGAAGTTGTAGACAGTATCTGTCAGGGATGCAGACATTGTAAACTATCTCAACTACATAATTTGCAAAAGTCAACACAAAGTGAAAAGATATGGTCCTTATCTGAGAAACCAGAAAAAAATTCTACTTAAAGGTAATAAAAATCAAGGTTTTCCTTCTCTTACACTGTCTGTCTCAATTTGTCATGGGGTATTTTGCTATTTAAAAATCTTTCCTAAGTAAAGAAAAATTAATATGTCTAATTTTTAAAGAATTTTGCCAGTTTCCTTATTATTGGAGCATACCAGTGTAAAATGCCAATGTAAGAACCTGAAACTCAAATCTGAAATCACACATGCTCATGTATTTCAATCTTACCAGCACAATGACTGCTACAAAAACCAACTCAGTATTTTGATTTTACTTTTTAAAAACTTATTTTTATTTATTTGTTTACAAGCACAGACAGAGAGAAGAGAAACAAACAGAGGAAATGGGCATGCAGCAAGGAAAGTGTAAAGGAAAAGCAAAGGAGAACAGCAAACTTGATCTCTGCAGACAGACTTTATTGAGAGAAACAGCGAGGGGCAGCAGCCTTCCTGTGGGATGAAGGCTGAAGCACTGAGTCAGGCTGGGGTTCAAACTCATAAGGAGGATACTAAGACAAACACAGTGAACCATCTGCAGGTCCAAGGTAAGCAGATAAAGAAGTAAAGTTATTTTTCTGAGCTAAGGGAAGATTACCAATCAGGGGAGTTGTCAGGCCTATCAAGACTGCTTCTTTATGGCCTTCTAATCTTAAGGTTATTAACTCTTTAGTTCTCTCTAGTTTTCAGGGAGGGCTATTAATCCTTGAGTCTGAACTCTGGAAGGATAAAAAAGATTGAAGAGAACTTGGGATGAGTGCAGCATTTAGGGGAAGGAGGACTGCATAGGCTGGAATGGGGGTAAAGAGTTCTCTCAGGCTACTTCCTGCTGGGGGGGACAGAGATCTCTCTGGGTGTCCCACACAGTTCTGTGGGGTTGGATGTCCAGGGGTTTATATTCAGTGGCCATAAAGAATTGAGTGACTCGCTGTGATGTGAACGTGTATATTCTGTCTTGGAGGAATTCAGTAAGGCACCTGAGTATGCAAGGACCAAAAGAAAGGGTGAACAGTATCATAATCAGGGGAATAAAGTACATGTCAGAGACAGGATAGATTTATCTTGAAGGTAGTAAATCTGTGAGTTTTTTTTTTTTTACTTTGTTTTTAACTTAAAACAATAGATATTCTAGCTGGACACATAGAGATGTCAGGTCACGTGCAGAGAAATAATATTATTGGCCATTACAAAGGCTAATGCACCCCAAAATATTACTGGCTCTGAATTGGTACCATTTATTTCTCCACAATTGCTACAGTCCAACACTGAAGTTCTACGCACAAAGTGTGACTTCTGAGAGCCTCAGCTTCTGCTTCTCCATTTGATTTTGTAACTTGTGTACATGGAAGGCTGGGGTTCCACATGGCTTTTATGAATAGGCAAGGTGGCAGCTCTTCAGGAGAGTGATACTTATCTGAGCCATTAGGAAAGAAATGCCTAGATCATATTAAATCTACTAGTCATTATGATCTGGTTAATATCTATGTATTAATTTTCTTGTATGTGACATGACATTTACAGGTGACATGAATATTATAACTAAAGTTGAAAACTAATAACATAGGTGTTATGTAAGAAATCAGGGGTGCTGTCTGTAGGAAAGAAAGAATTGTTAACTTGAATGGAGAGTTAATTAGAATTTTTGGAAATATAAAGATTTTGCCTTAGGTAAGATAGGAAGCATAAGAGACTAGTATTGAAGCAATAATTGAAACATCTTAAACAATTTTAAATTTAAATATGGTAGAGATTAAGAAATTAACTAATTTTGAAGCTTAGTTATCAGGTTTAAAGGTTTTTTTTTTAAACATTACCTTTTAAGGCTGATTTTTGTTGTGTTTATTTTTATTTATTTGAAAGTCAGAGACAGAGAAGAGGCAGACAGAGAAGAGAGAGATGGGCGTACAGGCTCAGCATGTAAACGAATCCAGAGCGTGCGCCCTTGTGCATCTGGCAACTGGGTCCTGGGGAATCAAGCCTCGATCCGGGGTCCTTAGGCTTCACAGGCAAACACTTAACCGCTAAGCCATCTCTCCAGCCCAGGTTTAAAGGTTTTTATAAGTTCTTAATATAGACTTATAGTTTTACTTACTTAGTCCAGAGATCAAAAGGTCTGACTTAGTTTAGAGGAGCTAATGGAAGGTGAAAATATTTGATTAATTTTACAGGCACAATAAATTTTATATAATTAGGCCAGACTTTTTTGTTTTTGGAATAAGTTCATAGCAAACAAATAAAAGTTTTACCTAATAGGCAAACATATAAGAGTAGAACACTTAGGAAACCTATTGTTGTAAACAAGTGTTTATGCAAAAAATATAGGCTTTATCAGATGGAAAACATACAAACTCAACATTTGGATATAACTTAGCTACCTTAATCAGAGATACTTTTACAACCCTTTAAAATGTATCAGCACTGGCTGCCGGGCGTGGTGGCGCACGCCTTTAATCCCCAGCACTTGGGAGGCAGAGGTAGGAGGATCGCCATGAGTTTGAGGCCACCCTGAGACTCCATAGTGAATTCCAGGTCAGCCTGGGCCAGAGTGAGACCCTACCTCAAAAATCCACAAAACAAAAAAACAAAAAATAATAAAATGTATCAGCACATATTATATATTTTTTTCTTTGTTTAGGATCAGACCTATGGTCAGGAGGAAATATTTTTAATTTTTGTTTATTTTTATTTATTTATTTGAGAGAGATAGAGAAAGAGGCAGAGAGAGAGAGAAAGAGCAAGCAAATGGACACAGCAGGGCCTCCAGCCACTGCAAACAAACTCCAGATGCATGCACCACCTTGTGCATCTGGCTTGTGTAAGTTCTGGGAAACTGAACCTCGAACCGGAGTCCTTAGGCTTCATAGGCAAGTGTTTCACCACTAAGCCATCTCTACAGCCCAAGATCTTGTTTTAATATTACCAGGGACAAAGGAAATTGGGTGTGTATTCTAATGACCTCCAAGTCTGAAAGTCAGTGGAGAGAGACCCCAAGTTTTTGGAAGATGAATGACAGGCTTATGTCTGAATTTTTCAAGCTGAGGTGGGATGGTAAAAGGGGGGAATCTCTACTGCTGTTGAATTTTAGGCCTGGAAGAACCATCAAAAGGTGCCCAGGAAGATGGAGTTACTCTGCTATAGAGCCCTCTGAGGTGAACTAGTAGGACTGTAAAGGTGCAGAAGGTCATTTATATCAATCTTGTAAGAAGAAATACAAGATGATTTTCAGTACAGTTCAGAAGCTGTAAAACAAATTATGGTCTTGAAACAGTACAAAAGACTATGCTGTATGAAACATTACCAATACAAAAGTCTAGTGCAATATAGGACATAACTTAGGGTCAGGGGCTTTTACATTTTCTAACCCCAGTTTTTAACTCAATATGAGGCAAACACTATAAAAATAAATTTACGAACTTATTACACAGATTTAAGTTTGAATTAGGTCAGCAATTAAGGTGAAAGAAGTACAGAGAAACAACTTTTTTATGTTAGCCCATCTTATTTCAACTGAAAACATTTTAACTGAAGACACACATTTAGGCAGAACCCATTCAGAGACAGGGGGAAAGCCTCCACCAAAGCCTCACACATGGCATTCCCAAACACTGCTTGTGCAAGCTTCCCACATCCTTGACAATCCTCTCTTTGAATTTTTCCATGCTGATAGGGGAAAGAGATTTATGGTCTGTGAGGGTTAAGACATTTCTTTCTGACAAACAAGACAGGTTACTGTCTCCTGAGATAAAGTAGTTACATAGTGTCTAAAAGGGTCAGGCCCAGAGTCATTTCCTATTTGTTTAACTTTAGTTGTAAATTGTTACAGAATTTTGTTATCTATTATCTATCATAAAGGACTCTTCCTTGAAGCAGTTTCAGAAGAGGGAAGTGCAATATCTATTATTTCACTGCAAGTCTTAGGTGCATCTATATGTTTTCATAGATCCATTGATTATACTCCATTCAGACTGATATAGGCTAGGAGCTTTAGAAATATGACATTTTTCAACAATTTTATTCATCAGAAGGCATGTTTACCATATATTAACATTGACAAATATAAGTGAAACATATCAATATGTTGTGTTTTGTCAGTAAACCCGAAATTAATAATTTTTCTATAGATTTAAGTCATAAACATTCACAAGGCATTGTTAGAGGCAGGATTAAGTTCTGGAATATAAACATGTAGTGAGCATGAACAAGAATGAAGTCAGAAATATATCACAAACCTGGTTTTAGTAATTTAATGTTATCTTAAAATAGATCTATAAGAATCAGAACACTTAATGACCATAAGCATTGGAACAATTAGTGACCATGAATTTAGTCACACATAAAGACAGACTACACGAAACACAGAACACATGACAAGACATGACTGGCCAGCATTAGACATGACAAAGAACATGAACATGAAGAGATTTTTTTTCAGATTTTAGTTAGTCTTTGTGTTTGGGAAGACTCTAACATGTGAGAGAGACTTGAGTGCCCTCTGGGAGGGTGTAGAGTTGATGAACAGGTCCTAGTTATTCTACTTGGATCCATAAAGAATAATCTATGTGGCCACTGTTTATGATGGGTAAAGGAAGTTCCACACAGGAGAGAACAGAGTCCCCATCTCACCATGTGGCTGCTCATCACAGGTAGATTTCTCTGGGAAAGCAAATCATGATGGAAAACTGCAAGGTAGAACAAGAGGTGCAAGGAAACCAGTGGAATCAGAATTTTCACAAAACTTTTTTAACTCACTCTCAAAACCTATATAGTGTAACTCCCATTGTACATCATTGCTCAAAGCAGGTGACAGCTCAGGTGTAAGATGAATAAACAATGTTTTCACTTCTCACTAGAACTGCTTGAGAACTTCCAGCCATTTGTGAAGGACCATAGCAGGTAACCTGATAAAACATTGGGTTCAATTATTGCTATGATAATTGTTGCAGTCAGGTTCACATTGCTGTCAGAAAACACCTGACCAAGAGCAGCTTGTGGGGAAAAAATAAAAGGTTTATTTTGGCTTACAGACTACAGGGGAAGTTCCATGATGGCAGGGGAAAATGATGGCATGATCAGAGGGTGGATATCACCTCGTAGCCAACATCAAATGGACAATAGCAACAGGAGAGTGTGCCAAATGCTGGCAAGAGGAAGCTGGCTACAACACCCATAAGCACATCCCCAACAATACACTGCCTCCAGGAAGATTCAATTCCAAAATTGCCATCAGCTGGGGACCTAGCATTCATAACACATAAGTTTATGGGGGACACCTTAGTCAAACCACCAGCAATATTCCTACTAACCAGCTCTTCTATATGCTTATAATTACCAATCATTTTCTGGAGGCCTTGTTTAATATTCTCTTGTTTAATATTCTCTGTCTGACTAGGATGGGATGAAGGAGGAGGTTGAGAAGGACCATGATCACAGGTCAGATGCTCTACCCTGGAAGCCTAGACTTGGCCCTGTCATTCCAGCATACCCTCCTGTGCTTCCCTAGTCTCCAGAAGGAGGCACGTGATAGATTGTTACTGAACATCTTGTAAACATTTTGTAGGGTAGGTGGAGCACAGCAGCTGGCAATGACAGAATAGCTCACCAAAGAACATAGAAGGAAGGCATAATGTCATGTTTTCTTTTTGTTTGTTTGTTTTATTAATGATGGCAGATGGGGCTGTCTGGGCAGCTATGTGACTGGGCATCACCCCTGTGGTTTTAAGGTTGTATGCTTATAGTGCTCTGAATGTAAAGTGTCCTCCATCACTTCCAGACATGGGGAAAATGAAGCTAGTTCTTTGTCAGGATATCACAGGAATTGCCTTTAGCCTGGTCCTCAATAGAGTCTTTATTCCCCTCTGAGTTTGTGAGCCTTCAACATCTACAACTCTCTTGGACTTCTGGCCTTTCAAACTCCCACCAAAATGGCTCATTAAGCTCTGCTTACAGCATTGGAAGGCTTCTCTGGTCCAAAGATTCAAATCTTTCCACATTGCTCCCTTACAACATTTTGAAAAGACTAACAGCTGCATTGTCAGGCTCATCACTGCAATACCCACTCCCAATACCAATTTTATTTTAATTAACAACTTCCATGATTATAAAAAAATACCCCATGGTAATACCCTCCCCCCCCCACTTACCCCTTTGAAACTCCACTCTCCATCATACTCCCTCTCCATCTCAATCAGTCTCTCTTTTACTTCTGATGTCTTGATCTTTTAGTCCTCTTATGACGGTCTTATGCAGGTAGTGTCAGGCACTGTGAGGCCATGGATATCCAGGCCATTTTGTGTCTGGAGGGAGCATGTTGTATGGAATCCTGCCTTTCCTTTGGCTCTTACATTCTTTCCACCACCACTTCCACATTAGACCCTGAGCCTTGGAAGGTGTGATACAGATATTGTGATACTGAGCACTGCGGTCATCTCTTTCCATCACCATGACACCTTCTGAGTCGTCGCAAGGACACTGCTATCTGAAAAGAGAAGATTCTCTACCAAAAGTGAAAGTAGCATTAATATAAGGGTGTGAACATTAACAGAAGTGCTTACTGGGCAGTTTGATAAGCATAGTATATATATTTGGCCAGACAACAGCTGACATTACACCCCTAGGGCTCATGACTACCCCTGTTTTAAGTTTTCAGTATCAGGGATGTATTCCCTTCCCATGGAGCTGGCCTCCAGTCCAATTAGAGGGCAGTTGGTTTCCCCCATAACAGATGTGCCACTATTGCACCCCTTGGCTCATTTGGCCTGGCTGGCCAATTATAAGGCTTGCAGTGAACATTGATGAGTATCTTCACTGGTGATTTCTCTTTTTCCCATTGAACTGCATGTAGAATGGCTTCTTCCAGCTTTCTGTCAGCTGGTCTACATGGAGGAAGTTATCAGCTCAGATCCAGCAAGATTTCTCAGTGGCCTTGCAGCCCAAGTATATGGAGTCTTCAGCAATAGGGTCTTACCATCTATTCCTGGTGGGAAACCAATGGCCTTGGCAATGTCCTATAATGTTTTGGGGTCATCAGAGATCTCCTTGGCCAACAACTCACTGGAAAATATCCCATCCCTGGCACTGAAAATTTTCTAGCAACAATCTACAGATCCTGAGTGTTCCATTGTCCAAAAAAGTAGGACTACATATGTTTTATTTATATCCTCTTAGATTTTGATTAGCTGTCCTCCACCTTTCTTTTACTCAATCTCTTCCCCAGACCTGATTTTGGGCCTTTTTACCCCACTAATCTATTCTTCTACTTACATATATACAATACCATCCTGTTAAGCACACCCCCTCCCTTCCTTTCTCTTCCCTTTCTATCTCTTTTCTAGCTCACTGGCCTCTGTTACTGAGTTTTTTGCTTCTCACACAGAAGCCCAATCATCTGTAGCTAGGATCCACATATGAGAGAGAACACGCGATGCTTGGCTTTCTGGGCCTGGGTTACCGCACTTAGTATAATCCTTTCTAGATCCATCCATTTTCATGCAAATTTCATAACTTCATTTTTTTTTTAACACTGAGTAGAACCCCATTGTATAAATGTGTCATATCTTCATTACCCATTCATCAGTTGAGGGACATCTAGGCTGGTTCCATTTCCCAGCTATTGTGAATTGAGTAGCAATAAACATGGTAAAGCATGTACTTCTAAGGAAATGAGATGAGTCCTTAGGATATATGCCTAGGAGTGCTATAGCTGGGTTATATGGTAGATCCATTTTTAGCTGTCTTAGGAACCTCCACACTGATTTCCACAATGGCTACACCAGATTGCATTCCCACCAACAGTATAGAAGGGTTCCTCTTTTTTCACATCCTCCCCAGCATTTATGGTCATTTGTTATCATGATGGTAGCCAATCTGATAGGAGTGAGATGGAATCTCAATGTAGTTTTAACCTGCATTTCCCTGACAACTAGGAATGTAGAACTTTTTTTTTTTCATTTTTATTTTATTTTTTTTTACAGTCAGTTTGGTACCATTATTAGGCTCATCCATGACCTACCCCCTCCCCTTGGCCCCTGCTTGTTGAGGTATACGGGTCATGCATTTTGGAGTTAGCCCACAGTTATGGGTAAGCTAAATGTCTCTGCATATCATGACCCAACATGTGCCTCTGACATTCTTTCCACCCCCTCTTCCACAAAATTTCCCTGAACCATGTTGGGTCTGCTTCAGTGATGAGGTGTTGGGGGCCTCTGAGGCTCTGGCTCTCTGATTTGGTAGGAGTTGATTTTTCTCTGTGCTGATCTCCTTCCCCCTTGTGCTGGTATCCGGTTCATCAGGAAAACAGCCCCCTTGCTTGTTTCTCCAATTTTTCTTAGTTTCATCTGGGGCCATTTTGAGGTATGATGGGGTGGCTCTCTCCTTAGGATCTACATCTATCTGAAAAAGAGAAGCAGATTCTCCAACAGAGAGTAAGTTAGTGTCAGGACAAATGAGATAACCCCCTTTTTAAATAGAGAATTTAACAGGTGTAGGCCCTCTTGTAGCCCACAATTGATGGTAGCTTGATATTGGAGAGTGGGTTTATGTTTGGATATGGTTCTGACTTGTTTCCTTTTAAACAATAAATGGATAGTGGATGAAATAAAGAATGAAATTGCAAAATTTCTGGAATTGAATGACAATGAGAACACATCGTACCAAAACTTATGGGACACAATGAAGGCAGTCCTCAGGGGAAAATTCATAGCACTGAATGCCTTCATAAAAAAGACAGAAAGGTCCCAAATCAATGACCTTACCATCCACCTAAAGGCACTGGAAAAACAAGAAAAATCCAACCCAAAGAGCTCCAGAAGGAAAGAAATAATTAAAATCAGAGCAGAAATCAATGAATTGGAAACGAAGGAAACAATTAAGACAATTGACCAAAAAAAGAGATGGTTCTTTGAAAAAATAAACAAGATTGACAAACCCCTGGCCAATATGATCAAGCAAAAAAAGGAGAAGCTTCAAATTAACAAAATTCAAAATGAAAAAGGAGAGATCACAACAGACATAAGTGAAATTGGGAGAATCATCAGGACTTATTTCAAAAACCTCTACTCCACAAAACTGGATAATGTGGAGGAGATGGATAAATTCTTGGATGCATACCATCTACCAAAGCTAAACACAGAGCAGATTAATCATCTCAATCAACCCATCACACTCATAGAGATTGAAAAAGTAATAAAAAACCTCCCAAAAAAGAAAAGTCCAGGACCAGATGGCTTCTCAGCTGAATTCTATCAAACCTTCATGGAAGAACTCAAACCAATCTTCCTCAAACTGTGCCACACAATTGGTGAACAGGGAAAGCTACCCAATGCCTTTTATGAAGCTAGCATCAGCCTAATTCCAAAACCAGGCAGATATGCCACAAGAAAAGAAAACTACCGGCCTATTTCCTTGATGAATTTAGATGCAAAGATCCTAAAGAGAATCCTTGCAAACCGAATCCAACAACACATCAAAAGCATTATCCACCTTGACCAAGTGGGATTCATTCCAGGAACCCAGGGGTGATTCAACATACGGAAATCTGTCAATGTAATACACCACATAGACAAGGTTAAACATAAAAACCGCATGATCATTTCGATAGATGCAGAAGAGGCCTTTGACAAGATTCAACATCACTTCATGTTCAAAACATTGGAGAGAGTTGGCATGGTTGGTTCATATCTTAACCTAATAAAGGCAATATACGAAGCTCCGAAGGCCAAAATAATACTTAATGGAGAGAGACTGGAGGAATTCCCATTAAGATCAGGAACAAGACAGGGTTGTCCACTCTCACCTGTCCCGTCCAGCAGGACTCAGTTATTCGGGGAACGCGAGGGGGACCAGGCCTGTGTAAAGATGGGTGTGAAAGAAGGAATGAGACCAAGCAAAGAGTTGTCAAGGTCTGTTTATTGAGCTTCAAACATAAGTTTTTAAGCATAGCAGAAGGAGGAAGCAAAAAGGTGATAGAGGGTGGGGGGATCAGGTATTGTGTAAGTTCCCGTAACAGTTCACGGCTTCTCTCGTCATAGATGGTTATCATATAACAGTTACTGAGCCTTATCGTTCCAGATGTATGGCCAGTAAGCAAAAATTCACAGTGTTCCTGTAATGGTCATTTTCACAAGCTGCAGTTTCGGTCTCGGTCTCTAACACTCACCTCTGCTTTTCAATATAGTACTGGAAGTCCTAGCTCAAGCAATAAGACAGGAGAAGGAAATAAAAGGGATACAATTTGGAAAGGAGGAAGTTAAGTTAGCTTTATTCGCTGATGACATGATTATATATGTAAGAGACCCGAGAGACTCCATCCCAAAACTCCTGAAGGTGATTAACTCCTATAGCAAAGTAGCAGGATACAAAATCAATGCACAAAAATCAGTAGCCTTCCTTTATGCAAAGGACAAAGATACAGAGAAAGAAATAAGGGACATAGTCCCATTTTCAATTGCAACAAAAAAAATAAAATACCTTGGAATAACGTTAACCAAGGAAGTGAAGGATCTATACAATGAAAACATAAAAACACTCAAAAAAGAAATTGAGGCGGACTTGAGAAAATGGAAAGACTTCCCATGTTCCTGGATAGGCAGAATTAACATTGTGAAGATGGCAATCCTCCCAAAGGCAATTTACAGATTTAATGCAATACCAATTAAAATCCCCACAGTGTTCTTCACAGAGATAGAAAAAATGATCTCAAATTTCATATGGAAAGGCAGAAGGCCTTGCATTTCCAAACATATCCTCAGCAAAAGAAATACCTCTGGAGGCATCACCATACCTGATCTAAAGCTATATTACAAAGCCATAGTAATAAAAACAGCATGGTATTGGCATAAAAACAGCAGTATAGATCAATGGAATAGACTTGAGGACACGGACTTTGGGTCAAGCAACTATAGCTACTTGATATTCGATAAAGAACATTTTTTAAGATGCTTATATGACATTTGTATTTCTTCTTTTGAGAACTCTCTATTTAGTTCCATAGCCCATTTTTTGTGGCTTGTTTGATTTCTTATTATTTAATTTTTTGAGTTTTTTGTATATTCTAGATATTAATCCTCTATCAGATGTATATCTGGCAAAGATTTTTTCCCATTCTGTAGGTTGCCTCTTTGCTTTATTCACAGTGTCCTTTGCTATACAAAATCTTTGTAATTTCATGAGGTCCCAACAGTCAATCTGTGGCTTTATTGCCTGAGTAACTGGGGTTATATTCAGAAAGTCTTTGCAAAGACCAATATGATGAAGGGTTTCTCTTACTTTTTCCTCTAGCAGTTTCAGAGTTTCAGGTTAAGGTCTTTAATCGATTTGGACTTAATTCTTGTGCATGGAGAGAGAGAAGAATCTATTTTCATCTTTCTCCAGATAAATATCCAGTTTTCCCAGTACCATTTTCTGAAGAGTCTGTCTTTTCTCCAATGAGTATTTTTAGCATTTTTATTGAATATAAGGTGGCTATAGCTACCTGGACTTGCATTTGGGTCCTCTATTCTGTTCCATTGATCTACCTGTCTGCTTTTGTACCAGTACCATGCTCTTTTTGTTACTATGGCTCTGTAGTATAGGTTAAAATCAGGTATAGTGATACGACTAGCCTCATTTTTGTTGTTCAGTAATATTTTAGATATTTGATGTCTTTTTGTGATTCCAAATGAATTTTTGGGTTGTTTTCTATTTCTGGGAAGAATGCCATTGGAATTTTAATGGGGGTTGCATTAAATGTGTAGGTTGCTTTGGTAAGATTGCCATTTTCACAATATTGATTCTTCCAATCCAGGAACAAGGGATGTTTTTCCATTTCCTAGTGTCTTCTGCAATTTCTCGCTTGAGTGTTTTATAGTTTTCATTGTAGAGATCCTTTACTTCCTTGGTTAGGTTTATTCCAAGCTACTTTATTTTCTTTGATGCTATTGTGAATGGCAGTGATTCTCTGATTTCATTCTCTGTGTGTTTGTTGTTAGCATATAGGAATGCTACTGATTTCTGTGTATTTATTTTGTATCCTGCTACGTGGCTGCAGGTGTTTATCAGCTCTAACAGTTTGCTGGTAGAGTCTTTAGGGTCCTTTATGTATAGAATCATGTCATGTGCAAATAATGATAACTTGATCTCTTCCTTTCCAATTTGTATCCCTTTTATGTGTGTCTCTTGCCTTATTGCTATGGCTAAGACTTCCAGCACTATATTAAATAAAAGTGGGGACAGTGGACACCCTTGTCTTGTTCCTGATTTTAGTGGAAAAGCTTCCAGTTTTCCCCCATTTAGTAATATGTTGGCTGTAGGCTTGTCATAAATAGCCTTTATTATATTGAGATATGATCCTTCTATTCCTCATCTCTATAGGACTTTTATCATGAAGGGATGTTGGACTTTGTCAAATGCTTTTTCTGCGTGTAATGAGATAATCATATGATTTTTGTCCTTCAGTCCATTTATATAATGTATTACATTTATTGATTTGCATATGTTGAACCATCCCTGCATCTCTGGTATAAAGCCTACTTGGTCAGGGTGAATGATCTTTCTGATATATTCTTGTGTTCTGTTTGCCAATATTCTGTTGAGAATTTTTGCATCTGTGTTCATGAGGGAGATTGGTCTGTAATTTTCTGTTTTTGTTCTATCTTTGCCTGGTTTTGGTATCAGGGTGATGCTGGCTTAGTAGAAGGAGTTTGGTAGGATTCCTTCTTTTTCTAGTTTATGGAAAAGCTTAAGAAGCAATGGCGTTAGTTCTTCCCTGAAGGTCTGGTAAAATTCAGCAGTGAAACCATCTGGGCCTGGACTGTTTTTATTTGGGAGATTTTTGATAACTGCTCAGATCTCCATATTTGTTTTAGGTCTATTTAAGTGATTAGTCTCATCTTGATTTAATTTAGGTAGTTCATATAAATCAAGGAAATCATCCATTTCTTTCAGATTTTCATACTTAGTGGAGTATATGTTTTTATAGTATGTCCCTATGATTTTTTGAATTTCTCTGGTATCTGTTGTGATGTTGCTTTTTCATCTTTAATTTATTAATTTGTGTCTCTTCTCTCTTTCTTTTGGTCAGATTTGCTAAGGGCTTACCAATCTTGTTTATCCTTTCAAAGAACCAACTCTTTGTTTCATTAAATTCTTGGGACTTTTTTTTATTTGTTTCTATTTCATTAATTTCTGCCCTAATCATTATTATTTCTTCCCATCTACTGATTTTTGGTTTACATTGTTCTTCTTTTTCCAAGGCTTTAAGGTGAAGCATTAGGTCATTTACTTGTGACCTTTCTAATTTCTTAATATAGGCGCTTTAAGCTATAAATTTACCTCTTAGAACTGTCTTCACTGTGTTCCAGAAATTTTGGTATATTGTGTTCTCATTTAATACCAATTTTTTGTACTAGCTAACTTCTCAATGCTGGGACAAAATAATCAGTCAGTAGAAGTTTAGGGAAGAAAAGAGTTTATTTCAATTTATAGTTCCAGACGCTAAAGTTCATCATGGCAAGAGCAGGAAAATGGCATCATGCTATCATATCAACAGAGTCGAAGCAGTGAAAAGGAATGCTAATTCTTAGTGACCTATCTCATCTTTCTCCTTTTACACAGTCCAGGGCCCTAGCCCAGGGACACGCTCTCCCCACTGCTAGGACTAGGACAGGTCTTCCTTCCTCAATTACTCTAATCTAGAAAATTCCTCACAGACATGCCTAGAGATTTGTTTCCATGGTGAATCTCAATCATGTCAAGTTGGCAACCAGAGACTGACCATGATGCAGTTCAGGATAATTGAGACATGCTCATATATATTTTTGTACATGAATGTTCATAGCAGGATTATACTAATAACCAAAAGTTTTAAAAGCCCTAAATTATATACAACCAATGCATAGATAAGTAACATGTGCTAGAACTGTATTTCAAAATATTATTCATTTGCAAAAGACACTGAAATTACTGATACAGTATGGAAGAACTTATACAACATTACATTGTGTCTAAGAAGGCCAATGCACTAAGATGCTATATGGCATTTTTCATCCTGGCATAGCATGTTGCCATCTTGGAATAGAGATTGCTTTGCCCAGTAGCCATAGCAACATAGGAGCAGAACTATACAGCCATTGCTAGGCCTATGGCCATGCTAATGGAGCTACTGACACTCCCTTGTAGAGGGAGGAGGGGAGGATCACAAGACCCTCTCCTGCATTTCCAGCTATTGTTCCCTTCTGCCTTCCCCCCACCTGCAAGTGATCTGGAGGGGAAATGCTAGCTTATATAGGAAGTAGAAGGCTAGCGAGAAGGGAGACTCCACAATGCAGCTTCCATGACATTGCCATCCAAGATGGAGTGGGACTTTACAGTGATGTCCAGGCTCTCGAGAGTCACTCCTCACTCATGCACTGAACATAACCATAGTAAATTGACTGGTTCCCCCAAATTGGATTTTGATATAATAGTTCTTTGGTCTGTCTTCTCAGCCCTATCTGGGGTAAAAAGACATGTGTTCACATCTCCCCAGTGAAAAAAAATATGTTTCATGCAACATAGACCAGATGCTGTATGATTCTGTTTCTATAAATTGTTCCAAACTAAAAAATCCATTGAAATAGAAAGTAGATTGGTGGTTGCTCAAAACTAGTGGAATATGGTACAGGAAGTGCTATCTAGTAACAGGGGAGAAGGTTCCTCTTTTATGAATAATGAAAATGTTCTGAAATTAGACAATAGGCTATGATTGTTTGGACAACCTTGTGTACATACAGAGAACCTCTGACTTGTACACATGCATCTGGAATTCATTTGCAGAAGTAAGAGGCCCTGCAATGCCCATTCTCTCTTTCTAAAATAAATAAAACTATTAAAAAATACAGAACTAGAATGCAACAAAGTTATTATAATTAAATGTTTAACTTTCTATATATAATAATCAATAATTCCAAACAAATTTGTGTGAGCTAATTGCATGTGCATATATTTAAATATACACATATAATATATGCACATATGTATGCACATCCCTAACCACTTTTTTATTTTCTACATAACATCTCAAACTTTATTTGTTTATACCTAAAATGTTTCAGTCTTTCTTCTATTGATTGGTGCCTGTTATTTTAGAAGCACAATAGCCCCATTTGAGGGTCTTCCCAAGTTCCCTGTTGTTACAATCAGTATTATAATGACTCCTGGTGTTTTCTTTTAAGCATTTTATGATGAATCCTTTATAATAAATTCATAGTAAAGAAATTGCTGGGGCAAAGGGTATTTGTAGCTTTGACTGTATTTTTCTACATTTTATCAAACATTAAGCTAAACACTTACTTTACGATTATATTTCAGAGGTTTAAAATGGCTAATGGGTATAGCCACCAAATTGTGTGTATTTCTCCTTCCTCTGCTAGCAGAGTGTCATGAAAGAGGATAACTAAAAATGGTTCTGATTTTCTTTGCTATTTTCAGACTGAGTGTGATTGAGCACACTTTTCTATTGACTTTGTTCTTTTTCCCATAAATTGTCAGTACCCATTGTTTGACCATCTTCTTTTGGTCATGTTTTGCAAGAGCTTCTTCAGGTATTAAGAAAACTGTCTTTGAATATTTTGTTAGTGGGTGTCATCTTGACATTGTTTGGGGTTATTGTGGCCTTCCTGAGTATTCTAATATTTTGGCTCTGGTGATACACCAATTATCACCATTGGTGTTGCCTGAGTGTTTTGCCATGTTAAATATGTGTCATCTTTTCTCTTCTTCACCCTAGCAATTAGCTTTCCTTTCTTTACCTTCTTGCATGATTACATGCAACAACTCCAGAAGCATGTGCCACCTTTTGTATCTGGCTTGCATGAGTCCTGGGAACTGAACCTGGGTACTTTGGCTTCACAGGTGAGCACCTTAACGACCAAGACATACTTCCAGCCTGCCTATATATATATATATATATATATATATATATATATATATATATATAATTTTAATTTTTGTTAATTTATTTGACAGAGAAAGAGGGAGGGAGAGAGAGAATGGGTGTGACAGGGCCTCCAGCCACGGCAAATGAGCTCCAGACGCGTGTGCCCCCTTGTGCATCTGGCTAACGTGGGTCCTGCGTAATCAAACTTGGTTCCTTTGGCTTTGTAGGCAAAAGCCCTTAACCTCTAAGCCATCCGTCCAGCCCTGACAATATTTTAGTATTTCTTTTAGGTCGCTGTGATGTTTTATATTGATTCCCCTTTTAATGGGACCTCTGTACATGCTTGTGGGCAATTACCTAAATGAAGTTAGCCTCTAGACATGCCTGTGAGGGATTTTACCCCATTAGTTTGAGGTAAGAAGGCTCAAGTAATGTTAATGTTAATTATAGGTATTGCCATTTCAATGGCTGGGGGCTTAGAGTGATAAGAAGGAGAATGCTAGCAGAGTACATTCATTGCTCTCTGTTTCCTGTTTGTGAACACAATGTGACAGGCTACCTCAAGTTCCTAGTGCTATGACTTCCCTGTCACAAAACACTATATATCTCCTCAAACCCAAGTAAGCCCTTCCTTCCTTAACTTGCTTTTTGTCAGGTGTTTAATCACAGCAAGAATAAGTAATATAATAGTTGATATTTAAAAGTACCTAATGAAGTTGGGCGTGGTGGCACATGCCTTTAAACCCAGTACTTGGGAGGCAGAGGTAGGATGATCACCATGAATTCAAGGCCACCTGCAGAATATAGAGTACATTCCAGGTCAGCCTGGGCTACAGTGAGACCCTACCTCAAAAAACAAAACAAAACAAAAGAAAAAACAGTACCTAATGAAGCTGGGCATGGTGGCGCACACCTTTAATCCCAGCACTCAGAGGCAGAAGTAGGAGGACTGCCATGAGTTCAAGGCCACCTGGAGAATATACAGTGAATTCCAGGTCAGCCTGGGCTACAGTGAGACCCTACCTCGACACCCCTCCCCCCAAAATAATACCTAATGAAATCAAGAAAACTCAAAAACTCATTGACTTAGGGTTACAAACATTTATCTGAATATCTGAAGACATTTTGCTTGGATAGATGTCAAAACTAGTGTTAACTTCTTTATTTGAAAATCAAAGGAGCTTGCTTAAAAAGGTTGATGGCCAGAGTTCCATCCCACAGCAACCACATAAAGCCAGATGCACAGAGTGGAGCATGCACCTGGAGTTCATTTGCAATAGCAGGAGGCTCTGGTGCACCCATTCCTTCTCTCATTTTCTCTCTCCCTCTTCTCTCTCTCTCTCTCTTTGCAAATAAATAAATAAATAATCTTAAAAAATCAATAATATTACTCAAGTGATGATGATGAAATACTCACTTGCTTTTTACTGAGAATTCATAATGTGCTGATCTAGATTAGCACTGTTTCATGGGTATATTTTGTAGTATATTAATACATACAGAATATTGTTTGAACAAAGACACATTTATTCAAATTAACCACAAAAGCCATATAATTGCATGAACAAATTAACAGCACATATGCGCTATGTCCCTTAACAATCATAAGGCCAGACTGCAGGGGCTGACCTGCTCTGTCACCAGGTCAGTAAGAGTCCCAAGCAATCTGACGGGAAGTGTGTGCTGGATAATTTTCAAAGTAATGAATAAAATGAGAAGTATAAGAGTGAAAAACAATCTAAAGGTACTCTGCGGGAACAACACCTCTTACAGATTGGATGGCATCTGTGATATGAATCAGAGGATAGATTTTATAAAATGGAGGAGGAAGAGAAGCCAGGGATTCAAGATGTCAGGGTATCCTAGTGAGTTGGGATGAGCTTTGTGTCTCAATGAGATGCTGAGTGAATCAAGTACCAAACGTGTTTCAGGCAACATGTCTGCTGGCAGCAAATGGGACGCATGGAGGACAGACGTCATAGTTGGAGCTTTGGAGGGAAGTAGACCAGTTGTGACATGACACTGGATACAAGTCCAAGTCTAGATGGTCATGTTGGGGACAGAGAGGCAAATATAAACTGGGAAGTAGACCAAACAATATAACTATACACCTGATAGAAGTTTGGAGTGAAGTCAGAGAAAACTATTGAAGACTTTTTATTTGAATAACTACAACTGTTAGAGAGCTGTGAGTGGATTTAGATTGGAGAGATCTGTTGTCAAGTTGATTGGGCTTAAAAATGGAATTTTATTTTGCATGCTAGAATAAGATGGTGATGAGTTTGATCAAAAGAGGGACTAAAACTTAAAAAAAATCATTATAATTTGTAGGCAAGGCAGTAGTTTTTTTTAAATTAATTAATTAATTTGCAAGGAGAGAGAGACAGAGAGACAGAGAGAAAGAATAGGCATGACAAAGACTCTAGCCACTGCAAACGGACTCTAGATGCCTGCACCACTTTGTGCATGTGGCTTTATGTAGGTATTGGGGAATCAAACCTGGGTCACCTACGTTGTTAGGGTTTTCAAGCATGAGTTTTAATCACCTAGCCATCTCTCTATCCCTTAATGGGTTTTCAGTATAACCCTTAGCTTGCCTCTGAGTAGCAGAATAAGAATAGAGGAGTATCACTTAGGAGATGAGGTAGAGAAGCTGTGCTCGAGAGTGGTTATATTTTTGTTCACTGGAAACCAACAAACGAGAAAATTTGAAGAATGATAAGGACTGTGTTTGTGACTCTCATTGTAGGGTCTTTACAAAGTTGTCAAGAAAAGAATATAGATGTCCTGAGTTAATAATGAGGCTAATTATGAAGCTGTGAGTTCATATAGACAACAAGTGGTGAATACTTTGAAAATTAGATATAAGAAATATAATAAATGAAATATGATAATGATATAGAATATATAAAATATAACATATATAACACAATAAAATATATACTGCATACTACATATCCTATATAAAATATATATAACATAATATATAAAAATGAGTATATATATATGTACATATATATGTAGTGAAACCATATGCACCAATTTTTTAAATGAATATTGAATAATTTTGATGCATGTGTACCCAGGGGACCTCTTTCTCAACCCAGACATTTCTGTCACTCTGAAGAGTGATGAGCCTCCTTGACTCTTCTTGGTTACATACCCGCGCTTGTTGCCCCAGCAGCCACTGGTGGGTTTTATGTCCGCACAGATGAGATTTGTCTTCTCCTGCATATTTTGCAAATGGAACCATGACTACCATCAGGGTAGCATTGCCGCTTTCTGTTTGTTTGTTTGTTTGTTTCTAGTCTGCATGCTTTTGAGATGCATTCATGTTTTCCCTTAATCTGCTCTCTTTTACTATTGCATATTTGAAATGTTTTTGAGCACTTTTGGAAATACTTCTATTTATTTATTTCTGTATGTGAGTGAGAGAGAGAGTGACAAAAAGAGAGAAAGAAAGAGAGAGAGCACATGGGTAGAGAGGTGATAACAGGGCCATTTGCAGCTGCAAGCGAGCTCTTGACACATGCGCCACTCTACACCTGGCTTTACATGGACACTGGGCAACTGACCCAGGCTGGAAGGCTTTCTGACAAGTGACTGAGCCATCTACCCAGCCCCTTTTGAGTATTTTTTAATGTGGTAAGGTAAAGGATATCAGAGACAACCACAATTATTAATTTTTGAGAAAGTAAAAGTCCAAGGGTGTATATACACACATAAATGAACCTGAAACATAACTGAATAAACTAAAATGTAAGTAATTTATAGGAAACTATTCATAGAGAAGTACAGATTATAAGCAAGGGCCATGAAATAAGCCAAAATGAATTCTAATCTAACAAACAAGGAAACAAACAAACAAAAAAATTGTTTCTTTAATCTGAGTGAAAAGTGCAGATAAATTAACAACAGACTAGTAAAAATGAAAAAAAAGTCTTCAGGATGTAACACTTATGTAGGAATTGGTACAGAGAAGATAGTAGAGATGTATAATGGTGGTCTAGATTTTCCTTGTAGGGTTGGTGAAATGTTTCAGCAGTTAAGGTGCTTGCCTGCATAGCCTGATGACTCAGGTTTGATTTGCTAGTACCCATGTAAGACCTGACACACAAAGAGGCACATGTATCTGGAGTCAGTTGCAGTAGCTGGTGGCCCTGGTGCACCCATTCCCTTCAACTCTTTTCTATCTGTCTCTGCTTGGAAATAAATAAATAAAATTATATATATATATATATATATATATATATATAGATAGATAGATAGATAGATAGATATATACTAGATTTTTCTTGTAGCTATCTCTTTTCTGAAAGACAGTCCAAGTTATAAATTTGAGGATTTTATTAGCACAGTGCATAGAATCAGATGATTACATTTTAATCTACTCAGCACATTTCTTAGTTATTCCACCAGAAATTGAAAGTTAGGAAGGAATAATAATAACAGATGGTCTTGTATTTGAGGCTCACAGTGAATAGAGATAAAGTCAAACAAGTTAGAATCTCGGAAATGCGTATGGAAGCTTCATTTGAAACCATAATTCTGGACTGGAGAAATGACTCGGCAGTTAAAGGTGCTTGCTTGCAAAATTTGATGGCCTGAATTTGATTCCCCAGTACTTACATAAAACCAGATGCACAAAATGTCACATGCATCTGGAGTTCATTTGAAGTGGCAGGAATTATTATCATCCTCTTCTCTCTGTGTGTCTCTCTTTCTCTCTTTCTCTCTCTCTCTCTCCCTTGCAAATTAACAAATAAAATATTTTTTTAAATAAATAAAACTTTTAAAATGAAACCAGAATTCTGGGACTTAGATGGAGAGGGATGATGGATCAGAAGAATAGGAAGTGAAATGGAGTAAGAGAAAGAGGATAAAAATGGAAAATCCCTTAAGTCCATTGAATCTTGAGAGAATTTAGTGATCTGTTAGAGATGAGTTCCCCTTGCTTATGGTAAGGTCCCAACTCATGCATTGGACTAGTGCCACTGTACTTCCTCAGAAAAATTCAGCCGTTTTGCCTGTCAACTCCTGCCCTTTCCTATGTTGGGAGCTTCCAGATTGCACTGTGGTCCAGTACTTCTCAGCTTTTTGAGGTCTAGTAGTCTAGCACTTACACAGCTCTAAAGTCTGTCTAATAGCTCACAGCTCTATTACCTTGTTGTGACTGCTAGATTCTATTTTCAACTTGATCAGGACTGCCTCTTAGGCAGGTCCTAGAAGACATCTCTAGGAAAGATTGATGGGGGAAGGAAGACCCTCCCTCGGAATGAACAGTCCTTTTGATTGGGGACTGTGCTGGTTTGAATCAGATGTTCCCTATAAACCTATATACTTTGAATGCTTGGTTCTGAGCTGGTGGCAATTTGGGAGGTGAAGTCTTGCTGGAGAAGGTGAGTTATTGGGGGAAAACTTAGGGGTGTTATAGCTAGCTCCCCCTTGCCAGAGTTCAGCTCCCTCTCCTGTGGCTGTTTTCCACCTGTTGTGGTAGAGGCTATGTCCAGTTTCTGCTCATGCCATGCTTTCCCTGCCAACATGGAGCTTCCCCTTGAGATTGTAAGTCAAAATAAATCCTTTCCTCCCATCAGCTGATTTTGGTTGGGTGTTTAATCCCAGCAATAAGAAGGGAACTAAAACAACTATGCATACAAAAACTCTAAGAGAACACAGGGCCTTTGGACTGGCTGCCCTTGCCATGTATTGGTGTCTCCACCTGGTTGGACTCAGAACCCAGTTTTATCAGCCTTCCAGCATGGATTGAAGACCAGCGGCTCTCCAAGAATCCTCCAGGTCTCCAGGGTCAGTTTGGGACTGCTGAGGCATCCAGCCTCCTGGACCCATTAGCTTCCTGGTTCTCCAACTCTCCAGCCTGCATACAGCCATTGTAGGACTGCCCAGCCCATATCCTATAAGCTAGTCCAGCAAACCCCCTTTATAGTACATACTCATTCTGTGAGTTCTGTTCCTTCAGAGAACCCTGACTAATATACCTAAGTTAACCTGCTCAAGCTTTAATGTGCATGTAAGTAAGGGAGGTCTTATTCAATGCAGGTTTTGATTTGACAGATAGTGGCCAGAGTCCAAGATGGTACATTAGGTGCAAATTGCCAGAATGTGCAGAAAGGATGGAGCCCACACTTTTCCGTCTTGGCATCTATGATAGAAACATGTCAAGTAAGTGTAAGCTCAAAGATGTAATGGAAGGGCTGAAGAGATGGTTCAGCAATTAAGGTGCTTGACCCATAAAGCCTAATGACCAGAATTCAATTTCCTAGTACCCACATAAAGCCAGAAACACAGCGGCACATACATCTGGAGTTTGTTTGCAGTAGTTGGAAATCCTGGTGCACCCATTCTCACCTCTCTGCCAGAGTGGTGACACATGCCTTTAATCCCAGCAGTTGGGAGACTGAGGTAGGAGTCTCGCTGTGTGCTCAAGGCCAGACTGAGACTAATTCCAGGTCAGCCTGGGATAAAGGAGAAGCTATACAGAGCTCCTGCCTTGTGGAGGGCAGGAGTGGGTAGAGCCCCAATATGGGAGTGAGGGAGGCTCTCCCCTCATCTCGGCCCACCTGGGCCAAGATGAGGGGAGGTTTACCAGAACCTGGAGGTTCAGAAGTAATGAATGGACAATCAAGAGAGAGCTTGTCCCCTAGTAAGGTTCTATTTATAACCTTACTGTAGTGGGCTTTACATTCAGGCTCAGATGAGTCAGAGAGACACCTAATTGTTCTGGGCTAGGGCCTGGCTCAGGAGGAAGCCAGCCATGTTGGGGGTCTGAGTTTGACCAACCACAATGCCAGGATTAGATTTAAATTCTAGGAAAGGGGACCTCCCTTCCAGTGAGTAGCTCAAGTAGTTCATAGCAGAAAAGGTCTAGGGAACTCCTTTAGGCAAGAAATAAGAAGTCGGGTCATTCTTTAATCTCAAGCAAGTGGGGCTGGCCCAAAGACATTCCTGCATCATTTTCAGGGAGAGGGTCCCAGTCAGAATGGAGAAAATATTAAGGTCATATAAGTTGCCACGATTGCACCGCTAGATGAGGAAACCAACACAGATGCTAACCACCGTCATATAATAACACAACAGAAAAGCCAGACAAACCAAGAGGGCAAAAACAAGTAACAAAAATAAAAACATGACTGGCAAGTATGTGGACAGGATGCTATTAATGTATAACCTAGACAGAACATCTTACCACGTTATCATAGACAAGACTCATGGCCTGCCTGGTCACTTTAATCACAGATTCCTAAGCAAGCAAACAAACAAACAAAAATAATAATGACCACACAGATACTGCCAAGGTTCCTGTTCCACAGGACTTTCCCCACCTACAGATAGGAACACAAAGCAGCTGAGCTGTGCGAACAAAAAGCTCCCAGGGCTCAGGCAGCCCTGTGTGATTTTCTTCTGGGCCTTGAGAGCGAGGGCGCTCTCAAAGGGCAGTCCTCTGGGCTGCCTGCATATGATTCCAAGAGCTCATCAGCATGCTGAGGCCCCATGCTTTTCAAGCACCTCCATCATTGCTCAGCGCTTGCTTTGAATTTTTATGTCCTGCTGGGGCTGAAGTGAATGCTCTTCAGAAAGGATGTGAGTGGGTTTTTTCTTTCTATAGGGTCCAATTTAGAAAGAGTGCACCAGTATAAAATGAGTAGCACTTACTTGGTCCCCTTATTTCAATTCAATTTACTTTGGGAGAAGCAAGTTAAGAGTCTCAGTTTCCTTTCATGTGCAGTCCTGCGGGGAAGGCACACACAACAGCCTGGGGGCTTGTGTTTCAAAGGTGACTCAAAGGTGGGGTTAGGTCAAGGAAGGGGCTTGGAGAATCTACCTTTGTTTTTTGCAATATAATACCTGAAAAGATAATCAGGTGCATAAGTCATTTCAGGTAAACTACACTGAACTTGTGTTCACAAAACTCGTTTGGAGACACTAAGATGGACTTTGTATCAATCTACCAAATGCATTCATACTGCGTCTGAGAGGACTGTGGGCGTTGGATATCTCTCTGTCTTAACATGTGGTTCCTCAGAGTTAGATTTGAGGTTAAGGGGTTAAATAAGGGTGTTGAATTCAACAAATACTGGTGAGGAAGGTAGATGTTACACAGAGGGAAACGTGTTCCTTAGGGCATGCTACCATGCACAGTGAGTGATGATTACTCTGTGCTTCCAAAGAAATGCAAGCCAGTGTAGAAAGGAAGTTAGGACATTACCTCCCCACACATAACCACATGCACACCCATCACAGAGGGCTGGGGAATATGAACAGCTCAGTCTCCAGCCATCAGTGCTAGAAGCTGCTTTCAGTCGGGAGGGGCATTCAGATCTTTGATACTTATGGTCTGTTATACTGGTAGGGGATTACAAATGGGCTTTAGGTCAACAAACTCATGAACTGGTAGAGCTGGGCTAGTGCAGTGTGGAAGCAGTTGGAGAGGACAGTGTCTGCTCCATGCTATCACGTTAAAGTCCAGCTAGCATGGGCTGCCGCAGACCACCCAGTGGGGATGTCTCTGCAGGGGGACCAGGCTTGGATATTCAGGTAAGGAACGGATTCGACGCGACTGACAGACAACACAGGTTGTGATTGCTGCTGCAAAGAACTTTACTTTCAGGTCTCAGTTATATACAGAAACAATCAGGAACTGCTCCATTTGGCAGGTTTTCAAAAAATGAAATCAGTACAATAACTCCTTATGACATATACTCAGTATAAACTTGCTATACCCAGGAACTTCCTCTTTCTGTAGCTGCTGGAGGACCAGACATTTGTGGTTAATGACTAACATCTAAAGATTTCTAATATTAACATCTTACATTCACATTGGGGTCCCACATTTCATCCCAAACTCTTAGGTCTTTCAACATTCTTTCTTGACTTAAAGGGTTTCCAAATATATCATACAATCTTTTATTCCTAACAGCAAAGAATACATATACTTCCCATCTAAGTTCTTGTTGCTGTTTATCTGTCAAAGCACACCATGGGGGCCAGCTTCTCCTAATCATTTCCTATATACTCAATGAATAATATTTGATTCTCTTTCCTTTAAATGTTACCCATCTGATTAGATTCTCATCATATTTTCCTGTCCAAGGGAGTGGTGCATCAGTAGGATCAAAATTATAAGGCCCTCTATATTTAGGTGGTTCCCTCCATCTGCCATGAATCAGAAACTGCAGACCGCCAAACAATTCTGTTAGTGGAGGGTCATATGGAGTTAAAGTTACATTCTCAGCAAGAATAAAAATTAGCTATTCAAGCTTTTCAGACACAGCCAGCGTCGCGGTTAAGGCTGCTGGGGTCACTGAGGCTAGGGCTGTCTCCATAGGTGGAAGCTTCCGTTTTTGTACTTAGTTTCTGGAACATCTAAAGGCCCATCGAGATTATCTGCTGAGAGCATGATTTTATCAGTATAAAGTTGAGTGGGCTTAGTTCCTAGAATCAATAAGGCAAGCACCCAGAGAAAGAACACACTGCAGAATGAGACCCAAATCACAAAACACCAAAGACTCTGCCAAGGACCTCCAGGGGGCCTAATCACGTGTGATGTGAAACCCCAGGTCTAGTAGCCATTCGAGCTGTTTAGGCTCTATGCTACACAGACTTCACTGGAGTTGGTGTGGCAATGGGCCACTTTTGCTTAGAGGCTACTCAATCAGAATTATGTTTAACTGTGACACTGAAAGTAAAGGAGACAAATAAGTACTATAGAATCTCTGAAATCTAGGGGCTGGAGGGATGACTTAAGTGGTTAAGGAGCTTGCCTACAAATCCTAAGGACTCAGGTTCACTTCTCCAGTACACAATACTGTGCCAGTTGAACAAGGTGGCACATACGTCTGGAGTTCAGTTGCAGTGGTTAGAGACACTGACATGTCCATACTTCCCCTCCTTTCCCTTCCTTCTATGGCTCATCTACCAATAAATAAATAGATAAACAAATAAAAAGATAGTTTTAAAAAACTTTATCCTAGAATCTATGAAATTTAGAGATATAAAAGTGTGGCAAAAAACTTTCTGAAATCAATTAGATCTGTGATTGTAAGTATACCCCCATTATTAATATTATTTATACTAATCTATCAGACTAAATTATTAGATAGTTATAGATTAATGTTAATCTGTCAGGCTTTGGGAACAGGATATAATATAGGGTATGTTGTCAAAAATCTATGTTTATCTTTTGAGGACACATAAGACATAGACTAGGGAGTTTTATGTGGTGATGAACAACCTTGTGTGAACACAGGCTTACACACAAGGGCCTGTGGTGGCCCACAAGAGGAGCCTTGCTCAGCAAATTGACTTGAGCCACACATTGGCAGGTCTTCGAATTTCTAGAAGTAGTCTCCCAAGTTTTCCCTGTCTAGGGCAGTAGGATTACTTCATCAGGAAGTCAGTCCTCCTCCAGCCAGATCTTGCCAGGATGGCTGACAGGGGCCTTCCACATGTCCACGCAGAAGACAGGGCTCTCACCTCAAAGGGGAGAAGAGATCATTCATTCTGGAGGCAAACATGAGCCAAAATGGCCCGGGAACACAGATTTAGGTCACCCCAATTCCATGTCCCAACGTGTTAACAATTTCATGAAGGTTTTATAGTTACAGAACAGAGGAAAGTCATAATCAAGGCACTTTTCAAATACATTGGCTGACCATCAGGTAGGCAGGTTACAGCCCAGCGGGGGAATCTCCACCATAGGCCTCAGATGCTGTCTGATGACATTCTTAGCCCTCTAGTTGGTGGTCTGTTAGCACATTCCGGATAGGTCGCACCTGATCAACTGATAGTCACCAAGATATTAGATCAGACACAGAGGGGAATAAAAATATCTTCTTTGGGACCCTCTCTTTGGAGTGCTGAGCAGTCAGGAGAATCGGGTTCAACAGCCAGGGAGATTGAAGGAGAACTTCCCTGCTCCTGGGAACTACAGGGTTAACTACAGAAGACAGAGTTCAAGGCAACACAGGTGGGCTAGAGTCCCCAGGACAAGGGGCCATAAACCATAGATAAATTTGAATTACAGCACTCACCCCAGGGAACTTCCCCTTTAAGCCAACAGCATGTTTTACTTCTGTGGACCACTCATCTAAGTATACAGCTGCCCTCCCTCCACATTTATGCAAGCTTGCTTGCTGCCAAAAGAAGCTTCCTGTCTTCATCCACAGTCACACAGCCTAGAAGTTTAACCCACCAATAATGTAAATGACCGAAGGTGATATCCAATAATGTAAAAGACCCAAGGTGACATCAAACTGTCTTCCAAAAAGCCTATGAATGACATGGGCTTGTCCTAATTGGCACGGAAAACATTTGAGCTCATTGGGGTCACTTCAGCCCACCAGTATAAATAAATGAATTCTCTACCTCTCCGAATGATGCTTGGATTTCTCGCTGACTTGAACTGAGATTTTTCTGAAACACAGCAGATGCAGCGCTTTCCTGGGAACTTCAGTTCACACTCACCCTTCCAACTCCTCTGTAGGCTTTCTTTGGGCTTACTGTTTGAGCATCACTGTGTCTCAGCCATCTTCCTCATGGATCTGCTATGGTTTCATTATCTTTTTCCATTCTCCAGAAAGTATCACTTAATAGGCACCTTGACCATCTACTGTGCCGATGGGGTAGAACAGTGGAAGGCTATTCAAAGATCTTACAGTGATTACTGTGAAATATACAGATGGGTGAAATGTGGAATGCTTGCTTCACCCAAAGAAATACAGATATTTTAAACACCCACATGCATGTGGGGTATGTTAAGCAGGCACATGGCTTGCTTGCAAGTATATTAAGAGGATTAAAAATAGAAATAGAGCTGGGTGTGGCCACAACTTTAACCCCAGCACCCAGGTGAAGGCAGGAGGATTGCTGTGAGTTTGAGGCCAGCCTGAGACTACATAGTGAATTGCATGTCAGCCTGGGCTAGAGCAAGACCCTACCTCAGAAAAACAAAACAAAAACAAAAACAAAAAAAGAAATAGAAACTTTGGTTAAATTATCATTTTCATGAATTGAAATCATAATTTTCACCTCTGAAATCTGTCCACAGTAAATTTAGAAGAACAAACAGAAATGCATAAATATAAAAAGAACAGGTACAAAATTCTATTTTCACATAAATCCTGATTGTAAATTCCTACAAAGTAAAGCAAAATTCAATTAAACTATCTTTTGTCAAAATGACCTCTTTATTTTAAAATGCCTTAAGGTCCACAAATTTATAAGTAAAATGCTATTATGTCTGAGATTTACTTCAAACCAATGAGGTTGAGCATAAGGTATTATTGCATAGTGATATACATGCAGACTACTGGCCATGAGTTGATGGCTGTTGGCACTGAGTAGTGAATATATGGGGATAACTATAACACATCTATGCTTACAAAAATAAAAAATAAGAAAATATGTATGTATTTCTGTTACATATAAACTTTAAGTGCACAAACATATCTCTCTATCTATCTATCTACCTGTATATGTGTATACATCCATCTATCTATGTATCATCTATATATCTCTATATATCCATATATATGCTATATCTCTTCATCTTTCTTTTACACTTAAAATGATAAATGCTTTGGATCTGCTTATATATTATTGCTGGAGTATTTTAGAAGAAATAAAACTACCATATGTAGAGATAAAAGAGGATTTTATTTTATTTTTGTAGAGATTCATTTCATTGTGCATGTGAAAATTAGTTATTGCATAGAGATTATACAATAGAGAAATATTGTGTAGAGGAAATGCTTCACATTTTCCAGGTAATAATATATATGTGTTAATAGAATAGAATTTATTAAAATTTAAAATATTTAAAAACTTTATAAGTAGCTATAATACAGCAGGTTAAAATAATATTTGGTTAAAATGATGATGGTGTTGGTTGTATGTGCTGTTTAAGATAATCTTATGAGATTTAAATTTAGGAATTTAACAATCTGTAATAGTTTATGTGACTGAGGATTAAAATGGGACTTTAAATTGGTTCCCATTGCTTATTTTTAGATGAAAGGTGATACTACCATTTGAGTTTTCAATGACCACTTTTATAGTTCTATGAAATTCAGATTTAAATTTGGGTGAACTGTTATAAAGTAACCATAACTTCCCAGGTAAGCAGAATAAAGATCAAAATAGAACTATGGCACAAAGAAGAAAGTCAATTAGATGGTGGACCTCATCCATCACAGTGCAACAGGGAAAAGGGAGAAAGTACTCATGGGAAACCGAGTTTGCTAGGTGTCTACTTTGAAGAAAAGGGCATGGAGTCTATAGTCTATAATCCTAAAATGTAAAGTTACAAAAAAGGAAATGGTTACCAGTTTGCTACCAAAAATGACTTAAAGCATTTCTTTAAACAAATCAAAATTTTTCCAAAGGTTTTTTTGGTTATGAATTTTCACATATCCAATGTAAAAATATTAAGATATTGATTATGAGTCACTGTTCTAGAAAAAGTTAAGAATGTCATATAGTATGTAGTACACACATCTAGTTATCTTTATGGAATCTGAAATTTTCTGAGTATGAAAGCATCTCTTACATGATTTGAATGTAAAATGCCCCCCATGGGCTCCTAGGTTTGAACTCTTGAACACTTGGTCCCCAGCTGGGGTAAATTTTAGGAAATGGAGCCTTGCTAGAGGAAGTGGCATGGGCCTTACAGTTTTCTAGCCTGGCTCTACTCTCTGTTCATCTCTTGTTTGAGTTATCTTCTCACTGCTGAGACAAATCATGTGACTAAAATCATCTCATAAGAGGAAAGTTTTTATTTAGGATTAAAGTCTGGAGGGAAAGCTCCATGATGGGTGGGGAAAGCATGGCACGAGCAGAGGCTGGACATCACCTCTGCCCCAGCAGGTGGAAAACAGCAGCAGGAGAGTGAGCTGTATTCGAGTAAGGGGAAGCTGGATATAACACCCTAAACCTGCCTCCAGCAACACACCTCTTCCAGCAAGGCTCCACCTCCCAAAATGCCGCCAGTTGAGAACCAAGCATTCAAAACAGATGTTTATAGGGCACATCTGATTCAAACCACTAAATCTCTGCTTTCTGACTCAGCTTCAAATGTGATAGCCACCCTGGATTATATCCCCTTGAGACATGAGCTAAAATAAACTAAACCCCTTGTGTGGTTTCTGCTGATATATTTTTTTCACAGCAATGATTAAAGTAACTAATACAACACCTACTCCTAAGGGTTTCACATGGAGACAATAGATTATAATATTATTTAATAAAATGTCATAGATAACACTTATTTCCTTGAAAGATAAAATAACTATGAAATTCAAGGAATACCTTTTTTTCTGGATATTGCTTACAGAATAGGTTGTAAAATATATATCATCAGGCAAAATTTGATCAATGATTGGCTTCAATTTGGACTCAGAATAGACTTTGGATTTTCCTATTTCTAGTGCTTGGTTTATTCATACTTTTCTGACCAGGAATGTATGGAGCAGGGCGTTGAGTTTGAAATGGGGCAAGCTGAGGTACATACACAATCTAAACTGTCAGGAGAACAGTGAGAGAAGAGTTTCTACAGAACTTTTGTAAATATCAGAACACTGCTGTTGTTCCTAGTCAAATCCAGTATATTTGTAACTCACAAAATTTTTGTCTCAGCTACAAAAGAGTAACAGTAAGCCCTAGGTCATCTTCCCAAAGTTTCACTTAGTGACATCAGTTCAGTTACTCATTTGCAGTTTATGCTTTGAAAATGGTCAGTCAAAATGTCCAATAGGCTGGACATGGTGGCACATACACTTAGTCCCAGCACTTGGGAGGCAGAGGCAGGAGGATTGCTGAGAGTCTGAGGCCACCCTGAGACTACATAGTGAATTCCAGGTCAGCCTATGCTTGAGTGAGACCCTACCTTGAAAAACCAAAATAAAATAAAATAATAAAATAAAATAAATAAAGAGTCCATCAAATGAAGATTTGCTAAATTATGATATGCATGTGCCATGCCATTTTCTGCAGTATTAAACAGTGATTTAGATATATATGATCTAATGTGGAATGATCTGCAACATATAATTTAGTGCAAAAAAATGAGGCTATAGCTAATGGCTGCTTAGATGACTCAGATCTCCATAATTACAGTGGGGACAAATACAAAATTTGGACAAAATATATGTTTAAAAATAACTTGTTTGAAGGCACCTCAAACCCAAGTCTATAAAAATTTGCAGTTCTAAAGGCAGGAGAAAAGGGAATACAGGCTGGGAGTGATGACTCATTCCTAGGATAATCCCAGCGCTAGGGAGGCTGAGATAGGAGGAGCACTGGGTATGTCAGGCCAGCCTGGCCAACAGAGTGATTTCCAGCCTTTCCTTCACCACTATTGAGCTGGTGTGCCTATAGGAATCCAGACTGCCTTTCATCATCGAGGGGTTCCGAGCATCAGAGACTCTTCAGCCCACATGCCATCTCTCGCAATCTGGGCACATTCAATAGCCTTCAGCTATTTCATATGCAGGGAGCTCTGCATACCCAAGAGCTTTTGGCCTGTCTTTCATCACTGTTGATACTTAGTCCCACTCTTAATCTCCAGGGAGCTCTGCAAACAAGATGCACCTGAGGACTGAAACCTGACCTTCAAATCTAGGGAAGACATGAAAACCTCTGTCCTGCTCTTCATCTCTTGTGAACTAGTTGTGCCTGAACACCTTCACACTGACCTGTGTTTAGATTTGGCAACTTGAGAGCCTTTGGTCTGCTCTTTATCACCAACTATGCCCTAGAACCTCCCGCCTCTTCACACGGTGATGAAAAGCAAACATGGAGAGTACTGGGCTCTAGTCTGGTGTGCTAGCCCATAATGTAGCAGACAGAAATGAGGCTGTAAACTCACAACATCTTAGTTCCTTTTTATCAGCACAAGCTCTCACTCCAAAAAACTTATGGTGAATTGAAATAAATGAAGAAATAAAATACAATTTAAAGAAATAAATGCACCAAGCAACTCAGCTCCAGATGTATAAGTTACAATACAAAAATACAAGCAGCATGAAAAACCAAGGCAGTGTAGCCCCTCCAAAATGTAATCCTTCAGTTATAATCTCCAGTGAGGTTGCATTTGAAGAACTCACACAAACAGAACTGAGCAGAGTGATTATAAGTAAGTTCAAAGAATTCAAAGAAGAAAACGGACCCCTGAGTGAATCTCCTGTAAACATAAAAAAATGAGGTGAAAAATATGAAAGAAGAATTCAGTAAAGATGGGAATACTAAAGCAAAACTAAACTAAAATAGGGAAGTGAAAAACACAATATGTCAGATAAAAAGCCCTAAGGAGAACCTCACCAATAGGATGAGTCAAGGACTGGGGAGAATCTCTGAGCTGGAAGACAGGATGGAAACAATGAAACATTATAGCACTAACAAAGATGAGTTAATAAGGTCTGAGTGGAATGTTCAAAACATTTGGAATACTGAAAAATCCTACTTTGAGAGTCATGGACTTAAAGCAAGGTGAACGGATACAATTTAAAGGCATAGCAAATATTTTCAATAAAATTGTAGAAGAAAATTTCCTCAAATTAGAGAAAGAGATACAAATACACATACTGGTTATATTTAGAATATCCAACAGGGAAAACCAGAAAAAAAAAGAAACTTCCCCTTGGTCATATCATAACAGTCTTATTTCTCGACAGAAACTTTAAGAGGTAGGAGGTCTTGAGATGATACATGTCAAGTCTGAAAGGCAACTGCTATCCCAAACTACTATACCTACCAAAACTATCATAATTGAAAGAGAATTTCATGAAAGAAACAGGCTCAAGAAATAGATGACCACTAAGCCAGCTCTACAGAAAATATATGAAGGAACTCCCCAGACTAAACAGAACGACAAACATGTAGGAGGTCAGAGGGATGAATAAACAATAATAGTTAATCAAGAGAGGAATAGAAAAACCTCAAATACTACAAAATCAGCATGAAAGGATATAATAAATATGTTTCAATAATAATTTTGAACACGAATGATCTCAACTCACCATTCAAAAGATATATAGATGACAGGCTTTAGAGAAGCCCCCTGTCTCCTGACCGCATGAGTGCACAGTGAGAAGGTTGTTTACATCCCAGGGGTCCACCCCTCCCCCTCACATACCCTAGAAACTTACCATCTTTTCACCTTGATACTGGACTTCTCACCTTTCGAACTGTGAGAAATGATATTTCTCTGAGACAATGTTGCCATTCAAGTTGATGTTTTCTTTAAATTCTAGCAAGGAAGGCAGGCAGGGCTGTGAAGTCTGTTTGCAGGTATGTTTATAGAGGGAAAAGTCCCAGACAGAGAATGTCCACCACACTGACAGTTCCTGTGGAAACACAGATGCTGTGTTTTGGGAACAGGGGAAGGAGCTCTTCATGATTCCTACTCATGGGATTTAGTCAGGCCTGGAAAGCAAAACCCCCAGATTGGGAGGAGAAATAATACAATAATGGACTTTTCCTCTTTCCTCAATGCTGTCTTGTTTTTTTTGTCTTCAGAGGCAAGATTTGTGTGTTTTAGATTTATTTATGCAATGAGCACCATATAAAAATAGGATTGGGAACAAGTAACTAAAATAGCTTAATTACATTCTAAACCTTTAGAGAGAATCCAGTGGAAGTAAAGGAGAAAAAAATATTACTAAATCTAAATGTTTCAGAAAGCTAGCAATTATTATAAAGAAGAAAAAAATGAAATTATATTAGGATATAATAATAATAAAGTTTGGAAACCATATTTGTTAACTTCTCATACCTAACAAAAATCAGCTTAAGGAACACAGGGTTTATTTCAGTTTACACTTCCAGGTTACATTCCATCATTATGGGAAAACCATGGAGACAGGAGCTTGAGATAGTTGGTCACATTCAGCTCAGTGAAGAAACAGACAGCAATGAGCACTGGTGCTCCGTTTTGAACAGTCCAAGTCCCTGGCTCATGTAATGGTGCCACTTGGGGGGCTAAAACCATCAGATCATAGCACCTCGCACTTCTGAAAGCTAGAAGTCAGATCAAAGTGACAGCACAGTCGTCCTGTTTCTCCATCTACATGTTTGGGGTTTTGTTGGCAATTTTTCCACATCCCATTCCTTATAGAAGCATTTACCCAGATCTCTGACTTCCTCTCCACATTACCTTCTGCCTTATGTGTGTGTCTGTGTCCAAACTACTGAAATATGTATCTTTTGTTTTCTATATATTATGACTATTTGACATCCTTGGGCATTGCTAATCCTGAGAATTCTGCCTCTGCCAGGGTGAGGCAGTTTAAATGTCAGTGTCCCACATAGACTCAGGCATTTTTGATTAAGATTAAGATTCCTTAATATTAAGTCTCCATTAGGCAGAGCCCTGCTGGAAGAGGTGTGTCACTGGGGTCGGATCTTGAGTCCAGCCCTAAGGTGTTCCAAGTAAGCTCCTGCTTGCTGGTGTACTGTTGTCTGTCTGTGGTGAATGTATGAAGTGAGCCAGATACCTCTGCCATGACGAGACTTCCCCTGGAATCTGTAAACCTAATACAAAACCTTTCCTCTCATAATCTGCTTCTGGTCAGATGTTTGCCCTAGCAATGAGAAGGTAGCTGCCACACGGGGCTACCTGGGTCCTGTAGGTAGTAACCTGAGTGGGAGAATGACTGCACTGCAAACAAGCCAATCCGAAGCCTTCTTCCGAACAGCCTCTCCCTGGATTCCTCACTTCAGGAGACTGTACCCTATACACATCATCCAGCACAGGTTTACTGAAATACACCCCAAACCTGCTGAAATTATTCCAGTTAGCCAATTCTGATCTTCACCATTCTTCCCCCACACTCCCTGGCCTCTCTGTCCATAAAGAGCACAGTGGAGCCTTATGAATGCACTTTCCCTCCCTCATAGCTACTGTATGAGATGTTTCCTGACTCTCATTCCTAGGGAACCATAAGCCAAATCTTTTTCCTTCCTGGCCATCAGCTCCTAATCTTTTGGTCTCTGATTTGATTCAAACAGAATCCCAGTTACACGTTATTTTAGAAATGCACTATTCCATTGTGGCCTCATCTTACCTATTTAACTCTGTAGTTACCCTGTTTCCAAATCAGGTCATAACCTGAAGTACTGAGGATTGAGACCTCAATATGAACTTTTGGGAGACACAAGCCATCCTATAGCAGAAGTCAGTTGGATTGATAAATTTGTAGACATCTCAATGCTTTAAAAAATTTGAAAAGTTTGAATTTCAACATTGTATATTATAGCCCCTGTTGTGGTTTGAATTCAAAGGTTTGAGTTCAACCCTTTGAACCAAAAGGGTTATATGTTGAATTCTTGGTCAAAGAGAGTGGCATTCTGTGAGGTGGTAGTGGAAACTGTAGGGGAAGGATATAGCTGGAGGAAGTAAGTCATGAGTAGGTCCTTGTCCTTCTGTGTCTCTCTCTATTTTCTGACATACCTGAGGTGAGTAACCAGTGTCATATGCTCTTGCTTCCATGATGACATGTCTCACCACAGGACCAGGAAGAATGGAGCCAAGGGCTATGGGCCGTGTCCTGTGACACTGTGCCCTTAAATCTATCTCGAGCTGGGTGTGGTGGCACATGCCTTTAATCCCAGCACTCAATAGGCCCAGGGAGAATTATCAATGTGAGTGCAAGGCCAGCCTGAAACTACATAGTGAATTTCAGGTCAGCCTGGGCTAGAGTGAGACCTTAACTTGAGAAACAAAAAGCAAGCAAACAAACAAAAAAAAAATACAAAATAAAACAATAAAAAAAAAAATCTACCTTGAGTTGTTTATGTCAGGCATTTTGTCACAGCAATATAAGGTCTGGATAGTGTGCATGTTCTGGAAAATATAGAGGATATATTTTGGGGCGAATATAGACTGGAAAGGAGAAATAGAGAGCAATAAAATTGTGGCAGAAAGCTGAGAGATGATTCATCTTACCTACTTCTCTCTTACAGGGTGTTATCAAATCATTTCCAGTACTTTTACCAGAGTTTTCTCTACTTCTTTAAAATCTCTAATTTTAAAATGGAGTTGCTTATATTCTCTTAGAGACGATTTCAGTAGCATAGCCGTTCTTCACTGCCTTTAATTATGTGTTCCCATCTAGGTTAATATCTAAATGTCAAGGTCATTTTAGCCTCTATATTGCTGTGCAACAGATTGAAGCAGTCACTAAAGAGTTTATTTCTTGTTTTTTTTTTTAATATTATTATTTACTTGTGAGGGGGGAGAGAGAGAGAGAGAGAGAGAGACAGAGAGAACAAGCACATGCCAGTGCCTCCCTCCACTGCAGATGAACTCCAGGTGCACCACTTTGTGCATCTGGATTTATGTGGGTACTGAGAATCAACCCTGGGCCATCAGGCTTTGCGAGCAAGTGCCATTAACTCTGGGCCATCTCACCGGCTCTATTTCCTGTTTATTAAAGTTCAACACAAATGCTGTTGCTTGCTGGGTACTTTCCATCCTGGTGGTGATGTTGTGGCTCACACATGTTCTACAGAGAATTTCCAAGTCAGTCACAAAAGGCAAGAAAATATAAAGAATCAGGCATTGGGGAACATTTCTGGGCCAAATCTAGAGTGGCTATACATCACTTTGAACAAGTTTCCTCAGGTGAAATAGCGCTGTTTTTGCACAAACTTCACTTGTTTTTTCACACATGGGTCACTGACAAGATTTTCTTTTCTCCAAAGCCCCAAGCACCTCATCTCAGCTCTATGAGGAGAAACCTTGACCTTTAAAGATGCATCTTCAGTTGCCCTGCCCAACTATTCTCTGCACTTGTCACGAGCCGAGCCCCAGGGGTCTTTCCTTCTGGATTTGCATAACATTTTAGCCCCAGAGGAAGCACAGTTGACAAGGCTGTCATGGACGCCTATATGCTGAGTCAATATGCAAATTGTTGTGACAATGATTATCAACTTATGAAGTTATATATTCATGTATATATTCTTACAAAAAAAAGCTTATTCTGTGAAAGAGAAAAAGACATTACAGCCATATTCTACTACCATATCTCTGAGGTTACAGAGGAAACAGTTTAAATTTTATACACAGACAGGAAGAGTCAGAGAGCCTCAGTCCAGGTGGTGGTGCACGCCTTTAACCCCAGCACTTGGGAGACAGAGGTTGGAAGATCATTGTGAGTTCAAGGCCAGCCCAGGACCACAGAGTGAGTACCAGGTCAGCCTGGGATAGAGTGAGACCCTACTTAAAAAAATAAAAAAGGCTGGGCTGGAGAGATGGCTTAGCGGTTAAGCACTTGCCTGTGAAGCCTAAGGACCCCGGTTCGAGGCTCAACTCCCCAGGACCCACGTTAGCCAGATGCACAAGGGGGCACATGCATCTGGAGTTCGTTTGCAGTGGCTAGAGGCCCTGGTGCACCCATTCTCTCTCTCTCTCTCTGCCTCTTTCTCTCTGTTGCTCTCAAATAAATAAATAAATATTAAAAAAAAAAAAAAAGAAAAAAGAAGATAAAAGGACTTCCAGGTAACATGGGGGCATAGTACCTGTGCAAAAGAAGCAGATGGGAAGAAATAAGCAGAAAAAGAGGGGTATAAGGAATTATCAATGATGGCAGAGAAACAGGAGAGACTCAGGACTTCTAGCAAGCACTGCGCTGGTGGCCCTGATCCACACTTCGGCTGGCCTGATACAGCACAGAGCAGCAGGAGATGCCAGGTGAAGGGATTTTCCACTCACATCAGTCTCACTGCAAAGTCACGAAACCTGAAGGGGAAGATAGCCAGGACCAGCTGAGCAGCTGCTGAAAAGGGATCACAAACTGCACACATCTGGCACAACTCCAGGTGCTATGTACTGCCTCCTTTTCCCCATCCGACAAAGCTGTGAACCACCCAAAGAACTGATCCACCCCCAGCCACACAGCATCCAGCACAGCCAGTCAGAACACCAGATCAGCGACCCAAGCAGCCTTACTGCATCCACCCTATAACAGAGAGGGACTGAGGAGGGCGCTCAGCATTGGTGAGATTGGAAGCCATCCCAAAGAGTAACAGGGCCTACTTACACGAAGCTAGGAACATAGGCCTATGCTGGAAGTGCTAATCTTACCTTCCAGGTCAGGGTAGATTATGTATTAGATTTGATTGATGTGTTCTTGGTTGGCTTTACCATTCTCAAATAAGCTGTATGTCGGTATCGACTATTGTAGCCTTTGATGTTTCCTGATTTACAAGGCCTTTGTCTTTTTCTTCTGTCGTTATTGGGGGCAGGGTCTCACTAGGCCCCAGGCTGACCCATTCCAGACCAGAAATCTCAGCCTTCCTGTTGAAAGGATTAAGGGTGTGGGGCAACCTAAGGGACTTTGACTTTAACAGATTATCTAGTTGTTTTAATCCCTACTCTTGCATAAATAGTCTGGGCTGATTTTTATTGAATGTGTATATTGATCAGTTGAATTACATAACTTGCCATTAATTTGCTCCACCAGTCTACTAGAATACTTGACTAAAGGTAAACTCAATACCTAGGGTCACTTCTGCTGTTACTCTGGAAGTATAGGAGCCACACCTGGCACTTTAAGATCCTACCCTGAAGATATGTAAAGTCAGACTTACATGGCTAAGAATACTACCAACAATTAGAAAACCCAAGCATCAAATTAACTCAAGATGCAAAAATTTCTACATTATAATACAAGAAACACAAAAAAAAATCAAGACAATGCAATCCCATCCAAAATGGCCTCCAGTGAGACTGTTTGAGATGAAATGCCTGACGAAGATTTTAAAAGAATGGTTATATCTGTGTTCAAAGGAATCAAAGAAGAGAGCATACTCCTGAAGTAATTCCGAGAGAATATGAAATAGGGAGGTAACTATAAGAGATGAGTAAGCAAGTAGAAATAATGAAAAGATACCAATCAGAAATACTAGAAATGAAAAACAGAGTAAGTCAAATGGAAAACTCTGTAGAAAGTCTCACCAGTAGAATAGATCAATGAGAGAACAGAATATCTAAACTAGAAGACCAAGTGGCAGCTCTAATACAGTCCAACAGAGAGAAAGACAAACTATTAGGAAGACATGAATGGGAAATTCAAGACATTCATGACAGTACCTCAGAATAAAGCTAACCAAGGAAGTGAAGGATCTCTACGATGAAAACTTTAAAACACTTAAGAGAGAAATTACAGAAGACACTAGGAAATGAAAAAAACATCCCATGTTTTTGGATGGAACAAATCAATATTGTGAAAATGTATATCATAACAAAAGCAATCTATACATTTAATGCAATCCCCATCAAAATTACAATGACATTCTTCACAGAAATAGAAAGAATAATCCTAACATTTATTTGGAAGCAAAATAAACCTCAGCTAGCCAAAACAATTTTGGACCACAAAAATAAGACTGGTGGTATCACCATACCTGATATTAAGCTCTATTACAGAGCCATAGTAACAAAAACAGCATGGTACTGGCACAAAAACAGACATGTAGACCAACGGAACAAAATAAAGGACCCAGATGTAAGTAAGGGTAGCTATAGTCATCTGATTTTCAGCAAAAATATCAAAAATATTCATTGGAGAAAAGACAATCTCTAACAAATGGTACTGGGAAAACTGGATATCTATATGTAGAAGGATGGAAATAGATCCTTATTTCTTTCCATACATAAGCATCAAGTCCAAATGGACCAATGACCTTAATATCAGACCTGAGACTCTGAAACTGCTAGACGAAAAAGTAGGGGAAACACTTCAACATATTGGCAAAGGAAATGACTCTCTGAATATAGCCACAGTTGCTCAGGAAATAAAACCACTAATCAACCACACGAACCTCATGAAATTAAAAAGCCTTTGTACAGCAAAGGACACTGTAAATACAGCAAAGAGGCAACCTAAAGAATGGGAGAAAATATTTGCCAGGTATACATCTAAGGATTAATGTCCAGGATATACAAAGAACTTAAAATCAGATAAGGGCTGGAAAGATTGCTTAGTGGTTAAGGTGCTTGCCTGTGAAGCTTAAGAACCCAGGTTCAACTCCCCAGAACCCATATAAGCCACATGCACAAAGTGGCACATGTGTCCAGATATTTTTGGCAGTGGCTAGAAGCCCTGGTGCACCCATTGTCTCTCTCTCATAAGTAAATAAACAACAAGAAATCAACCCAATTAAAAATGGGTTATGGAACTAAACAGAGAGTTCTCAAAGGAAGAAATGCAGATGGTCTATAAATATTCAAAAAAAGTTCTACATCCTTAGCCATCAGGGAAAATTAAAACTATTTAAGATTCCATCTCTCTCCTGTCAGAATGGCTATCATCAAGAAAACAAATGACAATAAATGCTGGCAAGGATGTGGTAAAAGGGGAACCCTTCTACACTGTTGGTGGAAATGTAGTCTGGTGCAGCTATTGTTGAAATCATTGTGCAGGTTCTTGAGACAGCTAAAAATAGATTTACCATATGAGCCAGCTATAGCACTCCTAGTCATGTAACCTCATCTCACTACCTTAGAGATACTTGTTCAATTATATTTGTTGCCGCTCTATTCACAGTAGCTAGAAAATGGAACCAGTTCCTCAACTGATGAGTGGATAATGAAGATGTGGTACATTTTTACAGTGGAGTTCTACTCAGCAGTAAACAAAAGTGAAATGATAAAATTTCCAGGGGAATTGATGGATCTGGAAAGGTTTATTCTTAGTGAGGTAACCCAGACTCAGAAAGCCAAGGACCACATGTTCTCTCTCCTATGTGGATCCTAGCTACAAATGTTTAGATTTGTATGTGAGTTGGAATAAAACTTGGTAGAAGAGTCCAGTAAGCTAGAAAGGGGTTGTAAGGGAAGAAGGAGAGAGGACTTAAGGGGATAGAATTTTGTATATGTAACTAGATGAACTAATTACTGGGGATGGATAGTCCTAAGTGAAGTCAGGGGAAGATACTGAGTAAAGAAGGATGCCGGGCTCCGCCGGTGGGGCAGGTAGTGCCGAGGGAAGGACCAGGCCCGCTGGTTCCTCCCGAGGGGCTGAGGAGGAGATGAGCGTCCGACGACTCAGACCTCTCCTGGCCACCGGAGAAAAACCACACTGAGTCGGGAGTCTTGTAGAAGCAGGAACTCGATTTATTGCTATGAACAGTTGCCTATATAATGTTGGGGGTGAAGGCGGGGATTGTAGGATGGTGGGGAAAGGTAAGGGCCAATAGTAAACTGTGACTATTGAAATGATAATTCTAACTCCCATGTGGAGGTAGCAGGTAAGAAGCCATTAGGCGTCTTGCTGAGTCACGTCTGGCCAGAGGCAGATCACCAAACTTTAGCTAGGCTCAGGAAGTTCCACTAGGCCTCACACCTTGGCCTTTAGAGGCCAGCATCTCCCCCTTTTGTTTTTGTAAGAGCATTAGTCACCATGGCCCCTGTCTTAGGTTGTCCCCCTCTGGGGGTCTTAACCGTCATTGGGTACCAGGTGTTTAGCTCAGAGCATTCATCATGGCCCCTGTCTTAGGTTGTCCCCCTCTGGGGATCTTACCCGTCACTGGGTACCATGTGTTTAGCTCGGTGAGAACCCACCCCATGGCCTGTCTTAGGTTGTCCCCCTATGGGGATCTTACCCGTCATTGGTCACATGGAGGGCAGAGGAGGTGGCAGTGGGTCACCTGAGGAACTTAATTCCTGAGTTGCCAGCCTGTATTTTGACCTGATGAGGTTTTATTGCCTCTAGCCGTTGGTGAATAAATTGTGTAATCTTATTAATTACACAAGGCCCGACAGTGAGGAGAAGGAGAAGGAGGGGGAGGGGCCCAAGTAGAGGCAGAAGGTAGGGTAAGAAGTCATATAAGCCCGTCCACAGCAGGTTGTCCTGGAGGTCCCGCTGCCTCCTCTCCAAGTCTTCCTGGAGCCTCTTAATCTTGTCCTGGACGATTCCTGATTTATTGGCGTAAAAGCAGCATTTTTCCTGTAAAAACAAACATATGCCTCCTTTTTCGGCCGTTAGTAGGTTTAGTCCTCTCCTGTTTTGTGGGACTACCTCAGCCAGGGAATCTAGCTGTTGTTGAAGATAGGTCTCCCTCTGATATAGGGAGGGCCTCATTTCCAGGGATGATATTTACATCTGGGATTAAGGTGGCTGGGGCACAAAGGCCCGTCCAATTGGTGGGCAGAAAGTCATAGGCCATCCCGCCTCCACAAACATAAACCATTCCAGAAGGCGGGCAGCATTGAGCATTGGGATCAGCTGTGTTAAAAGTACAGAAGGAAGGATGAATGTATCCCACATCTATACTGGAATTATTAGGGGAAGGTGGGGCCCAAATGCAAGTTCCAGGGGAAACATTGGGAAAAGCTGGACGGGGATGGGGAAGGTGGCTGAGTAATGTTTTAAGGTCGTACAGGCAACTGTACTGCAAGCAGCCAGAGAGGCCCAGATTGGAGGCAAAGCCAGCAATCCTCCACAAGGGAGGGAATTGTTTAGTTTAGTAGGGTGAAGGACCATTTTAGGAACAGTCCTCAGGGGTGGGACACTCCCTAGAGAAGTGATTGTCAGTGTCCTCTTGTTGGGACAAATATTTTAGGTCTCTCGCTGGTACCCAAATGGGTCTTTTTTCATCTTGAGGGAAGACACATCCAAACCCTCTCCCTGCTGTGAGGAGTGGATCAGGCCCTCTCCAGGCCCCAGTCAATGGGTCCCTCCATCTTACCCAGATAGAACTGTAGGTAATGGATGAGGACCAATGTTTTTGAAAAGGGGAGAGTTGTTTATCTTCTTTAGAAAAGTTTAAAATATTTAGGGTAAATAATGCCTTTTTTAGTTGGTCGTGTGGGGGTACGGATTCCCCCTTTTGTTTTTGTAATTGAGACTTGAGAGTCTGATTATATCTTTCAACGATAGCTTGGCCCCGGGGGTTGTATGGGATGCCTGTAGAATGTGAGATTTTCCAGTTCTGGAGAAAATCTACAAAGGCCTTGCTTACGAAGCAGGGGCCATTATCTGTTTTAATTTGATCAGGCAGCCCAAGAGTGGCAAAACATTGAAGCATATGACTAATGGCATGTTTAGATTTTTCCCCGGCATGTGCCGATGCCCAGCAGGCGCGGGAAAAGGTATCAACTGAAAGAAAAATATACTTAAGTTTTCCAAATGGAGAATAGTGTGTAACATCAATTTGCCACAGATGATTAGGGCATAGCCCTCTAGGATTGCTTCCTGTAGTTTGAAGGGGGGGTACTTGGAGGAAGGGCTGACAGGACTTACAAGTCCGGACAATTTTTTTAAGGTCCTTGACTGGTACCTGTGGAAACCTGTGCTTGAGACCTCTCCAGTTGACATGGGTCAATAAGTGGAAGCGTGTAGCTTCTGTAATAGTATTACACTGAGGCATAGAAGCCATTTTATCAGCCAAATTGTTTCCTCGAGAAAGAAATCCCGGTAAGTTTTGATGACCCCTGAGATGTTGAAGAAAAATGGGGTTAATTCTTTGTTTGAGTAGGGAACGAGCTTGAATCATCAGAGGAGATATAGGGTTGGAGTCCAGTCTAATATGGGCCTCAACCAGGTTGGGTAATAAATTAACAACATAAAGGCTGTCAGAAAATAAGTTAAATGGCTCTTGAATAGTGTCCAAAGCTAGAACGACAGCAAATAGTTCTTTGAATTGTGCTGACCCCTCAACCTCATGAGAGACTGACTTTATGGGCATAGGCTCTTTTTCCTGTTTTTTTTTTTTTTTTTTTTTTTTTTTTTTTTTTTTTTTTTTTTTTTTTTTTTGGTTTTTTCTTTTTTTTTTGGTTTTTTCGAGGTAGGGTCTCACTCTAACCTAGGCTGACCTGGAATTCACTATGGAGTCTCAGGGTGGCCTCGAACTTACAGCGATCCTCCTACCTCTGCCTCCCAGTGCTGGGATTAAAGGCGTGTGCCACCACGCCCGGCTTCTTTTTCCTGTTTTAAGGGAGGGTAAACGACTAGGGAAGCCCCCAGGTGCCCTCCATTGGTAAACACGGTAAGAAAGTCAGGGTTAGGTTGAGACAGAAAAAGCCTGGGGGGCTTCCATTCTAATCTGGAGAAAGAACTCATCCATTTGTGGGGGCCATAATGGCAATCAATTTTACCTAGAAACCCCTCGAGAGCCGTAGCAACTCTATTATTATTTCTCTGAAGCCAGGTGAAATCTGTTATCTTAAAGGGGGTGACAATAAGGTGAGGTTCTGTGCCAAACAACCGGACAGAGGTGTCTCTGCCCTTGATAATGCAATCAGCAACCTGGTTGGTTATAGAATAAACTCTGGGGACCCCACCGATTGAGAGGTGGACCCATTGGATGGGTTCACCTTCCTGGGCCAACAGTGCGGTGCATAATGTTTCCCCAGAGAAAATGTAGAGGGAGATGGGCAAATCAGGATTGAACCTCTTTAGGGTCGCAGTATTTATAGCCTGTTGTACCTTACGAAAAATTTGTTGATGACAAGGGGACAAAATTACCTGAGAGGAGAAGTTAAGGTCCTTTAGGAGGTCAAATAAAGGGGACAGCTCTTCAGTAGTTATGGGTATCCAAGGCCTCATCCAATTAATTTCTCCCAAAAGCTTCTGGAGTTGAGGCAAGGTGTAAGAATCCTGAATATAAAGTTGTGGTTTAACAGGTGAAACTGTATCTAGGGTAAGGATCGAGCCCAAGATCTTAAAGGGAGGCACAGTTTGAACTTTTTCCGGAGCTACTTTAAAGCCGTGAGTATGCAGGATAGTTAGACATTGGTGGGTAAGGTCCTGGAGTGTGGAGGAATCTAGGCACCCAAGAATAATATCATCCATGTAAATATAAAACAGGGTATCAGGGAGATTGATAAGAGAAGAGAAAATGGATGACAGGTAATATTGACAAATGGGTGGGCTATTTGCCATGCCCTGAGGTAAGACAGTCCATTCAAATCTCCTATCTGGGCCACAAAAATTAACAGCAGGTACAGAGAATGCAAATTTTTCCATGTCCCCTGGATGGAGAGGGATAGAGAAGAAGCAATCTTTAATGTCAATGATAGTAATATGGTATATATTGGGAATAGCTGGGATCCATGGGAGTCCCCTCTGGGGAGTTCCGAAGGGGATCATGCGTTCATTGATCTTTCTTAAATCATGTAAAAATCTCCAGGACCCATTAGGCTTTTTTATGACAAAGACAGGAGAGTTCCAGGGACTAGTGGAGGGACGAATATGTCCGGCCTCCAACTGTTGATCAATAAGTATGTGGAGTTGGTGTAACTTAGAAGAAGGGAGAGGCCACTGCTCAACCCATACAGGATCCCCCGGTCTCCACTGGATTTTAAATGGGGGGGGGGGCTGGGCAGTGGCCCTTAGAATTGGGGGTGTTTATTGGAGTACTTTTGTCTGAGTTGCTCAAAGTAAGGGTCATCTCTATAATTGGGATGATATTTCCTCCCTTCCTCAGACTGTTGTTGATATTCTTTTTTATCTAACAAATCATTATAAAAGGCCTTATGGTCAGTAGTGATGAAAGCCTCGGCATCTCCAAGGATGTCTTGCCCCAGTAAGTTAGCAGTGAGCCCAGTCACCACGAGAGGGCGGACTTTTCCCCTGTCCCCACCTGGGTCAGTCCAAGGGAGCCACGTGGCAGTCTCCCAGGAGGTGGATTGCCCGCCAATTCCCAGTAGGGGAGGGCCGGGCACAAGCTGCCAGGAGGGGGGCACTTCCTCCTTTCTCAGGACCGTTCGGTCCGCTCCAGTGTCGATGAGAAGTTTGAAGTTTTTATTGCCAATATTCAAAATAATTTTGGGTCTAAGGCTGGGGACCAGGGGGACGGTCCAATAGGCTTTGATGGTCTCTTTCCCCTTATTTAACGGGGCTGGGGGAAGCCCCTGGAGGAGTTTAAAGGCTTTCCCTGTATGTTAAACTTCCATTTACATTCCTTAGCCCAATGAAACCCTTTATTGCATTTAGGGCAAAGGGTGTGAGGGGCGTTGGTCGTCCCCCCAGAGCGCGGAGGAGGCTTTGTCCTGTTGGGGCACTCTTTTTTAAAGTGGCCCTCGTCCCCGCATCCAAAACATGTCAAGTTTTTAGAATTTAACTGTAATGCACAGATCGTGTTGGCCAAATCTCTCTGTTTATTTTCCTGAAGGGCGGCAGCCATGGCCCTAGCCTGATGGGAGATAGTGCCAACGTCCTTGGTGGCTACAATCCATCTACTCATGGAGTTGTCCTTGAGACCTGCACAGGCAAGGCGGTGATCGGCTGTCATCCCATCCCAGACCAACATTTTAGTAAACTGATCCCGTAATGCCCCTGGGGGAAATTTTCTTTGGAGACTTTTTTCCACCCTATCTATAAATGTAGCCAAATCCTCAGATGGTTTTTGAGTAATACTCATAAGGGGAGTTTCAGAGGGTCCCTCATCAAGCTTTTTCCATGCCGCCAAGCCCAGTGCCCTGACCTGGTCCCTATACGGGTCAGGTATAGCCGCCTGTCGAGTGCCTGTAGCATATTGATCAGAGGTACCAGAGAGCATCCCAAAAGTTATCAGCACAGGGGGCTGTTGATTTTGGTTTCATTCTGCCTGTGCATGGCATTCATCTCTAAAAAAGGCACACCACTTAATGTATAGGGGACCTGACAAGACAGCCCTGACTAGATTTTTCCAATCTTGGGTTGTACAAGGTTGATGGGCAAGTTCCTGTAATAGGGTCTCAGCCCAAGGAGAGTTGGGTCCATCCTCTGAGACCGCCTTTTTAAGCTCCTTAAGGTCCTGAGCTTCCCACGGATACCAGGCAACAGGGCGATTGCCCCCAGGATTTAGATTGACGGGAAATAAAAAAGTAGCTTTATTTTCTGACGGCTTGGCTGCCGAATATGAAGGAGGGGCTGAAGGGGTCTCGGCGGCCGAATATGAAGGAGGGGCCGAGGGGGTCCAGAAAGGGTTAGTTGATGGAGGAGGTCCCCCGGAAGGCCAGGGAGCACTCTCAAAGGGATCGAGTGAGGAGCATAAAGATGCATCCTTTTGGGGTTTTTTTAAAGCTGTATCTCCAGGAGGAGTAGCTGGATTAGGCTGTATATTATCTTTTTCTTCTGTCTTTTGTTTATGTTTGGTTGGCCTTGGAGGGAAGCAGGCCTTGAGGGCTGAGATCATAGGGAGGACCCCTGAGGGGGGTATTTGACCCTTCTCCACATGTGCCCGACAAACAAGGGCCTCTACCCTATCCCACGTGTCCCAATCAAAGAGATTTCCTTCCGGCAGCCATGGCGCCAGTTTGAGAAGGCAATCCCAGGTCTGTTGAGCCTGATTATCAGTCAAATTAAGCCCTCTACTCTTTAGGAGTGCCCTGAGAGATTCTAAGGCAGGATTGGATTTACAGTTAGACTGTCCCTCATTATAAAGTTGAGAGAAAAATGTCCATAAAATTAGGGCAATAGCAACCCACATACACATGAGTACAATACAACCACAAGGATCCAAAAGATAGGTAAACATGCTGTACAAAAGCCGCAGATGTAGCTTGTCTGCAAACTAAAAGTGAAAGGAAAGAGAAAGAGAACAAAGAGATGTTGATCAACAAGTACAGGTTATAGAAGCAAAGTTTAGCGCATTAAATATAAAGACTACTTATGGGGGTACGCTCACCCGCATATGTACACCGATTGACCTCCTCAACGAATGTCTCTCAGGGGGCACTAGTCTGCCGGATTCCAAGAGCCGCACGTTAGGCGCCAGATGCCGGGCTCCGCCGGCGGGGCAGGTAGTGCCGAGGGAAGGACCAGGCCCGCTGGTTCCTCCCGAGGGGCTGAGGAGGAGATGAGCGTCCGACGACTCAGACCTCTCCTGGCCACCGGAGAAAAACCACACTGAGTCGGGAGTCTTGTAGAAGCAGGAACTCGATTTATTGCTATGAACAGTTGCCTATATAATGTTGGGGGTGAAGGTGGGGATTGTAGGATGGTGGGGAAAGGTAAGGGCCAATAGTAAACTGTGACTATTGAAATGATAATTCTAACTCCCATGTGGAGGTAGCAGGTAAGAAGCCATTAGGCGTCTTGCTGAGTCACGTCTGGCCAGAGGCAGATCACCAAACTTTAGCTAGGCTCAGGAAGTTCCACTAGGCCTCACACCTGGGCCTTTAGAGGCCAGCAAAGAAGGAATTGGGGGAGAGCTAATCCAAATCTAAGAGGGTATGAATAAGCCATATGGAAACCTACTTTTTGGAAGAATAGATGGCAAGATCTTATTGCTCCACATGCTTGGGCTGCAAGGTCACTGAGAAATCTTGCTGGAGCTGAGCTTAAAACCTCCTCACTGTAGACCAACTGACCGAATGGAAAAAGCTGCACTGAATACAGCCCTATAGGAGGGAGAGAGAAGTCATTAGTGCAGATAAATAACAGTGGACTCTGCAATCCTTAAGTCTTTACCTATACCCTGTGTGACAAATGGGTTCTTAATAAGTGAGAACCCAAATCATCACACTAATTCCTCTTGCCCTAACTGCATTATAATGAAGCAATCTTTGCTTCATCAATGTCATGTTACCTTTTACCACTCTGACAAAATATCTGGCATAGTCAACATAAGGAAGGGAGAGTTTCAGTGAGTTCACAGCCTCAGAGTGTTCTGTCCTGTATCAATTACTCTTTGCTATGACCAAATACCTGACAAGAAGCCATGTTAGGCAGGACATGGTTCATTTCAGCTTACAGTTTCAGGGATGCAGTCCATCACAGTGAGGAAGGCATGACAGCAGGAGGGGGAGGCCAGCTGGACACGTTGCACACCTAGTCAGGAAGCAGAGGATGAATAAGAAGTGGAGCTGGGCTATCAAACCTCAAGGCTTACACTCAGTTATCCACTTCCGCCAACAAGGCTCTACCTCCTAATGGTTCCAAAACATTCCCAAACTGTGCCACCAACTGGGAACCAAGTGTTCAAACACATGAGCCTATGGGTGACAGGTCACATTTATAGCACAAATCCGTCCTGGCTGGAAAGCATGGCGGGTCAGCTGAGTTGATGTCAGGGAAGACCCAGGAAGCTGAGAATGCTAACACTCTGCCAGGTTTCACTTTTTCCTCTCTTATTTCCACTAGACCCCCACCCCCCGACCCATGGCATGGTACTAACCATGTGCAAGGTGCGTCTTTCCAATTCAGGTAGTCCTCTCTCAAAACACTCTCACAGACATACTCAAGGACTGTGGTCATCTTTTCTTAAGTTATTATAAACCCCATTCAGATGAAACTGTTAACCACTGTGGTAGTTTGAATAGATGGCCCCCAATATATTCAGTGTTTTATTAGTTTGTAGTTTGAATCTACAGCCACCTGGCTGGAGGCAGTGTCACTGGGCAGATCTTAAGGTGTGGTGGTGGGTTTCAGATTCCAATCTAAAGATATACAAAGTGTGCCTAGCTGGAGTTCCTGAAGTGTGCTGTGCTGTGTGGCTTTTGGCTTTTAGGCTTGTGCTTCTCTCTCTCTGCTTGGTCCTGTGAAGGCAGGCCAGCTTCTTCTGCCCTTACGGAACTTCCCCTGGATCTATAAGCTTCAATAAATATCCCTTCCTCCATAACTGTGCCTGGTCTGGAAGTTCATATCAGTGAACCTAAAGTTGTCTACTACAACCATCAAACTCACTTCTTATGTATCTCTGCCTAGGAAGGAGAGTATATGTGTCACAAAGACACGAGCATTAAACATGTGGGGCTTTACCCACTGTTTAAGTGCCTTAATTAACCTTAGTCTCCCAGAAGGTCTCCTATGGCCTGCTGGAAGCTCTCAGTATTCCTTCCTAAGAACCAGAATCTCACCTGTGGAAAAATTTGTCCTCTGGACCCTCAGGTGTTCCAGTGACCTGGTGAGTTTCCAGCATCAGTTACATCAAGGTTTCTAACATGATTCAGAATTTTCCACCTTGTTTCATAGTTCAGCAGGAATGTTAAGGTATCATGTACTACTGAAATAAAGACTGGTTCCCCATACTACCAGGAGGGTCTATATAGTACTTGTTGATGTGAGATCATAAATTAGTGTTTGTTCAATTACAAGTCACCACAAATGGGAGAATGTCATAGGCAAGTATCCTTGCAGGGAATTACACCTTCCTAGCCTATACCTGAATCACCCTTTTACTATAGATCCACAAACTATAGCCCACAGGACAAACCTGGTCCTGGGCTCTTTCTTGCACTGCCAGTGACAGAAGAGTTGTCAGCATTAGGAACAACTGGAAACACAAACATGCAAAACAAAAGAAGAGGAGGAGGGGGGCTGGAGAGATGGCTCAGCAGTTAAGGCATTTGCCCACAAAACCTAATCACCTGAGTTCAGTTCCCCAGCACCCACATAAAGCCAGATGCACAAAGTGACACATGTGTCTAGAGTTGGTTTACAGTTGCTAGAGTCCCTAGTATACCCATTCTCTCTCTCTCTCTCTCTCTCTCTCTCTCTCTCTCTCTGTGTGTGTGTGTGTGTGCTTCTCTCTGAAAAAAAAAATATATATATATATATATTGGCCTTTCGAGGTACTACCTTGCTCTAGTTTAGACTGACTTAAGTTCACTATGTAGTCTCAGGGTGGCCTTGAACTCTCAGTCATCCTCCTACCTCTGCCTCCCGAGTGCTGGGATTAAAAGCATGTATCACCATGCCTGGCTAAAAATATTAAAAGAATAAAGATGAGGAGGAGGACCAAGAGAAGATGACTTTGCAATAGAGACTATGTGGCCTGCAAATGCTACCTTATTTTTATAGATACATTTATCAAATTTGGCTGAGGTATCCAAGGCAAGATAAGACATAATTTCCCTATTAGATTGTTGTGGGACTAGTTTCATGTAATTGTATCTTCTCCTTGAAAGATGTCCTTTTTATAAAAGTAAATATTCAGACAATAATGTGACTTAGAAACTTCCTTGATTTAGTTTGGATTTGTTCAGTAGAGATTTCAAAAGAAAATGAGTCTTATTTACTACATCTAAATAAATGTGTCTTTGTTTTTGTTTTTTTAATTTTCAAGCAAAAAGAGACAGAATAGGCATGCTAAGGCCTCCAGCCACTTTAAACAATTTCCAGATGCATGCACCACTCTGTGCATCTGGCTTTGCATGAGCACTGGGGAACCAAATCCAGGTCATTAGGTTTTGTAGGCAAGTGCCTTAACTGCTGAGCCATCACTCCAGCCTAAATAAATGCATTTTAACTACTATGTTTAAACAGTTGTTGATCATTTGCAAATCAACACAGCTAGTGTTCTTTTCACACTAGTAAATGGATGATGTAGTGATTTTATCTCAGAAAAGCTGTAAATAAGGAAATAAATGAATGCTTTACAGTTCAGGCATCCTGTCCCAACTGTAGGTGGCACCCTGCTAGCTTTGTGCTAATATTACTTTTTCTAACTTTACAAAGAAAATGGGCTTTATGCACTGCTTAACCCAGGGTGAGCATTTATGGCCTAATCCCACCTTATTCATCGTTACAGTGACATTAAGGATGGCTTTTGACTTATTTAAAACAGTCACTTGAAAGAAGACACATATTAAACCTAATTTGTTTAATGATGAGTGTATAAAGCCTGACATTTTAGAGACATATTAGTTCCAAGAAAAGAGACTCTCTTAAGTGAAATATCACTAATGTGCTTCTAAAAGGTCAACAATTTATTATGTTATAACAGGCAGATCAGAGCCACTTGATCCAGCCTAATCAATTTCCTTTTCCTTCTTACTTTTAAAACCAATGCAGGATGAACGCATGTGAATGGGAATGAAGCAATTCTGTGTGATGAAACATAAGTACGGAAGTTTTTTGTTGCTTTTATGAAGCAAAGATGGGTGCATGGGCAGGTGAGGAGCTCATCTCAGTGGGTGGAGCAGTGCAAGACAGGCATGGCCTACTCCTGTCTGTCCTTGTCTGTTTTATTCCTTTACACTCCACTGGGATTAACGATACAAGAAACTGCTGCCCCCTCTTCTATGTGCAGAGAGAACACAGGTGTAGGACAAAGAAACCTGCACACAGTTATGCTAGAAACACACACAGAGGGACATAACTTGGGAATTGCCATTTGTGGAGTCAGAATTACTTACATCTAGAGTTTGTTTGTAGGGCAGAGTAATTGATATGGGACTTTTGGGGTATCCTTGAGGGTGACAGAGCCTTATCTCAGCTTTTAGGTGGGCTGTCACTCAGGAGCTAAGGTGCAGGAACTCACTGTCACACAGAGCTTCACCGAGCCAGTGGCCTTCTCTGGTTCTTGTCCAGTGAATTCAATGAATGAGATTCACAGACCACCAGAAGCTGAACCATACATTTTAGAAGTTAATTAGAGCTTGATGGAAAAGAAAGACTCCTATCTGTAGAGACTGGAGGGAGTCTCCAGGGATGAGGGAGGAGGAGGACTCATTGGGTGATCTTGGTTAGGGGATTTAATGGAATATTGCACTGGTTGCTATGTGCCGAAGACCAGATTCACGAGTCTCTATGTGAGAAGGACCAGATTTCACAGTTTCTAGGGAAGAAAGACTGGGTTTCAGCAGTGTGGGGCAACATTCCCAGAAATCTTAAATAAAGGTCAGAGTTTCTGTCATCTAGTAAGGGTGCAAGCTTAATCTAAAGATTTATCCTGGAGGGTGTAACTCTCTAGGGAAGAAAGGAAATAAGGTAAGAATCCAGGTTTCTGTAAGCCTAGTGACATTTCCTGCTTCTTAATCAAGTACCATTCACTTTTGAGTTTCTGTTACCCTGACTGCCTAAGCAATCTCTGTCTCCTATCATACTTAGGGAGGAATTTGAATGGGACTGTTTCCTCCAGCATTTGCTGTTAAAGTCAAGGATCACTTGGTTGAATTAAAAGTGTTGTCAAAGGTCTGGGTATCGGCCCACAGTAGAGCACTTGCTTCTATAATTTATTTTTTCATTTCTGGGACAAAGTGCCTGACCAGATGCAGTTTAGGGAAACAAAGTATTTATTATAGTTTTAAGAAGAATCCTACTGAGGTGGGGAAATCATGGGAGGAGCATGCTTCACACTAGCAGGGAGTAAGTAGAAAGAGAGAGTGAACTGGGCTTGAACTGGGCTATGTCATTTTAAGACCCACCCCAGTGACACTCTTCCTGTAGGAAGTCTCCACCTCCTAAAGGTACCATAACCTTTGCAAAGGAACCTTCAGGGAACAATGTGGAAGAGGAGGTGCGAAGACTGTAAGAGCCACAGGAGGGAAGGTGGAGTCTGAGGCATTGTCCTCCCCACAGAGATTGACTGGTCCATTGATAAATCCACAGTGATTATTGATAACCCTGCTGAGGAGGACCCTCACTGGAATGGGGGGGGGGCACAAGAGTACAACTAGATGGAAATATGACCAATTTGCGTTATGTTCATATATTAAAGTTCTAAATTAAAAAAATAAAAAATATACAAACTCACAGACTATGGGAGAACACTTTACATTCAAACCACCACATTGTCGAACATGCGCAAGTTACTGAGGTAAACAAACCAAAAATGTAATGTCAGAAACATCATCTATACTGATTTTATAGGTATCCATACTCACTTTCATTCCAGTGGTTTCTGGGCTCTTTGAAATCAGAAACCCTTTCTTTCTATGATCAAAATCATTTGCCTCAATTCCTGGGTCTGGAGCTCAGTGGCAGAGAACCTAGCTTGTGCAAGGCCCTGAGTTCAATAGTCATTGTTGCAAAAACAGGAGTCAGTCATCCATTTCTTTATCTAAAGAAAGTTTTGGAATATATATTTTTTTTCTCGTTCAGCTTTATTAGCTCTTTTATGACAAATCATATTTTTATTTACATATTTGAGAGAGAGAGGAAGAGGCAGATATATAGACAGAATTGTTGTGCCAGGGCCTCTAATCACTGCAAACAAACTCCAGATATAAGAGCCACCATGTGCATCTGGCTTTACATGTGCACTGGAGAATCAAACATGAGTCTTTAGATTTCGTAGGCAAGAGCCTTAAGTGCTAAGCCATCTCTCCAGTCAAACAAATCATATTTTAATAACGAAGCTCTTATGCTCATCAATGCTAAATATAATTTAGCTTTTCTATTGCCCAGTTCACCTGTGAATGCCTCTATTTTTAAGAAATATAACTATTACACTGTTATACAAATTTCCCTTTTTTTACTCTTTCTGAAATTAAAAATATCAGTGACTTGAAACACAAGTCAGCCCAGAGGTATGAGGAGTAAACGCAGAGCTATCTTATGTGTTAGTAAAGCAGAAGCTAAGGAGAACTCAGCATGGTGGGCTGATCTTGGGCTCTTCTTATTGGCCACAGAAGCATGACTTAGAGATTGACTGATGTGAATCATTTAAGATTCCCAAGGATTTCATTCATTAAGAACATCTTAGTACACATTTTATCAAAAATATGCTATTGTTCAAATATAGCTAAATTGAATAACCAATAAAAGGGTTTTCAAATTATCTGGACATTCAGATCAGAAATTATGGCTCAATGGTAAAAAGTACTCACTTGCAAAGCCCAATGGCTTGGGTTCAGTTCCCCAGTATCCATGTAAAGCCAGTTGCACAAAAGTAGTGCATGTGTTTGTAGTTTGTTTGCAGGAAGCCCTAGCATGCCCATTCTCTCTGTCTCTCACTCTCTTTCTTTCTACCTTTGTTTCTCTTTATCAAATAAATAATAATAAAATAGTTTCAAAAGAGCTGGAGAGATGTCTTACAAGTTAAGGTGCTTACCTGTGATGCCTAAGGACCCAGGTTCAACTCCCCAGAGCCCAGTCTAAGCCAGACACATGAGACAATGAATAGACACAAGGTGGCGCACATGTCTGGAGTTCAAATGAAGTGGCTGGAGGCCCTGGAATACCAATTCTCTCTCTCTCTCTCTCTCTCTCTCTTTCTCTCTATCTCTCTCTATCACAAAAAAATATTAAAAAAAGAAATCATGGGTGGAGAGATGACTTAGTGGTTAAGGTGCTTGCCTGCAAAGCCTAAGGACAGGGTTTGATTCCCCAGTACCTACATAAGCCAGATGCACAAAAGTGGTACATGTGTCTGGAGTTTGTTTGTAGGAGGCCCCGGCACACCAATATTTTTTCTCTCTCTCTCTCTCTCTTTCTTTCTTTTTTTCTTTCTTTCTATGCTTCTCTGTATCAAATAAATAACAAGAAAATGTTTTTCTAAAAGGGCTGGAGAGATGGCATACCAATTAAGGTGCTTGCCTGTAAAGCCAAAGGAGCCAGGTTCATCTCCCCAGAACCCATGTAAGCCAGATGCAAAAGATGATGCTTGTGCATGAGATCATGTATGCACACAAGGTAGCACACATGTCTGGAGTTCAATTGAAGTGGTTAGATGCCCTGACACACCAATTCTCTCTTCCTTTCCCAGAAAATATTTTATAAACAAATCATGGGGCTGGAGAGATGGCTTAGTGGTTGAGGTACTTGCCTACAAAGCCTAGGCACCCAGGTTTGATTCCCAGCATCCATGTAAGCCAGATGCATAAGGTGGTACCATGTGGAGTTCATTTGCAATGGCTTGAGGCATTAGAGTGCCCATGTTCTCTCTCTGCTTCTTCCTCTCTTTCCTCTTCCACTCTCTTAAATAAACTGGCCTGCAAAGCCAAAGGACCCAGGTTCAATTACCCAGGACCCACATAAGCCAGATGTACTAGGTAGCGCATGCATCTGGAGTTCATTTGCATTGACTAAATGCCCTGGCGTGCCCATACACACACACACTCTCTCTCTCTTTCTCTTTCTCTCAATATCCCTCTTTCTCTTTCTCAAATAAATAAAATAAATTTTAAAAAATCTTTAAAAAAGAAAGAAATTACCATTATGTATGTAACAATTGGCTTCCAAAATGAATGTTCAAGTTTGTACTATCTCAATGGTAATGAGATGGAGGTCAGGTAGCTCTTTTAGGTACTTAGGGTGTCTGGGGCCCCAAAAATAAATAAATAAGAGCAGTAACGTCTTTAGGCCTATCCTCGCAAAGAGATCAAAGTATGATCTGATTTATCTCTTCCCCAGATCTGTTTTTTTCACCAGCAACCTATGCCCCTCCTGGGCGGCAGGTCTTTCCTAGGATTTAAATATTGCTGTTGGGGACTTCCCGTTAAGATGGCGGCGTAGGTACCACGCCAAAGCAGCCTAGGGGGGAAAAAGCCAAAAAACAAAAACCAGCAAAATACACACTTTTACTAAAAAGTGACTTGTATAGGAAATTGAAATGGCATCTGAGAAGTAGGAGAGATCCAGAGCATCCAGAGCCCACACAGGTTGGCAGAAGCGGTTTTGGCAGATCTGTGGGAACACGGTGCGGGACCATAGTGCTGGTGTGCCAGCCAGTCGCCAGGCTCAGCTAGAGCCACAGGAAAACCCAGGTGAGGGGATTTTCCACTCACACCAGAGCTGGCTGCAAACTCAGGAAATGTGAAGGGAGAACGGCAGTGAACAAGGGAGGAGCAGATCACAAGGTAGAAGAACACATGGAACAGTGAGAGGACTAGAACAGCATCGGCAGCCTCCCCTCCCCCACCTCCAGTGCCCAGCTCCAGCGAACAGAGCAGTGGTCCAGGGACCCGGCCACGACTACTTGAACCGACAGCAGGACCCAAGCAGTAGCAGAGGTAACTGGGATTACACCAGGAAAGGGTCTCGCCTGGCCACAAGCTGACTTAGGAACCCTCAACAGACCAGAAATCTTAACCTCCTTGTTGTCAGGATTAAGGGAGTGGGTGAAGCACCACACAGCCTAAGGGACAGGACATCTGGTTGTCATAATACCTTCTCTTGGATAAATACTATGAGCTGTTTTTCATTGAAAGTGTACATTGTTTAGTTAAATTTTAGAAACTATCTGTATTTGATTCCACTCAGCCTACTTGAATACTCTCATAGCAGGCAAACCCAACACCTAGGGTCACTTTTGTAGATACTCTGAGAGTCTTGAGAGCCACACTTAGCACCTTAAGCTCCTACCCTGAAGACATATAATATCAGATTGATTGATACATCTAGTAATACCCAGCTAACTAGAAAATCCAATCATTAAATAATCCAGGATGCAAAAATATATACATTATAACACAAGAAACACCAAAAATCAGGACAATATAAATCCACCAACAAGTATTAATGCATCAGAAATTACCTTCAGTGAGAGTGAGTTAGAGGAAATGCCTGAGAAAGATTTCAAAAGAATGATTATAAATAGGGTCAAAGAAATCAAAGAAGAAATCAAAGGAATGAAAGAGGAAATCAAAGGAATCAAAGAAAACACAGGACACCAATTTAATGAAATAAAGAGGTCAATACTAGACATAAATAAGGAAATAGAAATAATAAAGTAAAACCAGTCAGAATTACTACCAATGAAGAACACAGTTAATGAAAAAAAAAAACTCTGTAGAAAATCTCACCAGTAGAATGGATGAAGGAGAGGACAGAATATCTAAGCTAGAAGACCAGGTCTAATACAGATCTAATACAGTCCAACAAAGAGAAAGACAAACTAATAGAAAAGTATGAATGGGAATTTCAAGATATTGGGGACAATATGAAAAGATCAAACATAAGAATTCAGGGTATAGTAGAAGGAGAAGAATTTCACTCTAAAGGCATAGTAGGCATCTGCAACAAAATCACAGAAGAAAACTTCCCCCAAATTGGGAAAGAGGTGCCAATGCAGATACAGGAATCCTTTAGAACCACAGCCAGACAAAACCTGGAAAGAACCTCTCCTCGCCATATTATAATCAAACTACCAAACACACAAACCAAAGAAAAAATATTGAAAGCAGTCAGAGAGAAAAATCAAGTTACCTACAAAGGCAAGCCCACCAGGATTACAGCAGATTACTCAACACAAACCTTAAAAGCCAGAAGGGCGTGGAGTGATGTATTCCAAGTTCTGAAAGATAACAACTGTCAACCAAGGTTACTTTATCCTACAAAGCTATCCATTCAAATAGACGGAGAAATAAGGACATTCCACAAAAAAAGCAAGCAAAAGGAGTATTTGAAGACAAAACCAGCTCTACAGAAAATACTTGAAAGAATCCTCCATGCTGAAGAAAAAGAAAAGCACACATATAGGAAACTGGGAAAAAACAAACAATACTCAAATACTAGTTAACACAAGAGAGCAAAGCTAAAACCGGTAGAACTACAAAAAAATGGCAAAAATGAATACACACCTTTCAATAATATCTCTTAATAACAACGGCCTCAATGCCACAACCAAAAGGCATAGGTTTTCAGACTGGGTTAAAAAGCAGGATCCTTCAATTTGTTGCCTCCAAGAAACCCACCTTTGTACAAAGGATGGACACTATCTTAGGGTGAAAGGTTGGAAAATGGTGTTTCAAGCAAAGGGACCTAGAAAACAAGCAGGGGTAGCTATCCTAATATCTGACAAGGTAGACTTCAGTCCAACATTAGTAAAGAAACATAAGGAAGGCCACTTTATATTGATTAAAGGCACCCTCCAAGAGGAGGACATTACAATCCTAAACATATATGCAACTAACATGGGGGCCCCCAAATTCATCAAACAAATGCTATTATAACTAAGGTCACAGACAACACCAAACACAGTGGTAGTGGGTGACTTCAACACCCCACTCTCATCAATTGACAGGTCATCCCATGAAAAATAAACAGAGGCATCTGGACTAAATGAGGTCATAGAAGGAATGGACCTAACAGATATCTACAGGACATTTCATCCAAATGCTGCAGAATATACATTCTTTTCAGCAGCACATGGAACATTCTCTAAACTAGTCCATATATTAGGACACAAAGAAAATATTAACAAATACAGGAAAATTGAAATAATTCCTTGCATTCTATCTGACCACAATAGAATCAAACTAAAAATCAATAGCAAGAGAGGCTATAGAGCATACACAAAATCATGGAAATTAAACAACACACTACTAAAAGATAAATGGGTCAATGAAGAAATCAAGAAGGAAATAAAAAAATTTAGAGTCAAACAATATTGAGAACACGACATACCAAAATCTCTGGAGCACAATGAAGGTAGTTCTAGGAGGTAAATTTATAGCTTTCAGTGCCTATATTAAGAAATTAGAAAGGTCACAAGTAAATGACCTAATGGTGCACCTTAAAGCCTTGGAAAAAGAAGAACAGGCAAACCAAAAATCAATAGATGGGAAGAAATAACAGATTCGGGGAGAAATTAATGAAATCGAAACCCAAAAAAACAATCCAAAGAATCAATGAAACAAAGAGTTCGTTCTTTGAAAGGATAAACAAGATTGATAAACCCTTAGCAAATCTGACCAAAACAAAGAGAGAAGAGACACAAATTAATAAAATAAGAGACGAAAAGGGTAACATCACAAAAGATGCCAGAGAAATTCAAAAATCATAGGGACATAGTAAAAAGCATATACTCTACAAAGTATGAAAATCTGAAAGAAACGGATGATTTCCTTGATTTATATGACCTAACTAAATTAAATCAAGATGAGATTAATCACTTAAATAGACCTATAGCAAGCATGGATTTCCAAGCAGTTATCAAAAATCTCCCAACTAAAAAAAATCCAGGCCCAGATGGATTTACTGCTGAATTTTACCAGACCTTCAGGGAAGAACTAACACCATTGCTTCTTAAGCTTTTCCATAAAATAGAAAAAGAATGAATCTCACCAAACTCCTTCTATGAAGCCAGCATCACCCTGATACCCAAACCAGGCAAAGGATGTGGAAAACGAGGAACCCTTCTACACTGTTGGTGGGAATGCAATCTGGTCCAGCCATTGTGGAAATCAGTGTGGAGGTTCCTAAGACAACTAAAAATGGTTCTACCATATGACCCAGCTGTAGCACTCCTAGGCATAAATCCTAAAGACTCATCCCATTTCCTTAGAAGTACATGCTCAAAAATGTTTATTGCTGCTCAATTCATAATAGCTGGGAAATGGAACCAGCCTAGATGTCCCTCAACTGAGGAGTGGATAATGAAGATGTGTACATTTATACAATGGAGTTCTACTCAGTGGTAAAGAAAAATGAAGTTATGAAATTTATAGGAAAATGGATGGATCTGGAAAGGATTATATACTAAGTGAGGTAATCCAGGCCCAGAAAGCCAAGTGCTGCATGTTCTCTCTCATATGTGGATCCTATCTACAGATGATTGGGCTTCTGTGTGAGAAGGAAAGAACTCAGTAACAGAGGCCAGTAAGTTAAAAAAGAGATACAAAGAGAAGAGAAAGGAAGGGAGGAGGGTACATAATAGGTTGGTATTGTATATATGTAAGTAGAAGAATAGATTAATGGGGGTGAAAAGGCCCAAAGTGAGGTCAGGGGAAGAGATTGAGTAAAGGAAAAGTGGAGGGAGGCCTAATAAAAATCTAAGAGGATGCAAATAAATCATATGGAATCCTCCGGTTTTGGACAATGGGACACTCTGGAGCCATAGATCATTGCTAGAAAATTTTCAGTGCCAGGGATGGGATACCTTCCAGTGAGTTGTTGGCCAGGGAGGTCCCTGATGACCCCAAAACATTATAGGACATTGCCGAGGCCATTGGTTTCCCACCAGGAATAGATGGTAAGACCCTATTGCTGAAGACTGTACATATTTGGGCTGCAAGGCCACTGAGAAATCCTGCTATAACTGAGCTGATAACCTCCTCCATGTAGACCAGCTGACAGAAAGCTGGAAGAAGCCATTCTACATGCAGTTCAATGGGAGAGAGATACCACCAGTGAAGATACTCAACAGTGGACATTGCAAGCCTTATAATTGGCCAGCCAGGCCAAATGAGCCAACGGGTGCAATAGTGGCACCTCTATCATGGTGGAAACCAACTGCCCTCCAGTTGGACTGGAGGCACGCTCTATGGGAGGGAACACATCCCTGATACTGAAAACTTAAAACAGGGGTAGTCATGAGTCCTAGGGGTGTGACATCTGCTAATGTCTGGATAAATGTATGTACTATGCTTATCAAACTGCCCAGTAAGCACTTCTCTTAATATTTATACCCTTATATTAACACTACTCTCACTTTGGGTAGAGAATCTTCTCTTTTCAGATGGCATTGACCTTGGGACAACTCAGAAGGTATCATAGTGCTGGAAAGAAGTGACTGGAGTACTGAGTAATATCTCAATCACACCTTCCAAGGCTCAGGGTCTAATATGGAAGAGGTGGTGGAAAGAATGAAAGAGCCAAAGGAAGGGTAGGACTCCTTACAAAGTGCTCCCTCCAGACATAAAATGGCCTGGATATCTATGACCTCATAGTGTCTGACACTTCCTACACAAGACCATCATAAGAGAAGGAAAAGATCATGACGTCAAAATAAAAGAGAGACTGATTAAGATGGGGAGGGGATATGATGGAGAATGGAATTTCAAAGGGGTAAGTGAGGAGAGGGAGGGTATTACCATGGGATATTTTTTATAATCATGGAAAATGTTTTAAAAAATTAAGAACAAAAATTATAAAAATATTGTGATTGGTGAAGTTCAGCATCTGGATCTTGGTGTCATGGCTAGCCTTTCCTGGGACAGCCCCTAGTCCTAACCAATCAGCTGTCCCTCTGGCTTATCTGAACCACAAGATAGGTTCTACCACCATAAGGTTATAAATGCATTTGTGAGGGGAGGGTTTGCTCTCTGAGCTGCATGACTACTTGGGAACCTCCAACTGTTGGTGAATTTCCCCTCTGCTTGGCTCAGGCCCAGCTAGGTCAAACGTGGAGGATGACCCCTAGCTCCTACTATCCACTCCTGCACTCCACATGGCAGACTTCTTTGTAGTTTCTTTTCTGTCCTCCTTGTGGTTTTATTCAGGCCCATCACATGGGCTCTCAAGTCATGTGAGTATATTCATGCTCCTTCCCTTGCTTCTGTACTTTCTTAAATAAATATAATAATGTAATAATTATGCTTCTCAGTCTTATTTTATTCAATTATTTGATTAAAAGTAGACATGGATCTAGGGTTTAGGGTTCAAGGAATTTCCTGAACCCCTAGTACCCCATTACAATAAAACTACCTTCTAATCTGCATGATTATTCTAAGCATTTTTGATGTGTGCTTTTTTGCAATATTTTATTTGATCAATTGAAACAAAAGGCAATGATCAATTATATTAAAGTCTAAAATGAAGCCAAGGATATAAACTTGCCCACAAGGTGGTGATGGGGCAGGAGCAACTTGATTTCTGCTATGTAAGGAAAGTGTAAGAGAAAAACAGAAGAGAACAGTGGACTTGATTTCTACAGGCAGACTGGTTATTGAGAGGAACAGCGAGGGACAGCAGCCTTCCCGTGGGATGAAGGTTGAAGCACTGAGCCAGGTTGGGGTTCAAGCTTATAAGGGGTATCCTAAGACAAACAGACTGAATTAGCTGCAGGTCCAAGGGAAGCAGATAAGGCATCAAAGTAATTTGCTCAGAATAGACTTTTTAGCAGCATTGTCTAGGGAGGACTGGATGTCTCTGTTCTTTATGGCCTTCTAATCTTAAGGTCAGTTGTTAGCTCTTTAGTTTCCTCTAGTTTTCAGGGAAGGCTATTAATCCTTCATGCTAGAGTGTCTAAAAATAAATTTAAAAGAATGAAGATAATTTAAGAATGGCTATAGTAGATAGTCTTGGAAAAATATAAAAAGAAATCACTTCACACAACAAAAATGCACATGTTTATTTTATATTTGTTCTTCCCCATCGAACATAAGCATAGAAATATAGCAATGTAAGGATCACAGCACAGGATTTTTACTAAGTGTCAACACCTTCAAATGATGGAGCGTACATTTCAATCAACCCCTCCTGTGTTCAGTCATCTCTTTAATTAGCGTCTGCGATGCAGCTTCTCTTGGAAGCCTATCGATTTGTGTTTGTAGGACTGAGCATTCATGAGATGATGAGGCATGGCTTCAAGAAGCTTTCTGGGGCTGCAGAGATTGCTCAGTAGTTAAAGACACTCACTTTCAAAGCCTGATGTTCAATTCCCCAGTACCCACAAAAGCCAGATGCACAAAGTGGTGAGGTAGCTGGAGTGTTTCAGTGGCAGGAGGCCGCTGCACCCATTTTCTCTCTCTTGCTGTTGTTTCTGCCTGCCTCTTTCTATCTCTGTCTTAGCTTTCTGTTTTGTAACTTTAAGCTTTTATTGAGGACATATGCATATCTTGTCTTTATTTGGTAACTCTATACTAGGTACTACACACACACACACATATGCGCGCACGCGCACGCGTGTGGGAGAAGGGGAGTTTTGTTCACAGTATGCCCTGAGTCAACATTATGGGATGGCTGCCTACAATCACAGGGTGCTTTTATAGACCGTAATTCTCTACCACAGTGCTATTGACTCCAGGTGGCCATACAAAGGCAGAGACACTTAACATTTATAGACTCATAAAGTGGAGGTCACCTTGGAATCTGTCAGGTGAACTAGAAACTGGCAGAATCCATTACAAACCCAACAACCAAGATCCCTCCCCACATCCCCCCCACCCAGAGTTTTCTGCTGTGAGCTCTGTGATTTGGTTCCCTTCTCTGCTTTGGCCAGTTTGTAAGTTTGGAAACAGCTGGCCATTCCTGCGTGGGTGTTTGAGGAACCCCAAGGGAAAGCCCCCCTTCACCATAAGCCCTCCAAGCCCCAGAGCCCTCCTTGCTCGCCTCACCAGGGCCCTCCTTCAGCATGCTGCATTTCCTACCACTCCTTATGAAGACGTTTCCACTCGGTCTGCAGGTGAAGGAAATGGGACTGGACTAGTCTCTCCACAGCCCTCTCTGTAGACAGAGACAATGCAGTGCCAGAAGGCAGGAACAGTAGATTCAGGAAAGCGCTGTGAGCCTCTCATTTGCTGGATTTCAATTCAGAAAAAACTTCCGGTAAAGTGTCAATAATTAGTTACTGAATAAAACACACACACACACACACACACACACACACACACACACACACACACACACAGGCAGATGGCTGAATGGCTCAAGTTCTTGTCACTCAAGTGGGAGACTGAGTTCAGATCCTTGGTTCCCATGTAAATGCTGGATGAGGGCAGGGCCGGGTAGCTGAACCCAGGGCTAGACTAGCCCTGGTAGCCAGAGGATGTGCAGAGTGATCGAGGGAGTTATTAATGTCAACCTCTGGCCTCCACATACACATGCGTGCACACACACGTGTTCACAGGCATGCATACACATGCATACCACACATACAGCACAAGCAAATAACAAGTTATACTCACCTTTCCTTTCTCTCAGCCTCTTCCTTGTTCCTCTTCCACTCATTCCCTTCCCCATCTAACTTAGCTTCCTTATACTTTCATTTCTGTTTTTTATTAAAATATATTTTGAGGTAGGGTCTCCCTGTACCCCAGGCTGACTTGAAACTCACTGTATAGCTCCAGGCTGGCCTCAACCTCACAGCCATTCTCCTACCTCTACCTCCCTAGTGCTGAGATTAAAGGTGTGTGCCAGCACACCTGGAATTCCTGCCTTCTTATTATAAATCTACAGTCCATTTATTTGACAAAACTTGCAGCCGTGGTCTGTTTCGGTTTGACTTAACTCACTTAATTTGATGATCTTCAGTCCTATCATCTGCCTCCCACCCCGCAACAAGTGATGTAATTTTGTTCCTCCTTATGGCTGGATAATATCCCATTGTGCATGCACATACCGTATTTTCTTATTGGTGACAGACACCTAAACTGATTCCATATTTTGCCTACTTTGAACAGGGCTTCAGTAAACATGGAGATGTAGGGATCTTCTGGTGTTATGGAGTTTTGTAGTTCCTTGCCAGTACCAACGAGCCAATAAATTTAGGGTACTCTGGATTCTTGTTTTATGAATTTAGAGAATTAAATTCATAGACAAGAGGGTAGGATTTAGAGAGACTTTTTTTGGATTAAGAGAATGAAAGAGGAGAAAATACAGAGAGTGCCTACGAAAGGCAAGAGGGAGTAGAGAGCCCACATGGGAGTAGGGGATGGGGGCCCCTCACATCTCACCCCAGCAGAGCCTAGATGAGGGGTGGGGCTTACCAGAGCACCTGGACCTGGAAGTTCAGGAAAGGTAAAATGCCAACAAGAGGCCTTACCCTCCTGGTAAGCATCTATTTACAATCTCATTGCAGCAGGCTTTATCCTCAGGCTCAGGTGAGACTGAGAGAGAGCTGGCTGGTCTGGGCTCGGGAAGGGGTCAGCACACCTGGGAGAGAGAGAGAGAGAGAGATAGAGAGAGAGAGAGCACACTGATTGGGTGAAACCATTTAATAGCTGAGTGCTGAGTTCTGATTCTGCTGGAGCGGGCAGGCAGGTGATGTCACATCACTTTCATTCTGTGTCTTGGGCCCTCTCCTGACCCCCTCAGTGGTGTGTTAATTTAGTTTCCTTCAGTCATATCACCAGGAATGGTATAGCTGGATCATATTGTAGTTCTATTTTTAATCATTTATGCATATGTGTGTGTTCATGTGTGTGTGTTCATATGCACACGGGTGTGTGTGTTTGTGCGTGTGTGTGCATGTGGAGGCCAGAGGTTGATACTGGGTATCTCTCTTAATCACTCTCCATCTTATTTTTTGAGACATCATCTCTCAGGTAACCCTGGGCTCACTGAATCCGGTTGGCTACCTAGCCAATATGCCCCAGGGATCTTCCTGTCTCTGCCTCGCCAGTCCAAGGATTATAGGCATGTACCACCATGCCTGGTATTTATCTTTTCATTTTTCTATAAAGGATTTATTTATTTGTTTTTTATTAGAGAAAGGAGACAGAGAGAGGAGTGAGAGAAAGAGAAAGTGAGAGAAGAATGAGAGAAAGAGAATGCAGGTGTGTGAGGGCCTCTTGCTGCTGCAACACGACTCCAGACACACACGTACCATGTGCTGCATCTGGCTTTACGTGGTACTGGGGAGTCAAATCCAGGCCAGAAGGGTTTGCAAAAAAGCACCTTTAACTGCTGAGCCATCTCCCCAGGCCCCTGGTTTTTTTTTTTTTTTTTTTTTTTTTTTTGAGGAAATCCCATACTGATTCTTATACTGGACCCCACAGTGTGGAAGACTTCTTTTTCTCTACGTCCTCACCAGTATGCATGTTTTTGTTGGCTTAACAGGAGCCATTCTGACTAGGGAGAGTTAGACTCTCGACGTAGATGTGTTGGCATTTTTTATGTGTTATCTGTCATCTGTAGTTGTTTTGAGAACTCTCTATTCAACTCATTAGCCCATTTTATTTATTTATTTACTTTTTTTGAGGCAAGCCCAACAGACTGACCTCTTTTTTTATGCGAGAGAGTGAGAGTGAGAACGAGAGCAAAAGAGAGAGAGAATTGGTGTGCCAGGGCCTTCAGCCACTGCAATTAAACTCCAGACATGTGCACCCCCTTGTACACATGTGTGGCTTTGCAGGCTTGCGTCACTTTGTGTGTCTGGCTTATGTGGGACCTGGAGGGTCTAACAGGGGTCCTGAGGCTTCTCAGGCAAGTACCTTAAGCACTAAGTCATCTCTCCAGCCCCCGTTGATTTTTTAAATTATTTATTTATTTGAGAGAAAGTATGAACCCCAGATGCATGTGCCACCTTGTACCTCTGGCTTATGTGGGTACTGTGAAATTGAACCTGGGTCCTTAGGCTTTGCAGGCAAGTGCCTTAGCAGCTAATCCATCTCTTCAGCCCCCATTAATTTTTTTATTTGTTCTTTTTCTGTTTAATTTCTAAAGTTCATAAGTTTATTATGTTCTGGATATTAATCCTGCACTAGATGAAAATCTGGAAACTTTCTCATATCCATAAATTATGCCTTTGTTTTGCTGTTTCCTTCTGCCACGTAGACATTCTATGACCTCTACCCTTTTGTTTTTCAACTCTTGCTATTTCCTGTGCAATTGGAACCCTTTCCCAAAAGTTAACTGCCTCTGTCTACATCTTGATATACTTGTTTTGACCTTCCCACTAGCAGTTTCGAAGTTTCAGATTTTTCTTTGATCCATTTCAAATTGAATTTTGTATATTCTATATTGTTTGCTGTTAATATCTTTCTTGCAGGAAACAACCAAGGTTTTGTCATGAATTGCAGTGAGGAACTAAGGAAATAGACTACCTTTGTTAAAATCATCAAATTAAAAACAATAGAATGGAAATTTAAAATTGTTCATTTTTTATCAGGTCTCTGCCTTCACATCTAAGTAAAAGTTTGTTATGGCTATAGGAATGAACAATAGTGTTTTCAAGTTTATTTAAACCACAAAACTTGAAAGGACACAGTGAAATCCATTACTTTAGCCTCTTCTCCCAGTTGGCTTGATCATCTTGCCACCATTAAAGTTCAATAAAAGGGGATGTGGCTGCTTTCACACAGTTAACCAAGCGCATGGCAGGTACGTTCTCCCAGGGCTGGGCAGTGTTCTGGCTGGGTGGCGCTTCGGAAGGCCCTCACCTCAAAGCCTTTTTGAAAGCTTCTAGACTCACGGCATTTCTCTCTCTTTCCTTCATTCTCTCTCTCTTTTCCTTCCTCCCTTCCCTTCAGTTCACTTTCCTTTCCCTCTCTCCCTATTTCATCTCCCAAAATAATCCCAGCTGACCTTGAACTCACATACTTCCTGCTTCTACCTGCCCTGTTGCTGAAATCACAAATCACGGCTGTTTACCACTGCATTGGATGTTTTGTGAACTTCTAACATATTTCTTCTATAAAATATGAGAAATAGAAGAACTCCTTTCAGAGTTCCTCTGGCATGTAAATAAATCAGGGAAGTCTTAGAAGAATTTCTAGGGGGCTGGAGAAATAGCTTAGCAGTTAACACAGTTGTCTGCAAAACCTAAGGACCTAGGTTTGAGTCCCCAGTACCCATGTGAAGCCAGATGCACAAGGTGGAGCATGCATATGGAGTTCCTAGGCAGTGTGTAGAGGACCTGGAGTGCCCATTATTTCTCTCACATAAATAAATAAATAAAATATTAAAAACAGAATTTCTTATATATTGATCATTCATGATGTAAATTGCTATTATTATTTTGAGTATATTCCTATAAAGATCCACATTTTATCCTGATGGCTCTTTAAATTTTATTTCACAATGTATCTATACATCACCCACAGAATTGGTTCCCTTCAATTCTTATCAATGCCTCCTTCAACTGAGATCCTCTCTGAAAAGCTACGAAACCTTGGCAAATTTACTTGATGTTTTGGCTGCTGTTTTCCCATCTTCATGAAGAATGTTCACAGTAAGACATGTCTTCCCAATTTGGCTTATTCCTTCTCAACAGGAAGCATCAGTATGTGAGACTCACCATAGAGAGAGAGAAAATGATTATGAAAAAGAATGAGAATGAATGGTCCCCCAGCAGCTGCAAATGAACCCAGACACATGTGTCACCTTGTGCATCTGGCTTACATGGATCTTGGGGAATCAAACCCAGGTCCTTAGGCTTCAGAGGAAGGGCCTTAACCACTGAGCATACCTCCAGCGACCCCCAATCTCTTCTTGAGTATACTTCATAGTTCCACACAAAAGTATACAATGACAGCAAAGCTAATTCCTTAGTTATATGAATGCTGGTAAGTGATAGTCCTAGGCTGGAGAGATGACTCAGCAGTTAAAGGAACTTGCTTGCCAAAACTGCTGGCTCGTGTTGGATACCCCAGTGCCTATACAAAGCCAAATGCAAAATGTGGCACATATGGGCTGGAGAAAGGTCAGCCATCAAGGCGTTTGCCTGCAAAGCCTGAGGACCCGGGTTTGATTTCTTATTACCCATGCTAAGCCAGAAGCATAGTGGCACATGCATTTTGAGTTTTTTTGCAATGGCTGGAGGCACTGTCATGCCCATTCTTTCTGTCTCTCTTCTATCTCTCTTTGTGTGTCTATACACACGCACACACACACACACACACACACACACACACAAGTAGTGTCTGGAGTTGGTTTTCCATGGTACGAGACCCTGACCCCTCATACTCTTCCTTCCTTCCTTCCTTCCTTCCTTCCTTCCTTTCTTTCTTTCTTTCTTTCTTTCTTCTCTTCTTTCTTTCTTTCTTTCTTTCCTTTCTTCCTTCTCTCTCTCTTTCTTTCTTTCTTTCTTTCTCTCTTTCTCCTTTTTCTTTTTCTCTCTTTCTCTTCCTTTCAATCTGTCTCTCTTAAATAAATAAATATTTTTTTAAAAAGCTTGTATGTTCCCAAGGCCCACCCTCTCACCGTTTTTCAGGAACAACCACTCCATTTGCAGCCAGGCTCGCATCCGGCATTGCCGTCGATCACTGTTGCTGACCATGCTGCCTGTTCCAGGACACACTGAGTACAACACTTGGACCATGTTATTTATATCTTCTGCTTTCTCTTCTGCACTTTGTCCTTGTGCGAGATGTAAACTGTAATCCTTCTTGGGCAGACAGTCAAAGCCTGGTGAAACAAAGGGACAGAGAAATAGCACAAAAGCTTCAGACCTTAAAATAGCAATTGAATGCAGAGTTGGTATTTGGGGATTTGTGTTTTTGTCATTGCTGTTGGTTTGTTTGTTTTGAGGTAGGGTCTTGCTCTAGCCCAGACTGACCTGGAATTCACTATGCATTCTCAGGGTGGTCTTGAGCTCATGGCGATCTTCCTACCTCTGCCTCCTGAGTTCTGGGTTTAAAGGTGTGCACCACTACGCCAGGCTTTTTTTTTTTTTTTTAATGGAACATTTCACAAATTTCTGTGTCATTCTTGTACAGGGGCCATGCTAATCTTCTCTATATCTTTCAATTTCAGTATATGTTCTACCAAAGAGAGCAGTAGGTTGGGTTTTGACTCATGAATGTTTGTTTCCTATGATGAGCAGAAACCTTTGAGTTGATGTCATTCCATTTGTGTAGTTTATTCTCCCATCCCGCTCCTCATGTCCTTGATGACTCATGAATAAACTTGTTGCTGCTCCAGTGTCCTAAAGTGTTCTGGATCACATAGTCCTAGTTTCATGGCTTAGATTTATATCTTTAATCCATTCTGAATTGATTTTTGTTAGTGGTGAGAGCTGGGGCTCATTATCTCAACTGAAAGAATCCAGGCAGAGAGGAAAGCACTACTTGATATCATTCATACATGAAAATTCAAAAAATAGCATCATACAAATTGAGAGTAGCATAGTGGCTACCAGAGACTGAAAAAGTGGAGGGAAAAGATGAATGTGAGAGGTTCACCAATAGGTACTAAGTTACAGTTAGATAGATATAAAATGTTCTAGTATACTTTTGTACAGTACGGTGGCTATGGATAATTATATATCCTTATCATATATATCTCAAAGAGTTAGAAGAAAGGATTTTGAATGAAAGCAATGGAAATATTTGAGGAGTGAATTGTTTTTCTTCTTGCTAGGACCAAATACCTGACTAGGTATACTTTAAGAGAGGAGAAATTCCATCTGGGCTCATGGCTTGAGGGAATCCAGTCCATTCTGCTCACATCTGTGAAGATCAGGAATCAAAGCGGGCAAAGAAGTTGGGATTGGGCTCTAAGACCTCAAAGTTCACACCCACTTCCTCCACCGAGAATTTACCTACTAAAGATTCCACAGCCTCTCCAAACAGCACTAACGCCTGGGGAAATCCAACCTTCAAATATATAAATTTGTTAGAGACAGTTTATATTCAGAACACAACAGAGGGAGTGCAGCTATGAAAGCTACATAAAGTAACAACAAAAGCTGTCTGAAGCCAGAGTGTGGCAGAGAAAGGCAAGATTTTGGAGGCAAGATATATCAAAAAGGAAGTAAAGTGGATATTTTGAGCAGCTTTTGTTTGCCAGGTCACTTGGCTAGTTCTAAATGATGCAGGGTCCAGAGTTTCAGAGACATAACAGAATGGCTCCAAGACGGGCTGGGCTTCTGTGAGAACATATGTAAACTCACATAGTAGGGACAGACACATTGCTGTTCTTTGAGGAACCAAAAGGCCAAGTAATCTGAGCTGAAGCCCAGAAGACATTAATGTACCTAATGGCAGATAATAACATCCCTGCACCCCTCCAATAATTTTAATTATATTTCCAAAAGTCAGGGATAGTCTACAGTAGAAGTAATTCAATAAACACTTTCCAGTGATTATGTACTATTGACCAAGAACCTATAATACAGTATCTAATACTGGCTAGAATTCAGTGAAAGTGGCATTCTTATGACTTGGTAATATAAAAATGTGGATTAGTCAGTTCTAAAAAGTTGAAATTTGGGGCTGGAGAGATGGCTTAGCAGTTGAGTGCTTGCCTGTGAAGCCTAAGGACCCCAGTTTGAGGCTCGATTCCCTAGGATCCATGTAAGCCAGATGCACAAGGTGGCTGGAGGCCCTGGCGTGCCCATTCATTCCCTCTCTCTCTCTCTCTCTCTCTCTCTCTCTCTCTCTCTGCCTCTTTCTCTCTCTGTCTGTTGCTCTCAAATAAATAAATAAAAAATAAACAAAAAATTAAAATGTTGAAAGTCTAGATAGGTCCAAAACTGTAAAGTTTGACTCACAGATATAGTAGACTTCATCAGGTTGTTGGGATAAACTTCCAAACCAGGCACAGTTATGAAGGAGCGGATATTTATTGAAGCTTACAGATCCAAGGGAAGTTCCAGAATGGCAGAAGAAGCTGGCCCCCTTTTATAGGACCAAGCAGAGAGAGAGAGAAAAAAAAAAAAAAAGCCCAAGCCACTGTGAGCACCACAAAACACTTCAAGAACTCCAGGCAGAACTCAGACACTTTGCATATCTTTAGCTGGCTCCAAATCCACCACCACAGTCTAAGGATGGACCCTAAAATCTGCCTAGTGACACCTCCTCCAGCCACGTGGGTACAGAGGTTTCTTCCAAAGTCAAAGTGTTTGCTCAGTGAAAAAGAGAATTAAACATTATGCTATCGAAGAGAAGACTTTACAAGTACATCCTCATTCTCTCTGCCTATCTCTCTTCTATCGCTCTCTGCTTGCAAATAAATAATTTTTTTCTGATTATCACTTTTTTATTAACATTTTCCATGATTATAAAAAATATCCCATGGTAATACCCTCCCTCCCCCCACTTTCCGCTTTGAAATTCCATTCTCCATCATATCCTGGATATCCATGACCTCACAGTGCCTGACACTACGTACACAAGACCATCATAAGAGGAGGAAAAGATCATGACAGCAAATAAATAATTTTTTTATGAAGTACATCTCTAAAGGCTAGTTCTGGCTGCTTGATATGTGAGGCCCCATGCAAAATGAAAGGGCAGGGTCTTTTTCAAATAACAATGACAACCGTCCCATGCAGTGTCTCAGAAATGTCAGATTCATTCTAATACTTCACAGCTTCTCTGTCTTCTGCAGTGTTTCCACTTGTCATAATGCCCTGCTCTCTATGGGGGTCACACACTGTGACTTGTCATAGTGTCATGACCCCTTAGGAACTCACACTGTGTGACGTGTCACAGCGTCCTGCTCTCTCAGGGACTCACACTGTGTGACGTGTCACAGCGCCCTGCTCTCTCAGGGACTCACACTGTGTGACGTGTCACAGCGCCCTGCTCTCTCAGGGACTCACACTGTGTGACGTGTCACAGTGTCCTGCTCTCTCAGGGACTCACACTGTGTGACTTGTCACAATGTCCTGCTCTCTCAGGGACTCACACTCTGTAACCGGGCCATGGGCACTAAGGTCCACGCTCTCTCTTCACAGACCCGAGCTGACCCATGGCAGATGGCCACACTGCACACAGTGCAACCTCCGCTTGTTGTCTGGATGAGGAATGAGGGAGAGTCACATCTGGGCAGATTCACAAAACGCTCTGGGGACCGTGAAGCCCAGAGAAGGATGGCTAGCGCCTTCTCCTAGCTGCCCATGCAGGGCACCTTGTGGCCAGCCCTGTCGCTCCCTGCCCTGCCTAAGGTCTCTCCAAGGATAGAAGGACAAAGGCAGCTCTCCCCTGTCAGTCCATCCGAAGGGTTTCCCTGGTTAGAGGGTGACATCAACTGCTGCTTGAGGTGGAGCATGTGACATCACCAAGTTTATGGTTAAGTGAAAACAAACAACAAAAAATGGTGTACTCCTTCCCACCCGGTGGCTCTTAAGATCTTCTGCCCGGCTTGTTGCCATGTTCCCAGAGCCTTGGAGGGTGTGTTATAAGTCTCCTTTAGTGTGGAGCTCTCAGCAGCCTCTCGATTTGCTACTTTGATGAGTTTTGAGTCTCCTTGGAGTCTACTTCCACGTCCCTGGGGGCAGTTGAGAGCAGCTCTCAAATTTAATCAGCCACTTCCTCTGTGCTGTCCCCCTCCCCACAGAGACTGACTGGTGCATTCACGTCCCACAGTGAATACCAGTAACTCCACTGGGGAGGCCTTCAGTGGAATCGAGTGGGTGAGAGGGCACAGAAGAATATACCCATGGGCATATGACCGATATGCAATATGTTAAAAGGACATAAACATATTTAAAAAGTACAGCCTTCAGTAGAGGCTTTGTAAATCAAAAGAATGGCTCTGAGATCTTTCTAAGCTGTCAAGTCCCAAGAGTTCATTTCTTTTTATTTTCTGGGAAGTTTTTCATGCTATAAATATACCATAACTCATATATTCAATCACCCGTTGAGAGACGCTTGAGATTTTTGCAATTTTGTTGTCAAATGGTGTGCCGCTGCCCTATACCCTGTAATTTTTGGGGATGCAGGATTAGAGGCATTAGATGAAGTAAAATTTGTATGAATATAAATATAGTTTCGGAACTATAGATGCAAAGATTTTTCCATGAGTATAACGTTTTCACTTATTTTGAACAAATACACAGGAGCCATATTATTTGTAACCCTATATGTTTAATTTTATAAGAATTTATGAACTATTTTCCAAAAACACTGCATAAATTCAAATTCCCATTAGCAATTTATGAGAGTTCCAGTAGCTCCAAATCATCACCAGTCCTGGTCAACATTCTATTTTTTAAAATTTCTTTGCAAGGACAGAAAGGAAATGAGTGGTGACAGGGGGGAGAGAGAGAGAGAGAGAATGGGTGTGCCCGGGCCACCTGCTACTGCAAACAAACTCCAGACGCATGCCGATTTTGCACATCTGGCTTTATTTGGGTACTGGGGAATTGAACCTGTGCCAACAGGCTGTACAAGAAAGCGCCTTTAACCACTGAACCATGTCCTCAGCCCAGAATTCTATTTTCAATTGTAAATCCATAGTCATTCAACTGCTGTTCAGTGTAATCACAACAGGGTTTCAGGTACATTTCCCTAAGGGGTGATGATAACAAAGAGCTTAGTGTGTGCTTATCACATATTTAACTTCTCTCTGTGTGTACGTCAATATTTGAATTTGTATCCACTAAATTAGGAAAGCCTTGTATGGCTATATTCTTCACTTATGAAACCACAATAAAAATCTATACATTAAAGACTCTAAGAAGTCCTGCAGGAAATAATTCTGCTTAACTTTGTTTAATTCAGACTTTTCCAAATTAGTTTGGCCTTATACCTTATGTTTCTCATGTAGTAACTGTATATATCTTGCGTCATAATTTCGGGAGATGCAGGGTTAGAGTCATTGGATAAACTAAAATTTTAATGAATTTCCCTACTTCAAAACTGGTATGATTATATTACCTTATAATAGAAAAGTTATAGAAGAAATACTAACTAGTGGTCTGGAGAGATGGCTCAGTGGTTAAGGGTGCTTGCTTACAAAGCCTGATGGCCTGAGTTGGATTCCCCAGTACCCACAAAAGCCAAATGCACAAAGTGACACATGTGTCTGGAATTCATTTGCAGTAGCAGGAGGGCCTAGTGTACCATCCTCCCTCTCTTTCATTTTCTCTCTCTCTCTCACTGCTTGCAAACAAATAAAAATATTTTTTAAATGACTATGCTTGGGGCTAGAGAGATGGCTTAGTGGCTAAGGCACTTGCCTGTGAAACCAAAAGACCCAGATTCTATTCTGCAGTACCTGTGTAAGCCAAATGTACATGCTGGTACATGTGCCTGGAGTTAGTTTGCAATGACTGGAGGCCCTGGCACACCCATTCTCTCTCCCTCTCTTTCTCTCTCTCTCCCTCTATCTATCCCTCTTTCTCAAATAAATAAATAAAATATTAAAAAATTTAAATGACTAAGCTCAAATTACTGCTCTCAAATTTTCATGCTATATTAGGGAAATGGTTATGTTCGTCTTTGAATTAATGTATAAATAACAAAAATAATGAAATAGTTAATTGTGCCTGGAGGGGAATGTTGAAGGGAGGTGGCCAGAAAATGACACCCTGACTGTGGATGAGAGAGGAAGTATCCATGAGGGAACTTTGGTAATGCTGTAGTCATTAGAATTTAATTTGTGATGGTTGTTAAGTTCCTTTAAATGGAGATTGACATAAAGTTACTCCCACCCTATCTGAAACTAAACCTGAAGTCATGGTGGGCAGATCTTCGGCACTCATATTCAATAGAACTGTGTCTGAAAATCTGTTCTGATTCTTTCTTATTCTATTGTTTATTTTATTTATTTGGAAGAGAGAAAAAAAAAGGAGAGGAGAGAGAGCATGCCAGGTCCTCCAGCTGTTGCAAACAAACTCTAGACGCATAAGCTACCTTGTGCATCTGGCTCACATGGATACTGGGGAATCAAACCTGGGTTCCTAGGCTTCACAGACAAATACCTTAACCACTACGCCATCTCTCCAGCCCCTGCAGTTTTGTTTCTTGATGAAGGAACTTAAATACTTCAGTATGGTTTGTTCCTTACAATGTCACTGTGTGTGGCAGACTTCTTAAAGGATTAAAGAACAACTCTTAAGCCTTTAATACAGTACCTGATTTATTAAAGGTGTCAGTGACAGGCAGCTCTTACTTATGTGGAGAAGTAAGACACCACCTCCACCTTACTAGGCCCCTGGATACCCAGGAGAACAAAACTGACACAGAACAGATTACAAAGGATGACACACAGGTTTGTTTGATACACATTTCACAAGGCATGGAAGTCTCATAAGGAGAAGTAAAATGGGAACCAGAAGACAGTGTTAGAGGCAGCTACTGATCTGTCAAATTAGACAAAGGGGGGTGTGCTGTGACAACTTGGCAAGGCCAAGGTGCTTGGGCTAGGGACATAACTGGACAGAGACATAGGCAGGAGGGAAATGGTAAGTGTAGGCAGGTTTCTGTGAACTTCCCTCAGCTTCTACTTTCCCTCGGGGTGGGGTGTGTGTTGCAGTCAGCTCCGCATTGCTGGGAGAAACCTCCAAGCAGACACGGCTTATGGGAGGAAGAGCTTTATTTCAGACTTACAGATCCAGGGAGAATCTCCATTGATGGCAGAAGAATCTGCCTACCTCCATTCATCCGAGCCCAGAGAAACAACTGCAGCCAGCAAACACCAACACCAGCAGACCAGAACCATCAGAGCTCATACTGCTCTGAGCACACCTAGAGGGGCTGGACTCAGGTCTGCCCTTTAACACACCCCCGTGACATGCCTCTCTATCAGCGATCTGCCTGGTAGGAGCTGAAGTTGCAATCTCAATTTTAATAAGACATCTGGGCCTATGGGGCCATACATTCAGACTATCACATGCAGACCACCACAGTGTGGTTCAGTATTTTTCTCTCATAGGGAGGTGTCTTTTTCATGAGAAATCATCTCTTACTTTTAAGTAACTGCACAAAAGCCAACATGATCATGTTGCACCTGACACTTTTTTCAAAAGCCTTTAAATTAGTCAATACGTCAGAAGAGCCTATTCATTAGTAATATCTTATCTTTATTAAGATTATTAATATTCTTGTTTTTGTTTTTGTTTTTGAGGTAGGGTCTTTCTCTAGCCCAAGCTGACCTGAAATTCACTATGTAGTCTGAGGATACCTTTGAACTCACAGTGATTCTCCTACCTCTACCACCTGCCAGAGATATTAAATGTGTGCACAACCACACCTGGCCTGTTAATATTCTTCTAAAATATTTTAAAAATTAATTTCACAAGAGAGAGAGAAAGAGATAACGACTGGGTGTGTCAGGGCCTCTTGCCACTGCAGATGAACTTCAGACACATGCTCCATGTTGTGCATTTCACTTTACTTGGGTGGTTGGGGAATTGAACCTGGGATGACAGACTTTGCAAGCAAATGCCTTTAACTACTGTGCCTTCTACCCAGCCCTCTATTGATATTCTTTAATTAAAAGCATCTTACATTCAAGTTAAGTGTTTTGAGCAAGAATCCCATAAAGAAAATTATGGGCAGTTCCAAGCAGGAGGGACGCTGGTGACTTAAAGTAGTTGAGGGAAAAGCCCAAGTCGGCGTGTCTAGGCCTGCTGCCGTTCTTTCTTCTCTGTCCTGCTTCTCGCTCCTTTTGGACTCTACTGAGCTTCCAGATTTTAAAAATATATTTTATTTCTTTATTTTCAAGCAGAGAGAGAAAGGGAAAAGACAGACAGAAGGAATGGACACACCAGGGCCTCCAGTTACTGCAAATGAACTCCAGATACATGTGTCACTTTGTGCATCTGGCTTTATATAGGTACTAGGGAATCAAACCCGGGTCCTTAGGCTTTGCAGGCAAGTGTCTTAACTGCTGAGCCATCTCTCCAGATCCCTGTAGGTGATTTGTTGTTGTTGTTATGTTGAAGTTTTTCTTGGGAAGTTAGAGTCAAAGTGTTAGCCGTGACCCGGCAATCCCTTGAAGGCCTGTTGGAATAGTATGACTCAATTGCAAGGTGATTCTGGTAGAATTATGTCCCCACAGCAGAGTGGTCATAGAATGACAACATAATAATATTGTTATCCAAGATATGATAACACAAGAAGACAGAAAGAAGTCTTCTAGCCTAGGCTCAGGAGACACACACACACCATTCTTGCCTTTTGTCCTACCAGTCCCATTAGCTACGCTTACTGTGGAAGGGGACTATAGTGCAGTGTAAACACCAGCCAGCTGCGTGGCCTTGCGGGAAACACTCCTCAAGCTGACTGGTGACTTCCCATACTCAGGCTACTAGAGAATGCCTTTCTGGGTGGGGACGCAATAGCTGCTGGTAACTCAGCCCTGGCCTCGTGGCTTGCAATCTCGAGAAAAGACAAGAACTGAGTCTCTGATCACGGGGAAGGTCTCCAGTTGTCCAGAACCATTGATGTTTATTAGCATTGGCTCCTTGGCTCTATGATTGAGCCATTGATAGGTGGTGGGGAGGGGGATCACTTGAATGGAATGAGTGGAAATGTTTCAGGGCAGCTGGGCAGAGGAAATTATACTCTGATCGTCATTACCATCGTACCAGCTCCTGTATACAATGGAGTGAGGTGGAATCTTGCTTTGTAGATGGAGCTGAAAACTCTTTTCTGATATTTTTTTCTTAGAGATTGGTATTTCAGAGTTATTCTATAATGCATCTGAAATGAAAAATGACACATTTCTCTTGTGTTTCTCAATAAGTATAATTTAATATGCTTGAATTACTAATACCTAGGCCATTTTATTTCTTTACTGGAATATGTTTAGTTAGGAGTTTATTTTAATCATATCTCTTTAGCGCACATATCAAAACATTTAGCCCTTAGTTGTTCCTACCTTTTTGAAAAGTGACTGTATAAAAACAATTGAGCTATATTAAAAACACAATGTTCCTATTTTTTTAAAATTTTTTTCCAACATAAGGTTTCATCTCTAGTCCAAGCTGATCTGGAACTCACTTTGTAGCCCCAGGCTAGCCTCGAACTCATGGCGATCCTCCTACCTCTGCTTCCCGAGTGCTGGGATTAAATATGTATGCTGCCATGCCTGGCAGAAAGTTCTATCATGTATATTCAACAGTAGAATTAACTCTGGAAAAGGATTTGCTCTAGGAATCACTTAGGAATAACATTAGTCAAAATGGTCTTAAACTTTCAGTTAACACACTGTTTAAAAAAAATGTATTTAACTAGAGCAATTACAGTTATCTACCCCAAATAAAGAGATCACTGCTTTACACTCCCCATTGTTATAAAGAAAATTGGAAGAATACTGCATGCAACTTAATTCCCTGTTAAATCAACAATTGAAATTCTAATTTCTTTAAATTTAAATATACCTGATAGATGAATAATAAGAGAGATGAAATCTAAGAGGGGCATTTTTATAAGTTTTAGCAATCTAAAAAGTATCTTTTAGAAATTGTCATCATAAAGTGATAAGTTGTAAGTTTTTTTAAAACTAGTTTACATTGTACTCAAACATGCAAGGATAAAAACTGTCTATTAAAAAAGGCCTTGCATATGCCATATTACTTATTTTGGGGGAGATAGGAAATATTTAAAGGTCTAAAGTTTCACTAAAAACCACTAGAGAAGCATAAGGTACTCCACAAAGATGAGTTTTATACATATCAATATTGAATTTTGCCTCTGTGATAAAATTATTCCAAATGGTTTTGTTGGGCTTATTTTATTGTATGTCACTTCGATTACTGCTTTTGTAACCCTGATGCTCGGAGTTAATATTACCAATCATTTTATTTAAAAAATATTTTTATTTAATTATTTGTAAACAGAGAAAGAGAGAGAATGGGCATGTGAGGGCATCCTGCCACTGCTAACAAACTCCAGACGCATGTGCTACTCTGTGCATCTGGCTTTATGTGGGCACTAGGTATTTGAACACAGGCAGTCTGGTTTGCAAGCCTTTACCAGCTGACTCATTAAGTCTTCACCCCACCAATCACTTTACAAGCTGTGGCTTCTAGCCAGATGTTTAGTGACCTCAGCAAATCCCCTCAGATATGTATTTGGCAGAACTGCTTCTAACTAATTCAGAAAGAACTTCTGATTCATTTAAAATCAGGATAACATAACTAACATATGAACTTAAGAAGAAAGGAAGAAAATACTTATCCACAAAACATGCCTACTATACCTTTCAATTCAAACACATTGTCGTGCCTTAACACAGAAAGATGTCAGTTTTAATTTCAGATTTTCCTCCTTGTAAATTTGGTTTTCACTGTTGACTGTTTGGAATATTATTAATATATTTGCCTACAAGTAATTGTTTTAGAAATTACTTCTCAGCAGCAATTGAGAATCTCACACTGTGATGGCAACACTTAGCCAGAGTACTTTTTTTTATTGCTTCATTACACCCACTGGGCCATTTTTATTGTTAGATTTAATTGGTAAGTGTTCATTTTCCAAATAATGCAAACACATCAGGGCAAATGTGTGTTAGCATGGGTGAAGGAAAGCAGATGGCACATGAGGTTAGCATATAGATAGCTGTCTGAGCAGGCTCCATCCAGGGCATCCGAAGGCCTTTTGGAGGGCAGGGTCTGTGCTAATGCACACGAGATCCAAAGACACCTAGAATCATTTCCTGGCATCTCAAGTCCCCATTAACTGTTGTATTTGGAGTATACCAAGGAAAGCATCCTTGAGCTATTTGCATTTTTCTTATTACTGCCACTGTCATAGTCAGCTCCATGCTGCTGATGGACCTCCAAGCCAATGCCTGTTTTCTGTTGTATTTGTAGTATAAAGGAAAACAACTTTGAACTACTTAAATTTTTCTTAACATCACCACCTAGTGATATACATAAAACAAGTCTCAAAATATGAGTCTTCAGAGGGTGAGCAGGAGAAGAAAGACATTGTCTCTCTTCAGATAATGTGAGACATTTAACTCACATTAACAGATCTTTATGTTTGGGCTGAGGACGTGGCTCAGCCATTAAAGGTGCTTCCAAAACCTGCTGGCCTGAGTTCAATGCTCCAGCACCCACCTAAAGGAAGATGCGCAAAGTGCTGCATATACCAAGAGGCCCTTGCACACCCATTCTCTCTCTCTCTGCAAATAATCAAATAAAAATGATAAACAAAATAGATTAAGTTTGTAAATCTACAGGTCTGCAATTCAAGTTGGTTAGAACCAAATAGACTCCACTTCTGGAATCCATCATTTCATTGTACCCCTCTGTTTTCCAAGAGTGACCCAACTACCCCTCCCAATTATCACATTCCTGGAATCATCCAGAACACAAATCCCTACTATTATTTCCTTCAAATGAACCAGACCACCTATCAAATTATTACGTCCCTGAAGTGGCCCAAGCCCTTAGGCAAAGTGGATTGCTTGGCAGGATCCAAGGAATTCCAATGACCCCTCACCACCCTGTAAGTCTCCCCTAGCCAATAAGGGAAGCAGCCTCTGACATGCCCAGGTTAGAACCTCACTCAGGCTTGCCCCCAAAAAGCCTGTCTCTGCTATTGAGCCAGTCTTTCCTCTAGTTTCTTTCTTGCTTTTTCTAACAAAGATAAGTGTGTCTGTAATTATTATAACTTCCTCCTCTCACCTCTCCTTCCTCCCTTCTTTGTTATTATTGAAACTCCTTCCTCTCACTTCTCCTTCTTCCTTTGTCTGTTGTTATTATTGAACTCCCTCCTCTCACCTCTCCTTCCTCCTTTGTCTGTTATTGAAACTCCCTCCATTCACCTCTCCTTCCTCCTTTGTCTGTTATTGAACTCCCTCCTCTCACCTCTCCTTCCTCCCTTGTCTATTATTGAAACTCCCTCCTCTCACCTCTCCTTCCTCCTTTGTCTGTTATTGAAACTCCCTCCATTCACCTCTCCTTCCTCCTTTGTCTATTATTGCAACTCCCTCCTCTCACCTCTCCTTCCTCCCTTGTCTATTATTGAAACTCCCCTCCACCTTCTTCCTCCTTTGTCTGTATGAAACTCCTCCCATTACACCTCCTCCTTCCCAGCCTTTTCTTATTGCAACTCCCTCCTCTACCTTCTCCTTTCTCCTTTGTCTATTATTGAAACTGCTTCCTCTCTTGTCTCCTTCCTCCTTTGTCTATTGTTGCAACTCCCTCCACTCACCTCTCCTTCCTCCCTTGTCTATTATTGAAACTCCCTCCACTCACCTCTCCTTCCTCCTTTGTCTATTATTGAAACTGCTTCCTTTCTCGTCTCCTTCCTCCTTTGTTTATTATTTCAACTTCCTCCTCTCACCTATCCTTCCTCCTTTGTCTATTATTGAAACTCCCTCCTCTCACCTCTCCTTCCTCCTTTGTCTATTATTGCCTGCAAAGCCTAATGACCTAGGTTCGATTCCCTAGTATCCTAGCATCTGGAGGTTTTTACAGTGGCTGGCAGCCCTTGTGCACACATTCTCTTCCCCCCACCTCCTGCCTCTTTCTCTCTCTGTCTGTCACTCTCAAGTAAATAAAAATCAACATTTTTTTTAATAGCTGAAGTAAGAAAAAGGTCACTGGGGCTGGAGAGATGGCTCAGTGGTTAAGGAGTTTACCTGCAAAGCCTAATGACCTAGGTTCGATTCCCTAGTATCCACATAAAGCCAGATGCACAAAGTGGCACATGTATCTTGTAGCTCATTTACTACAGCTGGAATGCCCATATTCTCTCTCTCTTCTTTCTCTTCCTTTTCTTTCTCTCTGCTTGCAAATACATAAAGAAAAGATAAGCAAAACAGAAAAAGGTCATTGGTTACTTTGGGCTCAGGTTTAGTATATATACAAAACTGAATTTACACAAGAATTTTGACAGTGACAAAGCTCATAGAAATGCTTCAGCTGGGAGTGGTGGGATGGTTTATGTAGCTATGGGAGAAAGAACAAAATTCCTGGTTGTACTGCTATGCCTAGAAGCCTAATGGACTTTCTAATGAGACTTCCTCTACATTAGTCCATACTCTGTTCATCAGCCACTCAGCGGGCTATGTCTGAAGCCATTGTGTTATGTATTTCTTCATTTCTTTGTAACCAGTGTTAGCTATATAGCAAGACTGAACTAGCAGGGCTTCTGGGAGAAGACATGAAAAAAATTTCTTCTGAAATGAGAATACTGTTCTAAAGATATTTGAACATACTACAAATATATATCCATTTTGTATACAAGCACATTGCCACATGTGATGACATTGCTTAAAACTTATAGCAGAGTCAGTATTGTTTCTTTTTAAAATTTTTAAAAATCATTTATGATTTTTCATAAAAGGTTATACTCTTAGATTCCCCTAGCTCCACCCCAATTCTGCTAAGTTCTTCATTGGTGGGGTGATTGGTCTTCATTGTGGGGACCAAGAGACCTCAGTCTCTCTCTGGGGGTGGGTATTATTTTTTTAATACATCTCCATATATATAGCAGGGCTTCCTATGATTTAATTGGAATCACTTTTTAATTTTTCTTTTTTGTTGTATTTGTAGACAAGCCTGACCAGGAATTCATTATTAAAGGCATGTGCCACCATACTTTAAATAATTATGGGGCCTCCATCTCTCTGCTTCAAGAGCCTCACCATGGAGTTACCTGCTATCAGTGTCTGTTACTTGATTAAAAAACATCCTTTGGTATAGGAATGCTCTTCAGATATCTGGCTCTGTCTCTTAACTTCTTCCATTCCCATGGTTCCCCTGGGATCACAGCACACACTCATTTATTTGGTATTGAAAAGCTGAGTTTGGGATTTGGGTTGCAACCTCTTCACTAATAGCAAGGTTCAACTCAATAATAACTTTTTAAAAATATCTATTGCTGTGCTAGAGAGATGACTCAGCTATCGAAGACGCTTCCTTGCAAAGTCTGGCCACCAGGGTTCAGTTTCCCAGTACCCACATAAAGCCAGATGCACAAAGTGGTACATGTGTCTGGAGTTTGTTTGTAGTGTGTAGAGGCCCTAGCAAGCCTATACTCTCTTTCTGTCTGCCTCTTTATTTCTGGCTCTGTGTCTCTCACAAATAAAAATAAAATAAAAACTTGAATATACACACAATTAAAAAAAACAAACAACTATTGCTATAACAATAATGGTGGCCTATAACTTTAATCTCAGCACTCAGGAGGCTGGAAGTAGGAGGATCACTGTAAGTTTGAGGACAGCCTTGGCTTACAGAGTGAGTTCCAGGTCAGCCTGGGCTAGAGCAAAACAAAACTATTGCTATAATTACTACAAATATAATACCTTATCTTAAAGACTGTGTTTTAGAAAGAATGCCAGCCATTTATCAGTGAATGATACAATAAAAATCATTAGCTGCTCATAGAAGACTTCAATGGGACAACTTTCTTCTAGGTGACAATTCAGGCCAGTTAGTCAATTGTGGTCTCCATTCTAGGGTCCTGTGGTCAATGAGGTTTCCTGCAAGCTGACAGTATAAGGAGGAAGCATGAGTAGAAAGACTTGGAAAGGGGGAGTTGAAGAAAATAGTCACTGCAGGAAAGTTACATATGTTATCAGTAAATTCTCATGAATTAATTATGATCTTAAGGAGTTTAAAGCACCCAAAGTGTCCCATTAGTCAGCATGAGCTTGAGGAATAGATGTGGATAATGTTAATTGAAAAACACGTGGTGTTGGTGAGCATTTAGCACTCTGATTTTAATAGACTTCAATTGAACATATGAAGGCAGTGCGTCTCCAAATGATATGCTGCCAGTTAAAAGTTGGTGCTGGAGGTCTGGAGAGATGACTCAGTGGTTAAGGCACATTGCTGCAAAACATAACTACATGGGTTCAGTTCCCCAATAACCACATAAAGCTGAATGCACAGTGGCACATGCATCTAGAATTTGTTTTTAGCTGCTAGAGGCCCTGGTGCACCCATTTTCTCTGTGTGTCTCTCTTTTCTCTATCTCTCTCTGCTGACAAATACATAAATAAAACATTTTTTTAAGTTAGTGCTGCAAGGTGGCACATTCATCTGGACTTGGTTTGCAGTGGATGGAGGCCCTGGTATGCCCATTCTCTCTCTCTCTTTCTCAACTAAATAAATAAATAGCTTTTGTAAAGTTGGTGCTGGAAAAAAATTGAAACAAGAAGTAGAGAAATTTTAGTAAATGATGGCTTCCCAATTTCTGGAAAATTTCCCTCTGCCTTTGTATATGATTTCAGACTACAGATTCTTGTCACTTGTTCTAATCTAGGGTCTGAGCTAGTTGAGTTCAAGACCCAGCTCTGCTGGCTATAGGCAGTGTCTTTTTCCCCACCTGTAGATCAGGAAGAATGGTAGTGCCCACCACATTAACAGTGTTTTGAAGATTAAATGAATTAATATTTGTGTTGTTTTGTAAATGTATGGCATCTACGAAATACCACACTAAGGGTTTCTAAATTAGTAATAGTTAAAAAAAAATCTTATCATTGTCATTCAGAAAATAACAGTAAGAACACATTTCAAATATAGTGTTGGTGCCAATTACTCTAAACGCTTGTTTTGGAAAAGACCTTGCTCATGAATATTAGGGTGAAAAACCATCTAGTAAGAGTGTCAGATGAAATTAAGATGCCAAAGTCTTGGCAGAAAATCACTATATAGATACCGAGTTCCTCCTATTCCAGAAAAACCTGTGTTCAAGTCAGAGAGAAATCCAAGCATTACTCAGAGAGGTGGAGAATTCTTTTATTTACATCGGTGGCTGAAGTGAGCTCCACACTCTCAAATGTCTTCAGCCCCAAATCATGATAAGCCCGTGTCTTTTTAAAAATATACTTTATTTATTTGAATGAGAGAAAAAGAGGGAGAGAGAGAGAGAGAGAGAGGGAGAATATATGTGTCAAGGCCTCCTCCATCCACTGCAAACTAACTCCAGACTCATGTGCCACCTTGTGCATCTGGCTTACATGGGTCCTGGGGAATTGAACTTGGTTCCTTTGGATTTCCAGATAAGTGCCTTAACCACTAATCCATCTCCCTAGTCCCCATGTCTTTTATATGCTGTTTGGAAGGCTGTCTGTGGTCACCTTGAGTTCTTCACATTATTGGTGGGTTAAACATCTAGCTTGCAGTGGTGGAGACTGTGGACATGGACTGGAAGCTTCCCTTGGCAGCCAGCAAGCTTCCAGAAATGGGGAGGGAGTGCAGCTGGATACCTAGATCAGGCAGCACATGGCTGTGCAGGGAGGAAGCCACAAGTGGCCTGCAGAGGCAAAGCAGTGAGCTGTGGCTTAAAGAAGAAGTTCCTTGGGATAATGGCTGTAACTCAAACTTGATGATCCCTTGTCCAGGTGACTCCAGTCCTGTCTTGCCACCTGGAGTTAACCCTGTATTTCCCAGGAACAGGGGGTTCTCCTTCAATCTCCCTGGCTATTGAACCTGTTTCCCCTGATTGCTCAGCACTGTAGGGAGAGGGTCTAAAGAAGCTATTTTGACTGAGACCCACCCCTCCCTCCACACTCCTGAGCTATGACATCAGAACAGGGAGTAGCAAATAAGTAAAGATCTTCCTGATGTCAGGAGCTGGTGGTCTATACAATGTCTTAGAACACAGAGGGCCATGGCAGGGACCAGGGCTTATTCACAGGACTGGTCTCCCCAGCAAGGAGACCAGGTAACATTTGTTTGATATTTTCAGGTGCTTTTAGTGGCTGACCCATTCCAGAAATCAGTATTTCTTCGTGTCTCTGAGTTTCTTAATTTAAGTTACCTTAAAGTACCTCCAAACTGGTTCTGGACTGAAAGTGTTCTTTCTTTTCAAGGGGGCGTTACATTTCTCTTTTTCGCCCATGGTGTCTTGATTCCAAGGACTCATTCTTCAGAGAACTTTGTATAGTTCTAACTTAAGAAACTTCACTTACGAATTTCAGTGTACACAAAGCCAACTTGCTTAACGAAGCCATCATAATGGGAACCCAAGTGGCATTTTAAAAATATTTTTATTTATTTATTTATTTATTTATTTATTTAACAGAGAGAGACAAAGAGAGAGAGAGAGAGGGAGAATCAGAGAGAGTATGGGCACACTAGAGCCTCCTGCCACTGCAAGAAAAAAACCCAGATGCATGTGATATTTTGTGCATCTGGCTTTATGTGGTACTTGGCAATCAAACACAGGCCATCAGGCTTTGCAAGCAAGCACCTTTTACTGCTGAGCTATCTCTCAAGCCCTACTAAGTTGAGTATTTTTTAAATATTTTTTTATTTATTTGAGCGAGAGAGAGAGAGATAGAAAGAGAATGGGCATGCCAGGGGCCTCCAGCCACTGCAAATGAACTCCAGATACATGCGCCACCTTCTGCATCTGATGTACATGGGTCCTGGGAATTGAACCTGGGTCCTTCAGCCTTGCAGGCAAGCACATCAACCACTAAGCCATCCCTCCAGCCTCTAAGTTGAATTTTTAAAAATATTATTTATTTATTTATTTATGAGAGAGTGTGAGAGAGAAACCAAGGGAAAGGAGCAGACAGAAAGAATATGGGCAATCCAGGGCCTCCTGCTATTGCAAACAAACCCAGATGCATGCACCACTTTGTGTATCTGGCTTTACATGGGTACTAGGGAATCAAACATGGGGTGTTAAGCCTTTGTAGGCAAGTGCCTTAGCCACTGAAACAGCTCTCCAGCCATACTAAGTTGAATTTTGATGCACTGGTTTAGAGAGTGTAAATCTACTCAGGAGAATCCCACTCACGCCTACTTCCATTTTTAATAAGCATTATTAGTAAAAGTTATATTAAAACAAACCACTAGGATTTTTGTATAAATCTGCTTTTTCATGTCAGCCTGAGCTTTTTTCCTGTCTTTGTACATAAAAGATGATTTGTGGGTGAACACAAGGTCAAGCCTAGAATATGATTAGTAATAACTCTTCCTTCTCTAAAAAGACTTCAAGACACAACCTAAATAACACATTTCCTTCCAGGGTACTTTCTTCATGTGGACAGGAAAGCTTTCCTTAAAATGTATCGAAGCAGAAATCCAGAGAACTGAACACTAAATCAGCCTGTCAACAGGCCTTCCATGACTCAGGGAACATTACTGAAGAGGGGACAGAAAGATGGTAAGAGCCACAGCATGGGTAGGAATACCGTGAGGCAAAGTCCCTCCACTACCACATAAGGACTGACTCAAGCCTTCAGGACCCCTCAGTGAATACCATAGCCCAGCTAAAGAGGGTCCCCAGAGAAGGGGATAAAAGAGCAAAATAAATAAATAAATAAATAAAAATAAATAAAACCAAAATGAATGAACACTGAACAATTTGTATCGTATGTGTATTTCTGCATAGTGTTCAGGAAAAGCAAATGGCACTGCTCGTACTTGCTTCACTCAGAGTTGGCCTTGAGCCTGCTGCAGACAATGCAGTAGGAGTTGCTTTACTGCTCAGCGCCATTGCATTAGAAATGAGCAAGGTGCTGAAGACATCGTGCCTGAAGATTTTCCTACTGCACCATTCCATCTAGCTCAGATGTTCTCTTATGACATTTCTGTCCCAGATGCTTGCTGACCTGGAAATGTATTACTGAATATTTACCATGTTGAGGTTCTGGGGGGCTTTTCCCTTTGCATCACTGTCACTGGGGATCAGGTGCACACACAGAACACTCTTCTGTTTAGTGAGTGATAAAAGCAGAGAGCTGAGTTCAATAAGAACTACTCAGGCTAAGCAGCCTGTCTGTTGACTTTCATCATTTCTAAAGTGGTATTTACCTAAAATAGCTTTTAATTCAAGCACACTTAAAAACTCGGGGAGCAATAGCCGGACATAGAATGTGAGATTGAGCCCTGAGCCCAGTGAATCGTCAGCTGGGCTAGGTAAATACCTCGCCGAAATAGGACTTGATGGCTGGAGAGATAGCTTAGCAGTTAAGGTGCATGCTTGCAAAGCCTAAGGACCCATGTTCAACAATCCAGATCCCACGAAAGCCAGATGCGCAAAGGTGTGGCAAGTGTAAGGTCGCACAAGCCCACTAGGTGGCGCAAGCGTCTGAAGTTTGATTTCAGTGGCTCAGGCCCTGGTGTGCCCATTCATTCTCTCTCTCTGTGTCTCTCCTTAGAAATAAATAAAATAAAATAAAATAAAATAAAATAAAATAAATAGAATAAATAAAAATAAAATAAAATAAAATAATAGATAAAATAATAAAATAAAATAATAAAATAAAATAACATCTTAAGGCTGGGAAGATGGCTCAGAGGTTAAACGTGCTTATTTGCAAAGCCTAAGGGCTGGTTCAGTTTCAAAGCCATCTGTATAAGCTGGACACAAAAAGAGGCACAAGCGTCTCCTGTTCATTTGCAGCAGCAAAAGGCCATGTTATAATGAATTTGTAAGAGAATAGCTGGGGCTTCGTTCATGGACAGAAGTTCCAACCTTTTTAAAAAAAAATTTAGTGTTTCATTACTTTTTTAATTAAGCAGAAACTTTGTATGGACAATCATATGTTGATACCACCATTTCCCTCCCTCTTGCCCCACTCCAATGAGGGCCCTCCTTAGTGGGATTGCCAGTGTTATCCATGTGTTGTAAGTTATGAGTTGTGAGAGCAGCAGTCAGTCATTGTGGAGAGAGTTGTGTCTCTGGATATTCCCTCCCACCACATGGCTCTTTCATTCTTTCCACCCCCTCTTCCACACACATCCCTGAGCCGTGGTGGCTATGCTTTAAGTCTACTTTTGTGTTGAGTTCTCAGCAGCTCTAGATTTCTGCTTTGGTTGGTGTTGAGCGTCCTCAGTGTCTGTCTCCATCACCCTGGCGCAGGTTGTCAGGCTCACCGTGGAAGCAGCACTCTTGCTCATCTCGCCAGTTCCTCTGTAGTTTCCCCTGGGCCCTGGCTGCTGTGTGAGGGGAGGTTCATCTCCTGTTGGGAATCAGCTATGTATTCTTGTCCTGTTGGTAGATTATGATTCATCCAAAAGCGAGGCCACACACATCAAAATCTCTCTAAATTAGTAATGCTTACCCACATTAACCCATCCTGTTTGTTTATTTATTTCTTTCTTGATTTTGAGTAGAGTCTCACTCTAGACCAGGCTGACCTTAAATTCACTATGTAGTCTCAGGCTAGCCACAAACTTGTAGTGATCATCCTACTTCTGCCTCCTGAGTCCGCTGGGATTAAGGTGTGCACCACCACACACAGCCATTTTTCACTTTTCATTGGTGTATACTCATTGTACATAGTGTTGGATTTCACTTTATGTTAAATATATCATGTACTTTGATCATGTTTACCCTTCTCTTACTCTTTCCTTCTAGTTTCCCAACTTTCTCTCCTCATCCAACTAATCTCCTCCCTCCCACTAGTCAGTCTTCTGTCTCCATGTCATATATGTGATATATATAATTATATATGCACATATGTACAATAATGGCTTTATGTGTTTGTGATGAATTCTAGGACCCACAAATGGGAGAAAATAGGAAGTATTTGTCTTTCTTTGTTTGATTTACTGGAAATCTCCAGTTGTATCCGTTTTCCATCAAATGATATAATTTTATTCTTCCTTACAGCTGAATAAGAAATAAAATTACCCCATTTGTGCATATACTCCAAAGTTTCTTTATCTATTTATTTGTTAATGGGCACTTTTCCCTTTTCTCACATCCTTGCCAATATTTGTTGCTGTTTATTTTCTTAATGACCAAATTCTGACCATGGTGAGAGGGAATTTGCATTTCCATGATGACTAAGAATGTTGAACACTTCTTCATATGCTTATTGTCCATTTACACTTCAGTTTTGAGGCCTGTCCACTTCATTAGCTCTTCTAGTTCTGCTCTTTTTAGTTCCATTCTTTCTCCCAACTGGGGTTAGTTTGTTCTTTGTCTCCTAGTTCCTTGGATGCGAAGGTAGTCAGCCTGAAGTCTTTCCACTGTGATGTGGACGTTCATTTCCATCTACTTCCCTTACATTAAAGCTTTTACAAGATTTTATGTCAGTAACCTAATTTATTTCTTCTGATTTTTTTTCCTTATTTTGTTCAGGATTCAAAAATTAAGTTAATTTTTATGTATTTTTACTGCTTCTAGAGGGCTTTTTTTAGACCTCATTGCTTTGCTGTAAGAAAAGGTACTTGATATGACTTCAAACTTAAAATTTATTGAGACTTATTTTGTGGCCTACCATATGATGTATCCTGGAGAATATTCCATTTTCTAGTAAGAAAAATGTGTCTTTGTCATATATGGTATGGAATGTTCTGTAGGGTCATTAATTCTAGTGCAAAATTTAAATTTTGATATTTCCTTTTTTAATTTTTTTGTTCAAGATGTTCTGTCCATTACTGAATGTAAAATATTAAAATTCCCAACAATTACTGTATTGGAATCTATTTCTTTCTTTTTTAAAAAATATTTTATTTATTTATTTCAGAGAGAGAGAGACAGAGAGAGGGGGGGACAGATAGAGAGAGAGAATGTGCATGCCAGGGCTTCTAGCCACTGCAAATGAACTCCAGACACATGTGCCCCCTTGTGCATCTGGCTTACTTGAGTCCTGGGAAACCAAGCCAGGGTTCTTAGGCTTCACAGGCAAACACCTTAATGACTAAGCCATTTCCCCAGCCTATTTATTTCTTTATGCTTGTTAATACATGTATTATATATTTGGATTATCCAATATTAAGTGTATAGCTATGTTATTTGTTATAAGGATTGTCCTGCTTCTTTGTGCTGGTTTTAATAAAAGTATATTTTATTTGAAATTCATATTCATATAAGCTTTCATTTTTACCTTCCATTTGCATGGGAAATTTTATTCCATCCCTACACTTCCAGTCTCTGTGTTCTGAGAGGTGAAGTGACAATTTTTTTAACATTTTATTTATTTATTTATATTTTTTATTTTCTAATTTATTTGAATATCTATTAAAATTTTGCCCTCATGGTTTTAAGAATTTTATTAGCATCCATGATAATGATAATGTCTCCTTTTCCATCCCCAATATATATATATATATATATATATATATATATATATATATATATATATTCTTTTATTGACAACTTCTATACTTACAGACAACAAACCATGGCATTTCCCTCCCCTCCCCTGCTTTTCCCTTCATAACTCTGCTCTCCATCATATTCCCTCCTTCTCTCCATTAGTCTCTGTTTTAATTTGATGTCATCATCTTTTTCTCCTATTATGAGGGTCTGTGTAGGTATTACTAGGCACTGGGAGATCATGGACATGGAGCCCAGTTTCTGTGTGGACAGTTGTATGTAAGGAGTGGTACCCTTCCTTTGGCTTTTACATTCTTTCCACCACCTCTTTTGCAATGGACCCTGAGCCTTGGAGGGTGTGAGATGTTTCAGTGCTGGACACTCCTCCATCCATTCTTCTCAGCCCTATGCTGCCTTTAGGTCATCCCAATGGTCATCACTATCTGAAAAGAGAAGCTTCTCTAACCAGAATTGAGAGTAGCATTAACATATGAGTAAGAACATTAAGTGTAGTGCTTTCAGGGCAATTTTGTGAGAATAATATTTGCATTTATCTAGACAAGAGCAGGCTTTACACCCCTAAGACTCATGACCTTCCCTGCCATAGGCTTTTGATTAGGTTTTCAGTACCAGGCATGTATTCCTTCCCATAGAGTGGGCCTTCAGTCCAATTAGAGAGCAGTTGGCTTTCCCCAGAGCAGACATGCCACTATTACACTCATTCAGTCGTTTGGCCTGTCTGGCCAAACTTGATGCTTCCAGTGTCCACTGTTTTCACCACTAATGACTTCTGTCTCCCATAAGGCTGCATACAGTGCAGGTTTTTCCAGCTTTCAGTCGGCAGGGCTACAGGAGAAGGTTTTCTGCTCAGCAGCAGCTTGATTTCTCAGTGACTTTGCTGATCAGGCATGTGAAGTCTTCAGCAATAGTGTCTTACCATATCCTTCTCATGGGAAACCAAGTGCCTTGGCAATAGCCTATAATGTTTTGGAAGCAACAGGGGACCTCCTTGGCCAGCAACTCAATGGAAGGTATCCCATTCCTGGTACTGAAAATATTTCTAGTAACAACCTACGGCTTCTGGATATGCCATTATTCAAGAAAGCAGATATTCATATGTCTTATTTAAAATATCTTAAATTTTGATTGACCACCACCCCCACCCTTCTTTTATACAATCTCTTCCCCTGACCTTGCTTAAACCTTTCCCTCCCTGTAATCTGTTCTTCTACTTACATATATACAATACCATCCCCTTATGACCTTCTCTCTCCTCCCTCCCTTATAGCCGTTTTCTATCGTATGGGCCTCTGCTACCAATTTTTGGTTCCAGCTCACACACAAGTCTATACATTTGTAGCTAGGATCCACATATGAGAGAGAACATGCCACCTTTGGCTTTCTGGGCCTGGGTTACCTCACTTAGTATAATCCTTTCCAGATCCATCCATTTCCCTGAAAATTTCATAATTTCATTTTTCTTTACTGCTGAATAGAACTCCATTGTGTAAATGTACCACTTCTTGATTATCCATACTTCTGTGGATGGACATCTAGGCTGGTTCCATTTCCTCGCTATTGTGAATGGAGCAGCAATAAACATGGTTGTGCAAGTTTCTCTAAGGTAGTGAGAAGAGTCATTAGGATATATGCCTAGGAATGCTATAGCTGGGTCATATGGTAAGTCTATTTTTAGCTGTCTCAAGAATCTCCACACTGATTTCCACTATGGCTGTAACAGATCACATTCCCACAAGCATTGTAGAAGGGTTCCCCTTTTATTGCATCCTCTCCAACATTTATTGTCATTTATTTTCTTGACGGTAACCATTCTGACAGGGGAGAGATGGAATCTCAAGGTAGTTTGAATTTGCATTTCCCTGACAGCTAAGGATGTAGAACACTTTTTTAAAATTTTTATTTACTTATTTGAGAGCAACAGAGAGAGAGAGAGGGAGAGAGAGAAAGAGAGAGAGAATGGGCACGCCAGGGCCTCCAGCCACTGAAAACGAACTCCAGATGCATCGCCCCCTTATGCATCTGGCTAACGTGGGTCCTGGGGAATTGAGCCTCAAACCGGGGTCCTTAGGCTTCACAGGCAAGTGCTTAACCGCTAAACCATCTCTCCAGCCCTGTAGAACACTTTTATGGATGTGTATATGCCATCTGTATTTCTTCTGGTGAGAACTCTCTATTTAGTTCCGTAGCCCACTTTTTAATGGGGTTCTTTGATTTCTTATTGTTTTGTTTTTTGAGTTCTTTGTGTATTCTGGATATTAATCCTCTGTCAGACCTGTAGCTGGCAAAGATCATCACCCATTCTGTAGGTTGTCTCTTTGCTCTATTCACAGTGTCCTTTGCTGTACAAAAGCTTTGGAATTTCATGAGATCCCAGTGGCTGATTAGTGGTTTTATTTTTTGAGCAATTGGGGTTATACTCAGAAAGTCATTACCTATGTCAATATGTTGAAGGGTTTCCCCTACGCATTCCTCTCATGATTTCAGAGTTTCAGATCTGGTATTAAGGTCCCTGATCCACTTGGATTTGATTCTTGTGCAGGGAGAAAGATAAAGATATATTTTCATCTTTCTACATACAGATATCCAGTTTTCCCATCACCACTTGTAAAAGATGCTGTCTTTTCTCAAATGAATATTTTGGCTCCCTGGATTAACATCTGGGTCCTCTAGTCTGTTCCATTGATCTACATGTCTGTCTTTGTGCCAATATCATGCTGTTTTTGTTAACTATGGCTTTGTAATATAGCTTAAAATCATTTATGGTGATACCACCAGCCTTATTTTTGTTGCTCATAATTGTTTTGGCTATTTGAGTTTTTGTGTGTGTGTGTGTGTGTGTACTACCAAATGAATTTTAGGATAGTTTTTTCCTATTTCTGTGAAGAATGCCATTGTGATTTTAATGGGAATTGCATTAAATGTGTAGATTGCTTTTGGTAAGATTGACATTTTCACAATATTGATTCTTCCAATCCAAGAACATGGGATGTCTTTCTATTTCCTGTGTCTTCTGCAATTTCTTGCTTGACTGTTTTAAAGTTTGCATTGTAGAGAACCTTCACTTTCATGGTTAAGTTTCTTTCAAGGTATTTTATTTATTTATTTATTTTTGAGTCAATTGTGAATGGAAAGATTCTCTGATTTCATCCTCCACATGTTTGTTGTTAATATACAGGAAAGCTACTGATTTCTGTGTATTTATTTTGCATCCTGCTACATTGCTAAAAATGTTTATCAGCTCTAAGAGTTTGATGGTAGAGTCTTTAGGGTCTTTTATGTGTAGAATCATATCATCTGCAATAATGATAATTTGATCTCTTCCTTTCCAATTTGTATCCCTTTTATGAGTGTCTCTTGCCTTATTGCTATAGCTAAGACTTCCAGTACTATATTAAATAAATGTGGGGACAGTGGAAACCCTTGTTTTGTTCCTGAATTTAGTGGAAAAGCTTCAAGTTTTTCTCCATTTAGTTTTATGTTGGCTGTAGGTTTGTTATAAACAGCTTTTATTATGTTGAGATATGTTCCTTCTATTCCCAGTTTCTGTAATACTTTAACATGAAAGGATGTTGGATTTTGTTGAATGCCTTTCCTGCATCTATTGAGATGATCATGTATTTTTTGTCCTTCAGACCATTTACATGATGTATTACATTTATTGATTTGCATATGTTGAACCATCCCTTCATCGCTGGGATAAAGCCAACTTGGTCAGGGTGAATAATCTTTTTGATAAATTCTTGTATTCTGTTTGCCAATATTTTGCTCATAATTTCATTTTTGTATCTATGTTCATGAGGGAGATTGGACTGCAATTTTCTTTTTTTGTTCTGTCTTTGTCTGGTTTTGGTATGAGGGTGATGCTGGCTGCATAGAAGGAATTCAGTAGAAGTCCTTCCTTTCCTATTTTATGGAAGAGATTGAGAAGCAATGGTGTTAGTTCTTCCCTAAAAATCTGGTAAAATTCACCAGGGAATCTTTCTGGGCCTGGACTTTTTTTAGTTGGGAGATGTTTTATAACTGCTTGGATCTTGATATTTGTTATAGGTCTGTTTAAATGGTTTATCTCATCATGATTTAAATTTCATAGGTCATATGAATGAAGGAAATCATCCATTTCTTTCAGATTTTCAAACCTAGTGGCATATATATTCTTAAAGTATGTCCTTATAATTTTCTGAATTTCTTTGGTATCTGTTGTAAAGGTGCCCTTTTCATCTATAATTTTATTAACTTTTTTGTCTCTTTTCTCTTTCTTCTGGTCAGATTTGCTAAGGATTTATCAATCTTGCTTATCCTTTCAAAGAACCAACTCATTGTTTCATTGATTCTTTGGATTTGGATTTGGATTTTTTTCTTTTTGGTTTCCATTTCATTAATTTCTACCCTAATCTTTATTATTTCTTGTCATCTAGTGATTTTCAGCTTGTCTTGTCTTGCTGTTCTTTTTCCAAGGGCCTTAAGGTGAAGCATTAAATTGTTTATTTGTGAACTCTCTAATTTCAATATAGGCACTTATACCTATAACTTTCCCTCTTAGGACTGCCTTCATTATGACCCAAAGGTTTTGGTATGTTGTATTATCTGTTGCATTATCGTCATCATTTGATTCTATGAATTTATTGATTTCTTTGTTGATTTCTTCAATGACCCATTGATCATTCAATAGTATACTGTTTAATCTCCATTAATTTCTGTATGCTCTGTAGCTTTACTTGTTGCTGATTTGCAGTTTAATTCCATTGTGGTCAGATAGAGTAAAAGGGATTATTTCAGTTTTCCTGTATTTTTTGAGATTTGCTTTGTGTCCTAAGATATGGTCTATTTTAGAGATTGTTCCATGTGCTGCTGAGAAAAATGTGTACTCTACAGCACTTGATGGAATGTTCAATAGATATATGTTAGGTCCATTTGTTCCATGACATCATTTAATTCAGATGTCTCTCTGTTTATTTTTTGCCAGGGTGACCTGTCAATTGATGAGAATAGGGTATTGAAGTCACCCTACTACAATTGTGTTTGATGTTATGTGTGACCTTAAGTCTAATAGTGTTTGTCTGATAAAACTGGTAGCCCCCATGTTAGGTGCATATATGTTTAGGATTATCATGTCCTCCTGTTGGAGTGTTCCTTTAATCAGTATAAAATGACCTTCTTTACCTTTCCTCGCTAATGTTGGTTTGAAGTCTATCCTGTCAGATATTAGGATAGCAACCCCTGCTTGTTTCCTCGGCCCATTTGCTTGAAATACCATTTTCCACCCTTTCATCCTAAGACAGTGTCTGTATTTTATTGAAAGATGAGTTTCCTGGAGACAACAAATGGCAGGACCCTGCCTTTTAATCCAGTCTTCAAGCCTGTGTCTTTTAGTTAATGCATTAAGGCCATTGATATTAAGAGTTATTATTGAAACATATGCATTTATTCTTGTATTCTTATTTTGTAGTGTTTCCTGTTTTCCCTTTACTCATTTGTTTTAACTGTTATTTGAGTGTGATTTACTTTTTCCTATTTCCTCCTGTATGTTTTGCTTCCTCTTCAGCATGAAGAATTCCTTCAAGTACTTTCTGCAGATCTAGTTTAGTTGTCATAAATTCCTTTAGCCTGTTTTTGTTGTGGAATGTTCTTATTTCTCCATCAATTTGGATGGATAGCTTTGCAGGATAAAGTAATCTTGGTTGGCAGCTGTTATCTTTCAGAACTTGGAATACATCTTTCCAAGCCCTTCTGGCTTTTAAAGTTTGTGTTGAGTAATCTGCAGTTATTCTAATGGGCTTGCCTTTGTAGGTGACTGGCTTTCTCTCTCTAAATGCTTTCAATATATTTTCTTTGGTTGTGTGTTTAGTAGTGTGATTATAACATGGCAAGGAAAGGTTCTTTCCAGGTTTTGTCTGGTGTTCTAAAAGCTTCTTTCATATACATTGGCATTTCTTTCCCAATTTGAGGAAATTTTTCTTCTATGATTTTGTTAAAACACCGTACTAAGCCTCTGGATTGAAATTCTTCTCCTTCTATTATAAGCTGAATTGTGTTTGGTATTTTCATAGTGTCCCAGATATCTTGAAATTTCCATTTATACCTTGCTATTAGCTTGTCTTTCTCTTTGTTGGACTGTATTAGGTCTGACACCTGGTCTTCTAGTTTATATATTCTGTTCTCTTCCTTCATCCATTCTACTGGTAAGATTTTCCAGAGTTTTTATTTTTTATTTTATTTATCTTTTTACTTCACTGACTGTATTCTTCAGAGCTAAGATCTCCAGCCTGGTTTTTCTTCAGAACTTCTATTTCCTTACTCAGGTCTTATAGTGACCTCCTTATTTCATTAAACTGGTTTTCTGTGTTCTCTTTCAGGAGTTTGTTTTCTTCTTTAATTTCTTTGTTTTCTTCTTTGATTCATTTCAATTCTTCTTTGATTTCTTTGAGTATAGATGCCATCATTTTTTTTTTGAAATCTTTGTCAGGCATTTCATCTAAAATAGTCTCATTGGTGATCATTTCTGTTGATTTATAATTTTTGGTGGGACTGTATTATCTTAATTCTTTGAGTTTCTTATATTATAATGTAGCAACTTTTGCATCTTGAATTGATTTGATGCTTGGATTTCCTACTTATCTGCAGTGTTCTTAGATGTGGCAATCCACCTTTATATACTTTCAGGATATGAGTTTAAGGTGCCAGGTGTAGCTCTTGTACCCCAATCCAGCCACAGAAGTTATCCTAGGTGTTGAGTTTGCTTGCTAAGCAAGTATTCTAGTGGACTGGTCGAACAATTTACTGGCAAATTCTAAACTTCAACCTGAGCAATATACATATTCAATAAAATACCAGCACAAAGTATGTAATTGTGGGGACTAAAACAAACAGATAGTCTTAGAACGTCAAAATCCCTAATGATGTGTGTTGTTCTACACCCTTAATCTTGTCAGCTGAGAGGTAGAGATTTCTTTTCTGAATTGGGTTTGAGATATGCCTTGATCTGGGTCGGACCCTGCCCCCAGTAATGACAGAAGCAAAAGACAAAGGCCCTGTAAGTACGAAAGCATCAAAGGCAACACTATTCAACCACAAAATACAGGTTAGTTGAAAATGGTAAAGCCAACCAATAATATATAACCTATAACCTGCCCTGACAAGGAAAGAGAGATTAGCTCTCCCATTGCAGGCCTATATTCCTATTTTTTTTCTGTCTTTTTGTTGTTGTTGTTGTTCAGCCAGCCTCATTACCATTTGGGGTGGCTTCCAGTCTCACCAATGCTGAGTGCCCACCTCGATCCCTCCATGTTGTACTGTGGAGCTGGAGCTCTGATCAGCTGTGCTGGCTGTGCTGCCACTGGGGGCTGAATGCCGGAGGCTCACGGTTCTGATGGTGGAGGATGGGAGAATTCAGACTTCTGGAATTGCTCACACAATTCCACCTGTATCCCTTTCAGTAGCTCCTTAGTTGATCTTCAGATTTCTTAACTTTGCAAGAAGGCTCATAAAGTGGAAAATCCCCTTGTTTGGTCTCTGCTGCTGCCACTGCTTGGTGTGCCTGGTGGGATGATGATAGTCAGCTGCATGGATCACATGGATCAGCGGGCCGCAAGTGTCTCAGTGGGAATCTGGCTGTTTTCCTTCCTTTTTGGTGAATCTTGGTGTCTCCAGCTTCTCTGCTGTGTCTAAGAATAACCTATACTCCTTCACTTTTCAGAAGAAGAGTGTATTTTGCTGGAGTTTTGCTTAAATCCCTCCCTAGGCTTGTTTGGTGTGGCTCCTCTGCTGCCATCTTACCCAGAAGCCCTATTTATTTTTTGGAGTGAGAGAAAAAAGAGGCAGAAAGAGAGAGGGAAGCTGGAGACATGGCTTAGCAGTTAAGGTGCTTGCCTGCCAAGCCTAAGAACCCAAGTTTTACTCCCCAGATCCCACGTAAGCCAGATGCACAGGTGATACTTGCACAAGGTCACACATATGCACATGACAGTGCACTGGAGTTACATTACAGTGGCTTTCTCACTCTCTCTTTCTCATAAAAGTGAGAGAGAATGGGCACACCAGGGCCACTGAAAAGGAAATCCAGATGCATGTGCCACCTTGTGCAACTGGCATGAGTGAGTATGGGGAATTGAATCTGGGTCCTTAGGCTTTGCAGGAAAATGCCTTAACTGCTGAGCAATCTCTCCAGCCCATGAAGTGACAATCTTATAAGCAAAATATACTTGAGTCTTTTTGAAAAAAAATCAATTATTCATTCTGTCTTTTAATTGGAAAATTTAATCCATTCACGTCACTGTGATTACTGGTGTGATTATAAAACTTTTTCCCACTCTTGTTCTGGCTCCATTCCACCTCTGGAACACTCTTCCTGGGTAGCTAAGTAAACTGCTCTAGTAAAGTGTTTGGATTCCTTGATTATTAATTTTTGGTTTACCTATTATACACTTTGACAGTTATCAGAAAGCTTACAAACACATCTTTGGGGACTGGAGTGATGGCTCATCATTTAAGGCACTTACTTGCCTGCAAAACCTAATGACCCAGGTTTGATTCCCAAGTACCCATGTAAAGCCAGATGCACAAAGTGATGCATGCATCTCAGAGCTCATTTGCACAGTGGCTGGAGGTTCTGGAGTGCCCACTCTCTGTTTATTTCTCTTCTCTATATATCTCTCTGACTACAAATAATAAATAAATTTTTTTAAATGGGACTAGAGAGATGGCTTAGCAGTTAAGTTGCTTACCTATGAAGCCAAAGGACCCAGGTTCAATTTCTCAGTACCACACAAGCCATATGCACACTGTGGCATATGCACCTGTATTTTGTTTGCAGTGGCTGGAGGCCCTGGAGTGCCCATTCTCTTTCTATCTGACACACACTCTCTCTCTTTCCCCTCAAATAAATAAAATATTTTTTAAATTAAAAACATAAAAAAGAACACACCTTTTTTTTTTTTTCTTTATTAGTCAGTTCTGTATTCAGCAAAGACAGTCAGTTTGGTACCATTATTAGGCTCATCCGTGACCTACCCCCTCCCCTTGGCCCCTCCTTGTTGAGGTATATGGGTCATGCATTGTGGAGTTAGCCCACAGTTATGGGTAAGCTAAATGTCTCTGCATATCATGACCCAACATGTGACTCTGACATTCTTTCCACCCCCTCTTCCGCAAAATTTCCCTGAGCCATGTTGTGTTCATTTTTGGTCTGCTTCAGTGATGAGGTGTTGGGGACCTCTGAGGCTCTGGCTCTCTGATTTGGTAGGAGTTGATTTTTCTCTGTGCTGATCTCCTTCCCCCTTGTGCTGGTATCCAGTTCATCAGGAAAACAGCCCCCTTGCTTGTTTCTCCAATTTTTCTTAGTTTCAGCCGGGGCCCTTTTGAGATATGATGGGGTGGCTCTCTCCTTAGGATCTACATCTATCTGAAAAATAGAAGCAGATTCTCCAACGGAAAGTAAGTTAGCACCAGGACAAATGAGATAACCCTTACTTTTTTTTTTATAAAGAATTTAATAGGTGTAGGCCCTCTTGTAGCCCACAATTGATGGTAGCTTGATATTGGAGAGTGGGCTTATGTTTGGATCTGGTTCTGACTTGTTTCCCAGCTCCAGCTATGGGTCCCATACCAGTGAGGGGATCAGTTAGCCAAATTGAGAGCAGTTGGTTCCCCACCATGGCTGTGTGCCACCACTGCCCTTGTGTGGGCATCACAACAAGTTATTTGCTGCTAAGTAGGTTAGACCATGTGTTGCTTCGATAGATATTGGTCAATTTCCCCCAGTCGCCCATGTAGCACCTTCTGGCACTAGACGCGCTGAATGTCTGGGGACTGACTCTCTTCCAACTTCCAGCCATGCCATTCTAATTTGCATGTCAATCACATAAGGTATCTTCAGCAGTAGGGTCTTACCACTAGCCTTTGGTGGGTCATCAAGTACTCTGACAGAAATCTGTCTGTCTTTTAGGAAACCTTGTAGGTCTCTCTGATCAAAAGCTCATTGTGGATGATAGCCCCATGCTGGTACTGGGAGTTACAGGTCAGTGCCCACTAAGAAAATGAGGGAAAAGATAACTAATATACAAGAGTTAGAGATAAGAGAGAGAGAGACAGGGAGAGGGGAAGTGAGGGAGGGAAGATGTAGGAGATTAAGGTTAGTCTTAATCTTACCCTCTCCAGTGTCTTGTGGTTCAGGTGTTCCCTGTAAAGGCCTGGTGAAGGATCAGCCATTTGGTCTGTCTTTTAGTAAGTAGAAGATTATGGTACCATTGCCATTTGGGTGTAGATTTGTGTTTACCACCCCTTTAATGCCCTCCCCTCCCTCCACTTCCATCCTAGTGTCTAGTCTAGGAGATGCTTGCTGGGTATGTAAGGTATCTTCAGTAGATTCAGGTTAGGTGCTGTAGATGAGTGAGACTATGTGGTGATTTTTTTTCTGTGATTGGGTAAGTTCACTGAGAATGATCTGTTCCAGGTTCAACCATTTTTCCTCAAATTTCATTGTGTCATTTTTTCTTACTGCTGTATAGAATTCCATTGTGTAGATATACCACATCTTAGTTATCCATTCTTCTAGTGATGGACATCTGGGTTGATTACAGCTCTTAGCTATTACAAATTGAGCTGCTATAAACATGGTTGAGCAACACCTTTTGACTATAACAAACTATTTTGAAAAGTTAGTACAGAAACAAATGAATTAAAAAGAAGAAACTTCTTCTGCCGTGTATAGTGGTGAACTCCTTTAATCCCAGCACTCAGGAGGCAGAGGTAGGAGGATCGCCATGAGTTCAAGTCCACCCTGAGACAACATAGTGAATTCCAGGTCAGCCTGAGCTAGAGTGAGACCCTACCTCAAAAACCAAAACAAAACAAAACATGAAAATTCTCCTTACTCTCATTCTGAATTTTTGGTATTCCAGATTATACATCTTTGTTATCAATGAACCTATTATACAGTTATTATTATGTTTGTTTTGCTTTTTATTCTTTATATTAATGATATGTTTCACACAGTATACTTACAATATTAGAATACTTAGCAGTAAATTTTATACCATCCTCTGTTTTCTTCTTTCTTACTGACATCTTTTGCAGCTTGATGAACTCTCTTTAGCACTTCTTGTAGAGCAGATCTGATGGAAAGGACTTCTTTCAGTTTTGGTTTGAGTCTTGATTCCCCCTTCATCAGTAAAGGACAGCTTTGTTGGGGGAAATATTCTTGGTGGTCCCTTTATTAATGTTGTGAACACCTCCAGCCACTTTCTCCTGTCTGTTAAATTTCTGCCAAGAAGCCAGGCACATTGGGGACCATATGCTTTATCAGTTTCTTTTCTCATCTAGCCCCGAGAATCTTTGCCTTATCATTCACTTGTGGGTGAGAGTTGGTTGGATGAAATTTGTCTGATGATCTTTGACTTTAGTATCTGTAGCTTTCTCCACATTTGTGAAGTCTTGTGAAATTATGTCTTCAAATGAGTGTCTGGCCACTTTTGTGTTCTCAAGCCCTGAAACACCACTTACCCCACTTCTCTTCCACAATTCAATGGTTTCTCTTCATTCTGTTTTGTTCTTTCTTGTTTTTCCCCCAACTGTGTATTTTTGAATAGCATGCCTTTGAGCTGATTTTCTTCTTTCTGATCTATACTGTAGAGATGCCTTCTTTTATACTGTAATGCCATTGTGTAATTTTCAGCCCCAGAATATGTTTGATCTTTTACAATATTTTTCTTCATTTGCAAAGAGAGGGGGGCCATGCAAGGGTCTCTAGCCACTGAGAATGAACTCCAGACATATGTGCCACTTTGTGCATCTGGCCCCACTTGGGCACTGGGGAATCAAGCCTGGGTCGTTAGGCTTTATAGGCAAGTTCCCTAACCTCTGTGTTATCTCTCCAATCCTCGTTTGATATTTTAACACTTGTTCCATCTCTGTGTTCAGTATTTTCATTATCAAAGTCTTTTTCTGTTGACTTTCCTCATTTTATTTTATTTTATTTTATTATTTTATTTTATTTTATTTTATTTGGTTTTTCGAGGTAGGGTCTCACTCTAGCCCAGGCTGACCTGGAATTCACTGTGGAGTCTCAGGGTGGCCTCGAACTCACAGCGATCCTCCTACCTCTGCCTCCCAAGTGCTGGGATTAAAGGTGTGCGCCACCACGCCTGGCCCTCATTTTATTTTTAAATATATATGTGTATTAAGAAATTTTCTGAGAATTTTCCCACAGTGATTAATTACTAGTCAGTTCTGGCATGTATATTTGAGAAGTAGATAAGAGTTCCCTGCATGTTACCCATGCTTCAAAGGCATGCAATGTCATGTGGACAGTCGCTGGAAACTTTTTCCCTGGGGAGATGTGGACACATGTCTTCACCCCAAATAAGGTTCAGGTGGCAGACCAAAGCACAATCGCACAAAAAGTAGTTTGGTGGACTGATGACTTTCTTGGTGGTGTCACGTACAGAACCTAAAGAGAGGTTACTTATAGGGATGTGGGGCCCCTGAAAGCAGCCGCTATGACAGAGATTCCTGTGTCATAATTACTCCTTGGATGCTCCTCCCTCAGCCTCAGGATGAGGGCTTACTTCCAGAGCATCGGGAACCCCAAGCAGCCACACCACAGAGAAGTCTCATTGCTTACTGGATGACAGCTTCCCTGTGCCTGCTTCTAGAAACTCCTTGCTCCTGTCCAGGAGTATGAGACCATAGAGCAGCCCTTCAGTGGGCCTCGCTGTATTAGGATTACCCTCATGGATGCTCCTCCCTCAGCCTCAGGGTGAGGGCTTACTTACAGAGCATGAGACCCCAAAGTTACACTTCAGTGGGGCTCACTCAACCAGGATTATCTCTGCAGATGCTCCTCCCTCAGTCTTGAGGTGAGGGCTTATAGAACATGGATACTACAGAGATAGCACTTCAGTGGAGCTCATTGTTCCTAGACTTTTTCTCTCTTATACTGTATCTCCCTGCCTCTCAGGTCAAGTGACCTTGTGAGTTATTATACCCAGGTGGCACCGGGGGAAGGTAAATCTCAGAGGAGGGTCTGATATCCTTCTCCACACCTTGCTTGTGACTTGACCCCCTGCTTTTGGTAAAGCTGGCAATAGTTGTTGACACCTTCCAATGTGGAGGAAATTTGCTATACAACAGGACGGTGAAGGGTCTGCTCATTATTCCTCTATCCCTGTCTGGCTATGATCGTGTCTGTCTTTCCAGAACTTCTGAGCTGGCTGCTAATATTTTCTCTGAGCCTATAGTCACGTCTATTGTTTGAGCCCTAGATGACACAAAGGTCCAGATGTCCCAAGTCTGCTCTTAGTATGTTGTGTCTATGTCAGTATTAGAGGGTGATCTAAGCCCTTTTGTTTTTCTCTCTCCAAATACCCTGCTACTGGGGTGATCAGAAAAACTAGAAGTACCTTGAGAAAGTCATCTTTTCATAAAAGGCTCTCCCTGGGTCAGGGCAGGCTTGGAAACCTCAAGCATAGTTACTGTCATGTGTTCAAACACCCTTGAATTCTGCCTCAATCTGAGCAGAGTCCCTGAACAGACCAGCCTCTAGCTCCTATGTTATACCCGTGGCTACCATAGTCACCAAGCAAGTCACCAAGCTATGTAACAACTTGAGCCTGCAGCCCGTTATACCAGAACAGCGATGGGTTAGGATGGAGGCCCACATTTTATGCAATGTCAGTTTATGATGTGGACTTGTAGCCCCAAATGCTGCACCAAACCTGAAGTGGTGCAGGCTAGAACAGGATGCTCATGGATAGGGCTGTGTGCTTTACTTTCTCACTGCGGCTGTTCTCAGGCTCCATCCACACGCAGGCAAAGACTGGCAAAGACTTCTTGGGTCTGCCCTGGTACCGGGTTTGGTGAACTGAGCTCCAAGTTCCAGGGCAGTCTTATTCTTTGTACTGGATCCTACCTGCAAAGAATGGGATCTTATATCAAGCTGTGGTTCCCCTGGTTTGGAGTGTATTCATGATGGTAGACTCTTAACTAAGCTGAGTCATGCTTGAGTATCATAACCGTTTGGTCTTCAAGCAGTTCTGCAGGCCAAAACACAAGCCAGTCCCACTGGGCATAGTATCTGGATCAAATCCTCTATCCTTCTCCCAAATGAGAGGGGCATCTTTCTTAAAACTGGAGAAAGGAGTGACTGACCCTGCTTGGTCTAATCAGCCTCCTACAGTGCCATCTTTTCTTTCATGATGATATTGAAATCAGGTCACTGGAATTTCACATAATACCCTTAGCTTTTATGTTGGCAGCTTCTCTGTTCCCTGGTGTGTGAGAGGAGACATCACTGAAGACACTGTTAATGTTCTCAGCTCAAGGTGTGTGAGGGGCGACATCACTAGAAATATGTTAATGTTCTCAGCTCAGGGTGTGTGAGCAGAGGCCTCACTGGTGACATTTTAATGTTCTCCGCTATGGTGTGTGGGGCAGACATCACTGCGAACACTGTTAATATTCTCAGCACTATCTGTGTCATAGACGCCATCACTGGAGACACTATTCATGTCCTCAGCTCAGAATATGTGAGGAGAGACGTCACTGGAGACATGCTAATGTTCTCAGCTAGGGAAGTGTGATGGGAGATATCAGTGGAGGCACTGGTATTGTTTATTGTTATCAACTCAGGGTGTGTGACAATAGACATCATTGGAAACACTGTTAATGTTCTCGTCGCAGGATATGTGAGGGGAGACATCACTGTGTGAGGGGAGGACATCACTGTGTGAGGGGAGACATCACTGTGTGAGGGGAGACATCACTGTGTGAGGGGAGACATCACTGTGTGAGGAGGAGACATCACTGTGTGAGGGGAGACATCACTGTGTGAGGGGAGACATCACTGTGTGAGGGGAGACATCACTGTGTGAGAGGAGACATCACTGTGTGAGGGGAGACATCAGTGTTTGAGAGGAGACATCACTGTGTGAGGGGAGACATCACTGTGTGAGGGGAGACATCACTGTGTGAGAGGAGACATCATTGTGTGAGGGGAGACATCATTGTGTGAGGGGAGACATCACTGTGTGAGGGGAGACATCAGTGTTTGAGAGGAGACATCACTGTGTGAGGGGAGACATCACTGTGTGAGAGGAGACATCACTGTGTGAGGGGAGACATCACTGTGTGAGGGGAGACATCAGTGTGTGAGGGGAGACATCACTGTGTGAGGGGAGACATCACTGTGTGACAGGAGACATCACTGTGTGAGGGGAGACATCACTGTGTGAGAGGAGACATCATTGTGTGAGGGGAGACATCATTGTGTGAGGGGAGACATCACTGTGTGAGGGGAGACATCAGTGTTTGAGAAGAGACATCACTGTGTGAGGGGAGACATCACTGTGTGAGAGGAGACATCACTGTGTGAGGGGAGACATCACTGTGTGAGGGGAGACATCAGTGTTTGAGAGGAGACATCACTGTGTGAGGGGAGACATCACTGTGTGAGGGGAGACATCACTGTGTGAGGGGAGACATCACTGTGTGAGGGGAGACATCACTGTGTGACAGGAGACATCACTGTGTGAGGGGAGACATCACTGTGTGAGAGGAGACATCATTGTGTGAGGGGAGACATCATTGTGTGAGGGGAGACATCACTGTGTGTGGGGAGACATCACTGGAGACATTTTAATGTTCTCAGCTCAGGGTGTGTGAGGGGAGACATCACTAGTTACATGTTAATGTTATCAGCTCAGCTTATGTGAGGGGAGATATCACTGGAGACATGTTAATGTTCTCAGCTCTGGGTGTGTGAGGAGGACATCCCTGGAGACACTGATAATGTTCTCAGTTCAAAATGTGTGAGTGAAAACATCACTGGAGCCACTGTTATTGTTCTCATCTCAGGGTGTGTGAGAGGAGACATCACTAGATACATGTTAATGTCCTCAGCTCAGTGTGTGTGAGGTGAGCCATCATTGGAGACACTGCTGATGTTCTCAGCTGAAGGTGTTTGAGAGGAGACATCACTGGAGACACAGTTAATTTTCACAGCTCAGGGTATGCGAGTGGAGACATGTTAACGTTCTCAGCTAAATGTGTGTGAGGGGAGACATCACTGCAAACACTGTTAATGTTCTCAGCTCAGAGTGAGAGAGGGTACATCACTGGAGATATGTTGATGTTTTCAGCTCAGAGTGTGTGAGGGGAGACTTCACTGGAGACACTGTGAATGTTCTCAGATCAGGGTGTATGAGAGGGTACGCAACAAGAGACATGTTAATGTTGTCAGCTCAGTGTGTTTGAGCAGAGACATCACTGGATTTCTGCTCAGGATATGTAAGGTGAGACATCACTGGAAACATGTTAATGTTTTCAGGTGAGGAATTGTGTTAGGAGATATCACCGGAGACCTGTTCATGTTCTCAGCTCAGTGTATTTGAGGAGACATATCACTGGAGACATGTTAATGTTCTCAGCTGAGGGTGTGTGATGGGGACATCACTGGAACATGTTAATGTTCACAACTCAGGGAATGTGAGGGGAAACATTACTGTAAAAGCTGTTAGTGTTCTCAGCTCTATTTTTGTGAGTGGAGACATCACTGGAGACACTGTTAATGTTCTAGCTCAGGGCTGTGCGAGGCAAGAAGTCACTGGAAACACAGTTAATGTTCTCAGCTCAAAGTGTGTGTGGGGAGACATCACTGGAGACATGTTACTGATTCATCTCGGTGTGTTTGAGTGGAGAAATCACTGGACACACTGTTAATGTTCTCAGCTAAGGGTGTGCGAGGGGAGACATCACTGGAGACAATGTTAATGTTCTCTCCTGAGGGTATGTGAGGGGTACATCACTGTAGACATGTTAATGTTCTCAGCTCAAGGGTGTGTGAGGGGAGACATCACTGGAAACCACTTTTATGGTTTTCTTGATCTTTATTTCAGGAAAGTACTCGAAACCCAATTTTCATTATATAAATTTATAATCCTACCATCTATCCCATAAGGTTTATATAGATAGATAGAAAGGTAGATAGATATTATTAGATTGATTCCGGAACTTCTTGTCTCTGCTTGAACTGAAATCTCGGTTTAATACCTGGGTAATACTAGTATTATGGACATCTTTACTAACTTAAAATTTGTTATGTAATACAACATTATTAAATTTATCACTTATCATTACTTTTACATTTTTAATAACTAATGTAGCTTACCAACATCCTTTTCATTTTTGTTTCATAAGATCTGAAGTATAAGTCAATAAACATTCAAACTTATCCATATATTAGAAAATATGTTAGTGGTACTGTAGTGAAAAATGATTAGTATATACATTCATCTTTCTATATCATTTCCACTCTATGTCAGATTAGTGAAACATCTGTCTATTAACCTAATATATGCTAATAAGTCTCTACTTTTATAGTGATTGTGTGAATAATTCTTAGATTCCTACAATAATGTATTGATTGTGTGAAACCAAATCCTGGCTCTGAAGGAAACCTGTCATGATGGATTAGTAATGCTTGTCATGAATGTGCATTGCATAAACTAGAACTTCACATGAGAAAAAAATTAATTCACTTTGTGCCCTATTTTACTCAACTTTAGTAACATAAATTCAACTGGATTTAAAAAAATGATTTTGAGCTGGAGAGATGGCTTAGCGGGTAAGGTACTTGCCTGCAAAGCCAAAGGGCCCAGATCGATTCTCCAGGATCATTGTAAGCCAGATGCACAAGGTAGTGCATGCACCTGGAGTTTGTTTGCAGTGGCTGGAAGTCCTGATGTGTCCATATTTCTCTCTCTCTCTACCCCTCTTTTTCTCTCCCTCTAGAAAAAATAATTTTTAGAAAGAAAAATATTTTTGAATTGGCTACTATGTTGTGTAGGGAGTGTTTTTTTGGCACATATATTTTCTCTAGAATTTAGGTTAGTTACCTTTTTCACTAATAATTAGTAATTAATGCTATTTAGTTAGTTGGGATGGTAGGTATCTATTACTTCATAATATTAGAAATTTTGACAGCTTTAGAAACCACAATTAACTATCACACAGTTTCTTGAGGATGAAGAACCCAGACATAACTTTTTAAGTGGGATTCTCTGCTAGGGTACAACAAAGATTTGAGCTGGCGCTGAGGTTCTACATCAAGGTAAACTGCGGGAGCCTCCATGTCCCACTCCTGTGGGTGACTGTGACATTCAGCTGCTTTCTGTGCCTTCATCTTACAGCTGGCTAGAAATGACATAAGCTCCTTCCCAGATAGTTGCTTCTCTCTGTAGGGCTTCTAACTTTGGAAGCTTGGTTCTTCAAAGCTAGCAGAAGAGAATCTCTCCTCACAAGATGGGCATCAGTCTTATGTAACACAACCAAGCTCAGGCAGTGACAACATTACTTTGATAGTAGTGTTTTGGAGAGTAGACTATGGAAGATCTGATTACCAAAGGTGGATACCGTAGGAGTCCTGCTAGGCTACCGAGGCCAGGAGGAATGAACTCCCTTCCAAAGGAACTTTTCCCCTGGTGTAAGAAAACATCCTCAACCAGCATGGAGCTATGCTGAATCAGCAAAAGAATCTGACCCACTCCTCCCACAATGAGATGAAAAGACCATGAAAGGAAACAGGTGAACTAAGAACACATGCCATTCTTAAGAATGGTTAAGAAAAACAATGCGGGCTGGAGAGATGGCTTAGTGGTTAAAGGCTCTTGCCTGCAAAGCCTAAAGATCTGGGTTTGATTCCCCAGTACCCGCATAAAGCCAGATGTACAAGATGGTGCATGCGTCTGGAGTTTGTTTGCAGTGGCTGCAGGCAATGGCATGCCCATTCTCTCTTTAATAAGTAAGTAAGTAAGTAAGTAAATAAATAAATAAATAAAATATTTTTTTAAAGAAGGAAAAACAATATTGGTATTGTGAGAAAGTCCATATTACAAAAACAGTAGTTGTAGACACCCTCAAAGTAGGAACAAACACATATTTTAGGGCAGGTAGGATCAAGGGAATGAGAAAGAACATCCTGGGGTTTTGAGTCCTATGAATGGCAAAGGTTGACAATCAAAGTCACCCCTTAAAATACATGAAAAGCGGACACACAGCTACTGCATCTCCCATTCCAAAGCTCAATCACATTAAATACCACACTTCTAGTCTTCCCCAAAATGGACTCAATTATGAATAGTCATTCCAAAATAAATATATTCTACATTTCTACCCTCTTTTCAAACTCTCTGGGAAATAAGACAACAGCTGATGTGCTAATGTCCCATGTGGCTAAAGATGCGCTGGGCATGGAAAAGGTGTTTCAAATGTATTTGTCACAATGTTTGCCAATAACCTGTCATTCTTTCTTGGCATAACTTTTTACCAGATAACCATCAAAACAATCTCTCTCTCTCTCTCTCTCTCTCTCTCGATTGATATAAGCTGCATTAGATCCAAAGTTGAAGAGGGCTTACTGAGAGTACAGTCTCAGTTGAAAAGAATTTAACATAGTGTCTGGGGCTCTTTGCCAACAAGGCCCTGAAAGTGTGCTTCAAGAAGAGATTCAAACAGGGCAGAATATGGGCAAATATCTGTACATTTTCCCCAAACAAATCACATAATAATACCATTTGATAATGTTTTAAAACTTTATGAGATAACATTAATTACACTGAAATTTTATTTGTAATTTTTATATATTCATAACTTTTATTTATGCATGTCATTTGAGTTGCCATTGAATGTAGATTCTAGGTGAAGGGTTTACTTTTCTTCTAAGGAAATAAGATGACTTTAAAAAAAATATTTATTTATTTATTTAAGAGAGAGAGAGGCAGATATAGAGAGAATGGGTGTGTCAGGGCCTCCAGTCGCTGCAAATGAACTCCAGATGTGTGCGCCCCCTCGTGCATCTGGCTTACATGGGTCCTGGGGAATCGAACCAGGGTCCTTAGGCTTCGCAGGCAAGCGCCTTAACCGCTAAGCCATTTCACCAGCCCAAGATGACATTTTTTGTGGGGGAATCCTTGAATACTTGGTAAGAGTTCCCTTACCTTGTGAGATTCATGACTGCTGTGAAATGAATACATTTAATTTGATGGGCTGGAATGGATAAAATTTATAATTGAAAGACAATCCATTAACCTTGATTTGTCTTATAGAATTATCTAGTATCATTTCCCATTATAAAAATAATATATCACTAATTAAAATGCTCTCATGTTTAAAGTTTCACAGTGATACTTCAGCAGAGACCATATGAAACAATAGCTGCTATTAAAAAACCATATTTCAAGAGAGAGAGAGAGAGAATGAATGAGAATGGGCATGCCAGGGTCTCCCACTGCTGCAAACAAACTCTAAATGTATTTGCCACTTTGTGCACCCAGCTTTACAACAGTACTGGAGACTCAAATCCAGACTTTCAGGTTTAGCAGACAAGTGCCTTAACCACTGAGCCATCTCTCTAGGCCCAATAGCTGCTATTTAATAAAGAACTTATGTTATCACATGATGAGAGATTAGATCATAGCTTCTCTTGTGACTTCTAGTTATCTTTAATGTGTGATTTTCAACTTATATTTTAGTCAATTTATGCATACTTCATGGGCCATAGTGTATACATGTATATATACATATTTATGGTGACATTTATACCAGTAAATTTGAATTTTGTACAAGCAATGCATGCACCAGGTATTTATAAAAGTACAGTAATGCTATTTTATGCCTTGTGTCGGGAATTTTCAGATATACTACAATTTAAAATTTAAATTCATACTGCACTCTAGTGGGGAATGAGATCAATGCAAAATTAAAAAATTGTATGGTTAGATGTCAGAGCATTATGGACAGTTTATAATTTCTGTAGTGAAATACACTAACCCTATTGTGAAGTTATCATCCTCATTAGGCCATAATACAATATGTGTAACTTACCTGTTGTTTCATATATTATCATGACAGTAAGATATACTATTTTAAAACTGGACTTGAAAATTGAAAAAGAAACAATGTACTACTGAAGTAGCTGTTTTGACTTCTGGCAGCATATTTGGAATAAAACATAGATATGTAATTTCTAAGACTTTTTTAATGACGAACATGAGAGTGAAACGTATTTGTTTGCAATGTTTGATTTTTGTTTTAAGTTCATGCATCAGTTTGACTGAAATCCTCATAGGTATCCTTGACAATGCTTCTGTCATCACACAGCTGACTTTTGAACCATCCGAAAATAGCTGTTTTAAAAATATTTTTATATATTTTATTTTTTTATTTGAGAGAGAGAGAGAGAGAGAAGAGGCAGCTAAAAGTAGAATGGGTGTGCCAAGGACTCTAGCTACTGCAAACAAACTCCAGAGCCATGTGCCACCTTGTGCATCTAGTTTACATGGGTAGTGAGAATCAAACCTGGATCATTAAACTTCACAGGCAAGCTCTATAAAGGCTAAGCCATCTCTCCAGCCATTTTAAAATTATTATTTTTTTATATTTTAGCTGTTTTCATTCTAAGTTATTGCAAGTGGAGTGCTTCAAAAATGTACTTGTATGTTGATCTGGAATTCATTTCAGATGAGCAGTGTCATCTTTCATGAGGTTTATAAAGCAGACTTCCATACTTCTTGCTATAAATGCATGTTCATGATTTACAGTTTTATTTATTTTTTTATTTTTGTTTTTATCGAGGGAGGGTCTCACTCTAGCCCAGGCTGACCTGGAATTCACTATGGAGTCTCAGGGTGGCATCGAACTCACAGCGATCCTCCTACCTCTGCCTCCCATGTGCTAGGATTAAAGGTGTGCGCCACCACGCCCGGCTTACAGTTTTATTAATTGTAAAGTGATCTGTAAGTGGTTTCTTCTAAATGAATCTTAGAATTGTATAATTGTGGTTTCATAAGTAGCTACCTACAAAATTCTGTGCCTTTTCTTTTATTGAATCCATTGATATATAAGTTGTCCCAAATGTACAAGCTCTGCCAGGGAAAGCATGCTTATGCCCTGAAACCCCTATTTTGTGAGGCTGTCGGTAGACAGTGCTTTTCATGCAAGAACAATCCCACCCCATGATAAAACTGCTGAGAAAACATGTCACCTAGAATCAATTCCATAAGGACTTTAACATCGCCCAATACTTCTTTGAGAATGATTTTTTAAACAAGTCTCTTCTTATATTTTAATAATATTTTGACATTTGCTTTTATCCCCTCAAGTTTATTTTAAAGTAAACAACCTTACCTGCCGTATTTTGTATAAGTAAAATCAAAACTTAAAGAATTAAAGCTGCTATCAGGTGAAATTAGGAGTTAAACTTTTTGCAGAATTTCTGGATATCACTACCCTAAACTGTGGTAGTTCAACCTTATCACTATAACATATCTCTAGATAAATTTTATTTAGCTTTGGTTTGAACAATAAAACTGTTGAAGACAGCGTGGGACCAAGCTTTCTAAGGAAATTTCTAGTGTTGCTTTTTGCTGATATTTACGGAAATATGTGTATGCTAAATGTGTTCCCTATCTTCTTAGTTTAAGGAAGTTTTATATTGGCTGGAGCTATTAAAAAAATAAAGAAGGACTGAAGAGATGGCTTAATATTTAAGGTTTGTCTGCAAAGCCTAAGGACCCAGGTTCAATTCTCCAGAACCCACATAAGCCAGATGCACATGGTGGGGCATGTATCTGGAGTTTGCGTGCAATGGCTAGTGGCCCTGGCATTTCTACTTTCTCCCTCTCTCTCCCTCTCTATAATAAATAAATAAAAAAATATTTAAAAACAACTTAATTATAGATTACTTACACAACTTACAATTTCATGATCTATTGGCCATCTGTAAAACTAATTGCAATATAGTTGACTATACTCTAACCAACTGTTAGCAGGTCTCAACTACAGTTATTTTATTTATATTTCAAGTTACATAACATTTGGAGATTCTTGGAGATTTTAAGAACCTTCCCTTTTGACAAGATAGCAGATGCTAGAACAAGGGATAAAATGAGCCATGGATAAACCTAGAACCTGACAGTCACGTTGGAATACAGTTCTGAAGTTATTTGTAAAACATTGCCACACATTAAAACTGGCTTGAGTTGTCAACTCCCGTATACGTGTTCTCTCTGGGTTGAATTGAACTCTTCAGTCACAGGGAGGGCTATGGAAAGTCTGGGATGGACAGATTTTACATGGTGAGTTCACATAGGACAACTGAGAGTATAAACAAAAGTAACGCGGCCAGTTTGAAACAAAGTGCTGAGATGATGGGCACAGAAGACAGTGGCCTTTTTCATCTTCTTCCCAATCACATGCTTTTCTTCTCCTGCTGTGAATGGAATAATGAAGGAAGCAGAAAGCAAACTTTCTTCCTCAGTTCTCTCACAAAGCACACATGTTCTGGAGAAGTTCCTGTGTTGTGGTTGAGGAGAAAGAATGACCCCTACTTCATTGCCATATTTTTGAAAAAATTGAACAAAGCTTTTATTTTATAATAGTTTTTGGTGTGCAGAACATTTAAAAAGTGCATTGAGTTTCTGTATCTTTCTGACTCAACTTCTGGTTCTATTAACATCTTACCTTAGTATGGCTCACTTGTTATAACCAGTGGACCAGTAATAACACATTATTTATATGAAGAGAGAGAGTGTGTATGGGCATGCCAGGGCTTCTTGCCACTGTAAACAAACTCTAGATTCATACTTCACCTTGGGATTCTGGTTTTGCCTGGTGTTGGGGGATCAAACCAGAGCTGTCAGTCTTTCTAGGCAAGTATCTTTAACTATTGAGTAATCTCCACATCCCAGAGCACATTATTTTAATGAGACCCTATACTTCATTTGGATTTGATTAATTTTTCCCCAATGTTCTATTTTCTTTCAGTCTTTCATCCAACATCCCGTATTTTGTTTGGTGTAAGCACTGTCTTGGGTTTCTCTGAGCTATGCTTATTTCTCAGGCTGTTGTAGACAGCTCCACGTTGCTAGGATGAACATCCAACCCAGACCTGGTTTATGAGAGGATGCGGTTTATTTCAAGCTTATAGACCCAGGGGGGAATTCCATCAGTGATGGAAAAAACTGTTTCCATACTTCCAAGCAGAGAGAAACAACCAAACTGCACTCCCCAAAAGCAGCAAGCTTAAACTAGCAGCAAAACAGCAGGGACCCAGGCAGAGCTCACACCTCTCTGTACACCTTTTGTTGGACCCGAGGATCCACCCCCAGTGATACCTCCTCCAGCCAGGCAGCTGGAGACCTAAGTTACAAGCTTTAATAAAACACCTGAAGGCTGGAGAGATTACTTAGTGGTTAGGGTCCTTGCCTGCAAAGCCAGAGGACCCAGGTTTAATTCCTTAGAACCTATGTAAAGCTATATGCACAAGGTGGTGCATGTGTCTGGAGTTCCTTTGCTGTGGCTAGAGGCCCTGGTGCAGCCATATTCATTCACTCTCTCTCTCTAATAAATAAATATGCAAGGAAGCATCTGAGTCTATGGGGAACATACATTCAAACTACCACACAAACTTTCTTTGATTTTTGTTGTTTGTTGAGATAGGCAGCCCAGGATAACCTGAAGCTCACTAGGTGTCTTAGAGTGTCCTTGAAGTCATGCCAATACTCCTGCCTCTTTTTCCACAGCAGAGGATAGCAGCCACCACACCCAGTTCTTTTCTTGGTTTTGATGGTCTTGAGTTTTGAGAAGTAGAATGTCCCTTCATCCGTGCTTTTCTCCTGCTATTCTCATTCTGTGGCGTGAGGTATGTTCTCTTGCAAAGAAAAGTATTGGGAAAAGACTATTCTTAGCTCTTCATATCAAAGACTTGCTGTCAGCACATTGTTGCTGTTGATACTAATCTGACTATGTGGCTGGAGTGCGTGTTTTTCAAGTTTACCCACAGTATACCTACTGGTGCTTCTCATTCTCTGTTCTATTATTTGGTAGAAAGTTTACACGTAAGAGGGAAAGATAAGCGTCATACTTCTCAGGTTGAGAATGTCTACCTAAATCTGGAATCACTTATATATGAAAGAGGTGAATCTTCTTTCCCATTTTAATATATACTAGTTGATGACACACACACATGTACTTTAGTTATAACCCAATAAGCTGTTATTTAGATGCTGTTCAGGTTGTTCTGTCTTTGATCATTTGGAGCTGTTTCCACTGGCATAAAAATGGTGACTCTTAATTTGTTGAGTGGCATGGGTCAGAGAAGCTGACCACTTCTCAGCATAGCCCTGACACCAGCTGCTGGTGCTTGGTGAGAGCAGTGATATTTAAGCTTCTGTCCAGATAACCCACTAAACAAATGAACTGTGGGAATCATGTTGCGTACCAGTGGGGGGAGAAAAAAAAAGGAAGACTGTTTCCACTTACATTGTATTCTAAAATTCTGCTCAAATTCTTGCTTGCTATTCTTTAACAAAGATGAGTTTTCTTATGTGTGCTAATTTTTATTTATTCCTCTGAGTTTAATCTGAAGCATTCATCTCCACATGGAGCAGATTAAACACACAAGAGCAGACATGCAATTCCTATCTCATCAACGCAGTGATCCTCTGGACTGACTCAACCCACATTTCTCACAGAGCCAAACTCCTTCCCCAGGTCCTGTCAGTGCTGGTACATGAAGACCAGATGCAGAAAATATGGACAAATTGATAAAATATTTTGTGTTTTGAGCTTCAAACTCATACATGACTACTAACATTTTCTCAAGGGAACTCAAATGAGCAAAACTCTAATTCCAGATGTTAACCATGACATTCTTACCACATTGGGAGGAAAAAAAAAGAGTTCACTGGCCTCTCCATCAAAGGGCCCCAATTAAGGAGCTGGAGAGATTTTCTCAGCAGTTAAAGGCACTTGCTTTCAAAGCCTGACTGCCTGATTTCAATTCCCCAATACCCATGTCAAGCCAAATGAACAAAGTGGTGCATGCATCTGGAGTGCCTTTGCAGTGGCAGGAAACCTTGGAACACCCATATATTCTATCTCTCTCTCTCCTTACAAATAAATAAGTAAAATATTTTTTAACAAAGGGTTCCCAATTGTGATATTACAGCTTTCTTGCAAAATCTGCACATGCATGACCCAGTCCTCCAAGATTAATTGGGGGCCCTTTCCCCCTGCTGGTGTATGCACCACAGCTACCTTTTCTTCCTTCCTGTTTCCCTTGGGTGTCATTGACTTTGAGCCTCAGAACAAAATCAATTGCTGATGCAGTCTGGTGACAATCTTCACTTGCCCCACGAGCCAAAAGCCCCTCCTGCGGAAGTACGTAAATCTCATAGTCTTGAAAGGCAAAGTTTTCTCCAGCATTTCCCCTGCTAACTTGTTGGCAGAGGCACTTCATTTATGCAGCAAGGTAGAAATGTAGATGGAGGAAGAAAATGTTTCTTTCCAAACACATGTATCTATTTAGCAAAACGGCATGTCCTAAGGGCTCCCTGAGGCGACTGTTTCTGCAGCAGGGCCTTATTCTGGCACACCTGAGATGCTCGTTTTGTGGGATACAAGCAAGGTTTTTGGCTTATTTATTTGAAACACACTGATGCATTTTTAAATGTATTTTATTTATTTATTTATATGTGTGTGTGAGAGAGGAAGCTGAGAGAGAGAAAGAGAATGAGTGCATCAGAGCCTCTGGCCACTGCAAACAAACTCTAGACACATGCACCATCGTGTGCATCTTGCTTTGCATGGGTACTGGAGAATCAATCCTGAGTCTTTAGGCTTTACAGGAAAGCGCCTTAACCATTTAGCCATTTCTCCAGCCCCACTGCTGCATTTTTTCCTAACAAATTAATAAACTGTTATATAAATTTTTGAAAATATGGACAACACCCAAGTCTAATCTCACTGTTCAAAACCAAACACTTCAAGTATTTGATCATGTTTATTTTGTGTTTTACATGTACAATATATGCAAATTCACATCTTGCATTTGTTTCTTTTATGTTCTTCTGTTTTTTCTTTTTTTTTTTTTTATTTGAGGTAGGGACTCACTCTAGCCCATGCTGACCTGGAATTAATGATGTAGTCTCAGGGTGGCCTCCAACTCACAGTGATCCTCCTACCTCTGCCTCCCGAGTGCTGTGATTAAAGGCATGCACCACCACACCCGGCTCTTTTACTTTGTATATATAAAAATCCCATGTTAATAAGTTTCAGGGTGGGGAACAGCCCTTGATGTGCACACATGAGGATCTGGGGTATCCTCCGCTCCTGGTTCAAAACCCCGGCAGGGCTGTGGTTGCCTGTCACCCAGCCCTGAGGGGAAGAGAGACAGGAGGATCACTGGGGCTCACTGGTCAGTCAGTCTAACCAAAACTCCACAAGCTCCTGTTCAGTGAGAGATGCTGTCTCAGGAAAACAAGGTAGAAGAGGGATAGAAGAGGATGTCTGATGTCCTGCTGTGGACTCTATGCACATCTGTAAACATATGTGCATATACAATACATGTGGTAGACAGCTCCATGTTGCTGGAATCAACATCCAAACCAGACACAGGTGGTGAAAGGAAGGGATTTATTTGAAGCTCACAGATCCAGAGGAAGTTCCATCAGTGTGGGAAGAAGTGGGCTCCCATTCATAAATCCAAGCAGAGAGACATCACCAAGCCGCTGGCCTCACCAACAAGCCCCAACACCAGCACACACACCAAAACCCAGCATGTAGCAGGGAGCCCTCCCACCCCCGCCTCACCCCACGAGCTCAAACATTTCTGCATACCTTTGGGTTGGAATTAAGTTCTGCCCCCAGTGACACCTCTTCCAGCCAGGCAGCTATAGACCCAAGTTATAAGCCTTAATAAAACGCCTATGTCTACGGGGGACATACTCCAAACTACCACACCACATATGTACACACATACTGTAAGCATCCTCTTGTCTCTGCATCTGTTTCTGTTTTGGAAGACTTTTAAAAAACATTTTATTTATTTATTTATTTGAAGAGTGAGGGAGAAAGAAAGAGAGGCAAAGGCAAGAGAGAGAGAGAAAGAGAGAGAGAGATAGAGAACGGACATGCCAAGGCCTCTAGACACTGCAAATGAACTCCAGATGCATATGCCACCTTGTACATCTGGCTTTATGTGGGTACTGGGGAATCAAACCTGGGTCCTTTGGCTTTGTCAGCAAGCACCTTAACCACTAGCCATCTCTCCAGCTACCTTTCTTTCTGAGAGAGTGTTTCATTCTATAGTCCAGGTTATCCAAGAACTCACAATGTAACTCAGACTGTACTAGAACTCGTGGAGATTCTCCTGCCTCAACATCTGGAGGGCTTGGATTTCAGAAATGAGTTGACATGCCTGCTCCCCAATCACTTTTGAACAGCTGTGCCCTATTTGTTATTAGAAATACCCTAGGTTATTTAGTTTGTTTCTCTACTGAATATTTGGAAAAATAGACTTTAAAATGAAAATCAGCTCAAAAAAGGAAAGTTGAATTATTCTAACTATCACCTGGAGCCAATACTGAAATTCCTTTACATGATAAAGCTAATGTTTATATAGTGTAGTAGTTTCAATATGTGTTTTCCAATAAACTCAGGTGTTACTAAATAGAGTTTGTAGCTTCTGCCCCTAACAGGCAGACCCCTGCTACAAGGGAGGGCATGTCACTAGAGGCAGATCTGAATTCCAGCCTAAGGTATGCAGAGTGACTTCTGCCTGGGACCCAGCTGCCTGCTTTTGGTATGTGCTGGCTGCTGGTGGTTTTTTTACTCTTTCCTTCCATCTGTGAAGGAGACCAGCCAGCCTCTTTTCCCATTATGGAACTTCCCCTGGATCTGTAAGCTTCAAATAAACCCTTCCTCATATAAACTCTGTAGGGTTTGGAAGGTCATCCCAGCATTGTGGAGCTAACTACAACACACAATTTGGTTTAACTAAAATAATGCAATTATTTTAAAACACCTATGTTTGTCTTAGATGTGACTCTTTCAGTTGTATAGTTTATATTATACTAATGCAGCTGACTAAATAAAGATGGTGAAATTTCCCTGGTAACCTGAAAGAAACCCTGAATTTAAAAAAAGCCTAGAGAAATGGCTTAACAGTTAAGGCATTTGCTTGCAAAGCCAAAGGATCCCAGTTCAATTCCCCAGGACCCACATTAGCCAGATGCACAAGGGGACGCAAGTGTCTGGAGGTTGTTTGCAGTGGCTGGAGGCCCTGGCCCCGGGCGCGCCCCTTCATTCTTTCTCTCTCTATCTACCTCTTTCTCTTTTAAATAAATAAATAAATAAAAGAACCTCAACCCTTTTCCTTTTTTGGAACTTAGATGCTACCTTTCACATCCTGTCATAGATTTAGAGATTTGATATTTTCCAACAATTTGAGTTTTTTTTTTTAATTTTGCTTGCAAATGATGTATTCTTTACACTTATCTGAAGGTAGGATTCATGCCCTACCATGCACATCAGTGAGTTTGTATAGTGTCACAATCATCCTTTTATTAAACATTTTTATTCATTTTATTTGTAAGTATAGACATGAGAAAGAGAGGGAGAGAGAATGAATAGGGGCGTGCCTGGGCCTCTCGCTGCTACAAATGAACTCCAGACACATGTGCCACTTTGGGCATCTGGCTTTACGTGGGTCCTGGAGAACTGAACCTGGGATGTCAGACTTCGCAAGCAAACACCTTAACTGCTGAGCCATCTCCTCAGCACATATCATCTTTGCTGTGCTTGAGACTTCAACTCCAACACATGGACATCCTCAGAAAGACCATGCATTGATAAATGCACATTCCAACAGTAATTGCTCTCAGTGTCAGATTTCCACAGACTATAGTAGTTACTCCTTGAAGAATGCGGAGAAATGGGAACTAAAAAGAAGAAGAATCTTAGCTAGGCCACGAGACTCTTCAGGAAAGCACAAACAAATGTTGAATTGATACTCAACAGGAGGTACATTGTCATTTTAACCCCTGCCATCTTTAATGCCAAAGTTGCTACAATTGACAGTTATCCTTTTTTTCCTTTGGGCCTAGCATGCAAAGCATGTAATTTATCCATCATTAATGCTGTGAAAAGTAATGTGTGGGTCAGTGACACACTCTCATTCAAATCATGCTTCAGTTATATGCACTCTTGGGTGTTGAAACAGTGCTAGCCATTTTGAATGCATAGATGTCCACCCAGATGTAAATCATTTTAATTAAGCGGCAAAGACTTTAAAAGTAAGAGGCTTCTTTTTAAATTTAAAATTAATTTTGGGGGGTATGGGAGTTTGATCCCAGGGTTTCCTGAATACTAGACTAGAACACAGGAAATATCCCCAGCTTTCTTTTTATTTTAAAAATATTGAGAGCTGGAGAGATGTCTCAGTGGTTAAAGTCATTTAGTTGCAAAGCCCAATGGCCTGGGTTCAATTCCCCAGTACCCACATGAATCTATATGCACAAAGTGGCATGTGTTTCTGAAGCTCATTTGCAGTGGCAGGAGGCCATGGCATACCCATCCACTCTCTCTTTCTTAAATAAAAATAAACAAATAAAATATCTTAACAAAGGAAATTTGAGACAAGATCACACTTGGGTTTGTAGTCCTCATGCCTCAGCCTCCTGAGTAGCTGGGAATATACCATGAGACCTGGATTAAATTGGGGGACTTTAAATTAGCTAATACAAAGGAAAATATGTAATACATTAGATAGACTAGAAAATACAGTGATTAAATACAACATTTAAGAGCAATGTTAGATACTTACTTTCACTACCCCTTTTATTAGCTGTGCGATTTAGACAAGTTATTTAACCACCCTAAAACTTATTTAACCACCTTAAAACTTTAGTTATGAAATTGGCAAATGGCTGGTGCCTATATCTTTGTTAGGATACACAAATGAAAAAATGTATGTGCCATACAGTACTAAATGTACAAAAAAACAACATAAACTATTTGCCTGTGTTTTCCATGTAGAATATAATTTTATTTTTCCCATAGGGTACAATAAGTCTAACCTATTAAGATGGGAAGAGGAGGACAATTTTACTTCTCAATAATCACTATTTGATAACCACTTCCACAAACATAAAGGCATCTGGGCATCTCTATTTGCTCATATCTCCTTCCAGATCTCACCCGTACTCAAGATGGGGAGAGTGAGACCGAATTCATGCCCGAAGAGTTTGAGGAGAAAGCAGAAAGAGAGAAGAGGCACCCCAACTTCACGCTGTGCACCGTGTGCAACATCCAGCTGAACTCGGCTGCCCAAGCGCAGATCCACTACAACGGCAAATCCCATCAGAAGAGATTAAAACAACTCAGCCATGAGATGCTGAAAAACGACAATGGTGAGCTGCTCTAAAACCACTGGCTCAGGTCCACTACATCCACGTATATTCCTTGGGTACCTGCATATGTGCAGATAAAAGAATAGTCTCTACTTTAAAACCAAGAAAATTATATACGTAAAGGCTTTCTCAGCAGAGGACTTTAAAGTGAGTTATTTCTCTGTAGAAGAAGGGAGAAATACTGTTGTTGTAAACCTCCATTAGGATTGAGTGGACTGGAAAGTTTCTGTAATATGAGAAAGCTGACTTTAGAGTTTCATGATGTTTGCTTTTGCTATCGTTGCATATACAAATGCACTTTTTGTCACAGCATATATAAAACTGTGCCTTTGATTGATTCATTCATTTCTCTTTTTTATTTCTTTTTTTATTAATTAGTTTTGTATTCAGCAAATACAGTCCGTTTGGTACCATTATTAGGCTCATCCGTGACCTACCCCCTCCCCTTGGCCCCTCCTTGTTGAGGTATACGGGTCATGCATTGTGGAGTTAGCCCATAGTTATGTGTAAGATCAATGTCTCTGCATATCATGACCCAACATGTGGCACTGATATTCTTTCCACCCCCTCTTCCGCAAAATTTCCCTGCGCCATGTTGGGTTCATTTTTGGTCTGCTTAAGTGATGAGGTGTTGCGGCCTCTGGGTCTCTGGCTCCATGATTTGGTAGGAGTTGATTTTTCTCTGTGTTGATCTCCTTCACCCTTGTTCTGGTACCCAGTTCACCAGGAAAACAGCCCCCTTGCTTGTTTTGCCAATTTTTCTTAGTTTCAGCCTGGGCCCTTTTGTGGTATGATGGGGTGGCTCTCTCCTTAGGATCTACATCTATCTGCAAAAGAGAAGCAGATTCTCCAACGGAGAGTAAGTTAGTACCAGGACAAATGAGATAACCCTTGCTTTTTTTTTTATAGAGAATTTAATAGGTGTAGGCCCTCTTGTAGCCCACAATTGACGGTAGCTTGATATTGGAGAGTGGGCTTATGTTTGGATATGGTTCTGACTTGTTTCTCAGCTCCAGCTATGGGTCCCATACCAGTGAGGGGATCAGTTAGCCAAATCGAGAGCAGTTGGTTCCCCATCATGGCTGTGTGCCACTATTGCACTTTTGTGGGCATCACAACAGGTTATTTGCTGCTAAGTAGGTTAGACCATGAGTTGCTTGGGCAGATATTAGTCATTTTCCCCCAGTCGCCCATGTAGCACCTTCTGGCACTAGACACGCTGACTGTCTGGGGACTGACTCTCTTCCAACTTCCAGCCATGCCATTCCATTTTACATGTCAATGACATAAGGTATCTTCAGCAGTAGGGTCTTACCACTAACCTTTAGTGGGTCATCAAGTACTCTGACAGAAATCTGTCTGTCTTTTAGGAAACCTTGTAGGTCTCTCTGATCAAAAGCTCATTGTGGATGATAGCCCCATGCTGGTTCTGGGAGTTACAGGTCAGTGCCCACTAAGAAAAGGAGGAAAACGATAACTGATATACAAGAGTTAGAGATAAGAGAGAGAGAGAGAGAGGGAGAGAGAGAGAGAGAGGGAGGGAGTATGCAGAAGATTAAGGTTAGTCTTCATCATACCCTCTCCAGTATCTTGTGGTTCAGGTGTTCCCTGATTTCTTCACTTATTTGTTTATTTGGTTTTTGCCAGTATGAGACATTCTGTTGGTTAGTAAAACTGCAGATGATTTGTAATAATAGAAAACTTTCCTGATAACTTTTCTTAGATTCAGTAAACAGATTTTTTGGATTTGCTCATAAAATTAATGGCTTGCTTGACCAATTTGCACTTTTTTTTAAAGTAGGTGTTGAATTTATGCCTGGCCTGGTCCTAAGAACAAATACTTTGGGAAACAATTGCAAGCTTATGAGGGAATTTGTAAAGAGAAGAAGTGTATGGGTTTGTATGGTAGGGAATTTGGAGATCTATGGTATAGGAAAAGCAAAGAGTTACAACATTGAATTTGGTCAAATGTTTTATGTTCAATAAGCAAAATATTTCTAAATTTTGCTGACTTTAAAAATGAGACTAAGTTTTAATCTCTTTAGATATTTGACATCATAAAGAGAATATATCACTTTGTATTAAGTTTACCAAATAGTGAGGAGAATGAAACAGAACATTTGTTTAAAAGTGCTTCAACTATGCTGTGTGTGTGCATGTGCATGCTAGAATATTCTATTGGAAAGGACTTCAGATTTTCCCTTCACAGGAATGACATTTATTTTGTCATCTATGTTACATGTGAAGGATATATAAGATTGTAATTAGAATATAGTTGAAGTCTACTAAATTCTACAGGGATAACATGTAATATACTTAAATCATGACTAAAATAAAACACAAATTATATACTCCCAAGAAAAACATGCTTTTTGTCACTAACTTCTAGGTAAATTACCTTAAACTCAATCACATAATTTAATTCCAAATTGTCATTCTTGAAGCGTGTGTTAGTGGTGCTGGTATGAGCTTTTGTTTTATTTTACACACCTTAAAAGTCAAACCAGAGCTGGAGCAATGGCTCAATGGTTAAAAGAGTTTGCTTGCAAAGCCTGGTGGCCTGGGTTTGAATCCACCATACTCACATTAAGCCAGATGCACAAAGTGGTGCATGCATCTGGAGTTCGTTTGCAGTTGCAGAGCTCTGATATTCTGTTTCTCTTTCTCTCCCCTCTCTCTTTCTCCCAAATGAATAAATAAATAAAATATTTTTTTAAGTCAAACCACCTTTGGAGAAGTAACTTATGGCACTGTAGCTAAAAACTAGAACAAAAGCTCTGCTTGGTTCAGAAACTCAAATTTGATCTAATCACAGTGCAAATTTACAACTGTGAACTATTGTCAAAGTACAATGCTATGAATAAATTTTCTCAAATTGGATATTTTAAAATAATTGGTGCCCTTATTATGAAATGTCATTGAACCACAAACCTTAAACACATTGCCATTCATCCAGGCCTCACAACCAGGCAGAGGCATTATCCTTATCTTCCATTTGTGGATGTAGTATTCAGGATTCCACTGAAGGACATACCACTATCCTGCTTGCCCTCGCCTTCAGGTCACACTCCCTGTGTGTAAGATTCCACACTTCTTTTTGTTTGTTTGTTTGTTTTTCGAGGTAGGGTCTCACTCTAGTCCAGGCTGACCTGGAATTCACTATGTAGTCCCAGGCTGGCCTCAAACTCTCTGCAGTTCTCCTGCCTCTGCCTGCAGAGTCCTGGTAGTAAAGGCGTGCACAAATGCCCAGCCACACTTCTTTGTGTATTGTTTCCAAAATGAATATTATATAGAAACTGTGCTTTCTCTGTTCAAAGGAAGAAATTAGGACAACCTGACAAATTAAAATTCTATTATATTTCCCTAAATACCCCAAATATTGCCCTTAATATACATTTATCACCAGGTTTTGTATAAAAGTGTATTGATTTGCAAGGTTTTTTTTAAAGTTCTGAGACAGGTCACTAAAAGAGCCATGTTTGGGAGAAGCACTTGGGCTAAATCAGATTCATTTGGTTCCAGGTGATACTTCAAAGGAAGTTTGGACATGGGCTTGAGACCAGTAAGGGTCAGATCCAAGCCTGGAGACTTCCATGATTAGAGGAGATCCTGAAGGCAAAAACGTCAGTCATGTTTTCCTGGAATGATCAGCTGAAATTTGCTTCAGTTAGGATTGAGTCTGTCTTGGCAGATATTTGATTTGGTGCTTACAATATAAATGCAAGAATCAAAGAGAGCAATGGAACTTGAAATGGGGCAGCTAGAAGACAGTTCAACCGTTCTCTTTTATTTTTATTAGAGGGAGTGAGAGAGACAGAACTAGTATACCGGGGCGTAGCTACTGCAAAGGAACTCCAGATGCATGCGCCCTATTCTGCACATGTGCCACCTGTGCCACCTGTGTACATGTATCACCTTGTGCATCTGGCTTACATGGGATCTGAGAGTCAAACCTGGGTCCTTAGGCTTCTCAGACAAGAGCCTTAACCACTAAGCCATCTCTCCAGCACCACTGCAACAATTCTTGTCCCCGATCTTCAATATGTGTTGTTGCTGGCCTGTGGGATGAAGTCGGCTTCTGAGGGAGCCCTTGCCCATCTAAGTGAAGCTCAGTGCCAGGACCCCTCATAAGAAAAGAACCAGGATGTATGCTGAGTTCTAAGGAGTGAAGTGTGACATCAAGATTTAACCTACCTCTTAAGGGTCAGAAGAGCAGCAGTGCTCCCGTGCCAGGTGACAGACGTGGTAAAACCAGCCCGATTCATTTCACGCCCTGGCATTTGTAGGATAAGGTTTCCACAAATTCCGTATGGTGCTGTCAATGGGAAAAAATATTTCCTGTGCTGGAGAGATGGCTTAGCAGTTAAGGCACTTGTATGCAAAGCCTAACAACCCAGGTTCAGTTCCCCAGTATCCACGTATAGCCAGATGCACAAAATGGCTTATACATCTGGAATCCATTTGCAAAGGCTAGAGGCCTTGACATGCCCATCCCCCATGTAAATAAATAAATAAATAGTTTTTTTTTAATTTCCTAATTATGTTCTGCTATGTTCTCCTGGTCTCGCTCAGTTCCCAGCAGGCCACACATACCCTCCCTATTGATCAGCTCCTACACTATGTCTTCCATAAATTAACTGAGTCTTTTCCATGCCTGACACAGAACTGTATACACTGTGTCTTTTCAGAAAAAGATTATTTTAGGGCTGGAGGGATGGCCTAATGGTTAAGGCATTTGCCTGCAAAGCCAAAGGACTCAGGTTCGATTCCCCAGAACTCACTTTAGCCAGATGCACAAGGGGGCATCTGGAGTTCGTTTGCAGTGGCTAGAGGCCCTGGTGCTCCCATTCCCTCTCTCTCCCTTTTTCTGTCGAATAAATAAATAATAATAAAATATTTTTTAAAAGAAGTAGATTATTTTACACCGGCTTGGGTTGAACAAAAAGTGAGGCATTCCACATATTTTCTGTCCTCCTCACCGTCACCAGCCTCCTGCCCCAGTGACGCGTTGTTGTCACCCTGAGTCCACGCTCTGTTCTAACCATCGCTCATGTTCAGTGGATTTCACAGTGGCATCATAACTCTACCACATCTGTTCTGAGCAATTTCACTGCTTAAAGTCATTTTCTAAATTGATAATCACTGATCTTACTGTCCCATATTACCTCAACTGTATAAGACATTCTAGAAATCACAAAACTAGGGGACAGTATGTCTCATATAGTTGAGGTAATACAGTCTACAGCCTTTCCATAAAATGTTCTCTTTCCTTTACTAAGTTAATTTTTACATTATTCCATATCTTTTAGTGGTCTGCTAGCTTATTTTAGTTTAGCACCAAACTACCTTGTATTTATGCAAGAACTGTCCTGGTTCTTGATTTCCCACAATGCCACCTCATAAGGTATGCTACATGTACCTTCTTGATGCTGCAACAAAACACCAGACCCAAAGCAGCTTATGGAGGAAAAGAGTTTATTTATATCAGCTGACAGTTTCAAGGGGAAATTTCATCATTGTGGAGAAAGTGTGGCATGAGCAGGAAGCTGGGTCACATCTTGTCACAGCCCTAATAGTCTAAATGAGCTACCCCTGAATACCCAGTGGAGTGGACTAATAAACTTCAACGTCCACTCTGAGGGGCACACCACTTCCCAAAGGCTGCACCTGGGGATTATGTGTGAGGTATAATGACAAGCACATGAGCCTATGGGGGCACGTTACATTCAAACTACCACAAGATGCTATTTTTTTCTAAAGGTTTTTCAGAAGGAATGAGTTCTAGTCCAAGTGTTATGGGCAGTAGAGCAATGGATGCATCTGACATGGCTTTTGTCCCAACAGAAAAAAAAAAAAAGACCATAAGTGGTATCACTTTTAAAAAAGATTTCCCTTTTGGTCTATCATAAATGCTAACCTATCTCTACTCTCCTTCTGTGTCCTTCAATTCGTTTAAAAAGTACCCTTTTCTTCAACTCCCCTTTGAAAAAAAGTACCCTTGAGGTGGGAGAGATGGCTTAGCTATTAAGGCACTTGCCTGCCAAGCCTGAGGGTTTGTTCCCCAGGATCCACATAAGCCAGATGCACAAGGTGGCACATATGTCTGGAGTTCTTTTGCAGGAGCTAGAGGCCCTGGTATGCCCATTCTCTCCTATCTACCTCCCTCTCTCTCTCTCTCTCTCTTTTTTTTTTTTTTTTTTTTTTTTTTTTTTTTGATTTTTCAACATAGGGTCTTGTTGTAACTGAGTGTGAACAAAAATTTACTATGTAGTCTTAGGGTAGCCTCGAACTCACAGCGATCCTCCTACCTCTGCCTCCCAAGTGCTGGGATTAAAGAAGTGTGCCACCATGCCCGGCCCTACTTTTTTAAGTTTTAATTTATTTATTTGTGAGTAGAGAGAGAGAGAACAGGTGTGCCATGGCCTCCAGCCACTGCAAACAAACTCCAGATGCATATGCCAATTTGTGCATCTGGCTTGACATGAGTACTAGGGAATCAAATCTAGGACATTAGGCTTTTCAGGCAAGTGCCTAAACCACTGATCCTAGCCCCTAGCCCTATATATTCTTAATAGCAGATTTTCATTTTAGAATTTCTAGAGAAAGATAAATGTTTCATTCTTAGCCTGTAAGCTTGAAAAATGGTTATTATGAATTTTTTCCATCTGGAGACCAATTAAATTTAGAGTTCAAGTGGAAAATAACTAAATAGGGTCTGCTAGAGAAGAAATCGGGCAATAGCGATTTTTACCTGGATTCAGCCTGGATTCATCCAAACAAAACACACACACACACACACACACACACACACACAAATATTTGCTTTTTTATTTATATATAATATATATGGTCCAAATAAAGTAAAAGTTGAGATGAAAATAATCGCAGTAGTCATTTGTTTGTCTAAATGAAAAAATGTTCCCATCTTGAAGGATTATATGTATAATATATATGTATAATAATATGAACATATGCCACAAAGAACACAGCATCATTGTATCTACAATGTGGTTTCCCTATTTCTGAGGAAAAAAAAAACATTTCACATGTCATTTCATTTATTATAGAAAATGATCTTGTTATTATCCCAGCGGAAAACTAGCCTACATGCACTAATTAAGAGACCATTTTATTTCCACTAGAAAACTTATAGCATATCAGATACTGATGTGCTTTTTGCAGAAACTAACTTAAAGTGAGCTCCTGCCATCACATACTTCCCAGAATCCTCAGCCTCTGAGGTCTCTCCAACCGAGTAAGGCTGCTGACCCTTCTCCTCAAAGAATTCCCTCCACTGATGGGAGCTCTCTCCCTCTCTTGGGACAGTGTGCATCTAACACCAGCAGGTGTTGGAGTATGCAGTCCTAGCCCCTTGCTTCAAGACTAGGAAGGGTTCTCTGCATAGCCTTCCTAGCTGCAGGTTTGCTGGTGCCTCTCTTGAACTCCATCAGAGTTCAGCTCATCTAGTCCCCGGGCCTGCTTGACTCCTACTTCACAGGTCTGAATCTCTGCTGCTCCACTTGCCCACAAATTCTTCTGAGCTTCTATTGCCTAAGACACTACCCATGCTTTCCAGCATTATGATTATGAGCAATACAGATCACTACCACAGGAAAATTTAATCCATACTCTGTACTTATTTTCTTTTATAGAAAATATCTTTAACTTTTATTTTAGATATAACAGGTTACTTATGATTATCCTCTCACCCCAACTCCCACCACTCTGGGGGAGGGGGAACTTCCTCAGTTGTGCTATGGTAATCACTGTAGGGTCATGAAGGCCTCGGCCAGTCCCTATGGGGTAGCATGGGATTTATTTTAGGGCAAAGAGTGAGAGTGAATGAGTGAATGACAGAGACAGAGACAGAGAATGAGTGTGAACACACCAGGGCTTTTTGTTAATGCAAACAAACTACAGATGCATGCACCACTTTGTGCATCTGGCTCTATGTGGGTAATGGGGATGCAAACCTGGGGCAGCCGGCTTTGTAAGTAGGCTCCTTTAACCACATAGCCATCTCCCCATCCCTCTGTACTTATTTTCTATTGGATGCTTGTGAGGTAAGGTTCGCCATCAATATATTAAAAAAATGAAATGACACTTAGTATCAATTTTTCCATTTTTATCATATACATCATCTATTGAACCACCATCAATGTTTCTCCAAAATAATCTATTTTGGGCTGGAGAGATGGCTTAGCATTTAAGCACTTGCCTGTGAAGCCCAAGGACCTCGGTTTGAGGCTTGATTCCCCAGGTCCCACGTTAGCCAGAAGCGCATGGGAGTGCACGCCTCTGGAGGTAGTTTGCAGTGTCTGGAGGCTCTGGTGTGCCCATTCTCTCTCTCTTTCTCTCTCTTTCTCTCGCTCTCACTCTCTCTTTGTTTGTCGCTCAAAAATATATAAATAAAAATAAGCAAAAAAATTTAAAATAATCTATTTTATCTTTTGTTTTCAAATTATTAGCAAGGGATCAAAGTAACTGAGATTTGCCAGTGTCATTGTTTTTTGCCAACACTGCTCATGTCTTCATATTGATCTGCTTTATAAAGTGATGTTTCATTCTCAATAGAATTATAGTATATTTTTGAGCATGTTGTACGCTACAGAGCTTTTGTTGTTTTTGAAATCGCTTAACTTGCACTAGTACAAAAAGCTGGTGTTTCTTTTAAAATTTTATCAGCAAATCAACTAAAATATCTGGGTAGAAGGTCATGTACATAGATCTCTTCATAATTAATCACTGTGTATTTTCTGCCATTTCAGAAATGTAGTTTTTTATGTCTGCTTACTTTGCAAAGATGAGGTGAGGTAAAGAAATGGCCAAAGAGATTTCTACAACAAGAAGTTAACTATGTCTGTAAACATCATCATTTTTCAGGAATTCCATGATTCATTGTCTCAGAACTTATGTATTTAAGAAGTTACAACCAAGACTGATCACTGAGCTTCTCTTAATTTTGATGAATCTGAATTTTGCAAAATAATGATTATTTTATGATGACAAAATTGATATAGCTCAATCTAGGCTGAATATCAATATATAAAAATAGAAGGATCCTAAGCTTTTGGGCACAGTTCACCAGGTATTCAAGTAAATATGTGTCAAGTAATACAATGTGAACAATCTTATATGTACAGTGACATAATGTTTTCATACACTTTTATGCTGTGTATTTTAACATCACCAGAAAAAATTACATGTAATTATTTCTGGATAAAAATAGACATTTTACTCATAATCACCATTTTATTTGCTAACTGACATATCCTATAATAGAAAAAATTACAATGGAGTATAAAGTGAAGTATTCGAAATTCAAGGAATTTATTTAAAAACATATTGAAGATTAGAATAAAAGTAACGCTTTTCTCTTGTAAAATCATTCTGAAATACATATTTCAAAGGCACATCTTTCAAGATGTTTAAAGCTCGTGTAGCTGACTAATTGAATTCATTTTCTGGGCTCACCTTGGTGAAGCTATTGTTAATGCTTGTTGAAGGATTGAGTAACGCATTAACCTATCATGGAGTTCTATTTCATTCCCACTATCATTGTCATATTTGAGTTATTTTATTAAGCCTTGTTTTCTAGTTTTATTGGACTGCAGCTGCTATCAAATAATTCAACTTTTATCTCCAGTATTCTAGGGCTCCTTTGTATTCATTGTTTTCTAGCACATAAATCTCAACTATTTCCACCTTTCTCCTCTTAGCATTAAATTTTCTTTCATTTTAACCGACAAGCTAAATAAATTTTAGATTCTGTTTCTTACCCATCTATTCTCTTGTTCCTTTCCACTGACTGATTCAGATGATGTGAAAGTGTCAGTAGGTACCAGTTTATCAGAGTTCCCTTTCCAGTAATACTTGTTGGCTGATGAAAACAACATAGCCTCATGGAATGTTCCAGTATATCAGGTCTTGATTTTGTAGTATGAATTCACCATTGATATATAAATTTGCCTCACTTTATGATCTTCAAAGACTATCAGTGCTGTTGTAGAATGCCAGAGGGCAAATTAGAACTTTCCAGTCCATTTGTGAATTTTCTGTGAATATCTTCTGGAACAATTTGGACTTTTGTTGCCAATTTTTGGTCCTTGAGGAGAAATGCAATGACTGTTACCAGGGATGGAGTGCCAGTTGATGTCTGCTTGCATCACTTGTCTTGTGCACGAACTACTTTTAAGGCACCATCTTTTGCAGCACAGAGACTTCTCTGGGCAATCTGTCTCTGAGGAATCCCTTTCCCTACTACCTCGTGACGTTCCCAGTCTGAGAATGATGTCATGGGTGGATACAAAGCCATGCAGTCACCTGTTCTTCCCAAGAAAAGGTGTATTGACCCCTCTGATGATTGCTGTCCAATGTCACATCAGATAATGTGGGATATTAAGGAGGTTTCACAAGGAAAATCAATGGATTAAGCATATATCTGTTACTTTTGGGATAGAAAAGACTTTCAAATTTGTAATTCTGTTCCTGCCTGTACGGGGATGTGCATGTTTAAGGAGAGTCAAAGAGCTGCAGAAATTGTAAGCTTTTAGCTATGATGGAGAAACGGATCATACATAATATGTTCATCAGAACTTGAACTCTATTTGTAAAACATAGAATTACCTCTTTTTATTTTTTATTTTTTTTTATGGTTTTTCAAGGTAGGGTCTCATCTAGTCCAGGCTGACCTGGAATTCACTATGTAGTCTCAGGTGGCCTTGAACTCACAGCAATCCTCCTACCTCTGCCTCCTGAGTGCTGGGATTAAAGGTGTGTGCCACCAGCCTGGCTACCTCTTATTTTTTGCCTTTGACCTCTTCCAGACCCTGACCATATCCTATAGCAGCACATTCCAATCCCACGGGCTTTGTACTCACAAACTTGAGCAGTTTTCCACTTGTCTAGGTTTGGAAATGCAAAGTTTTATAGTTTTGTTTACTTTCCTTTATATTTCTTATAAAATATTTTTCTAGGTGGCTTTGTTAGTAATAATCAAGATAGAATTCCTTTATTATGTGTTTACTTTTCCTGGTTTATGCTCTGGGCAAGATATCTTGCATTTGGAGCTCAATGCTGTGTAAATAAGCTCATAGTCTCTATAGCTCCATCACAGCCTACCTCACTGGCTTGTCTCTACCTTTTAGCATATTTTTAATACAGTGTCTCTATGTACCCCTGGCTGGCTTAGAACTCACTATGTACCCTGGGCTGGTTTTGAACTCACAGTGATCTTCCTGCCTCTGTCTCCCAAGTGCTGGGCTTACAGGTGTGTGTCACAATGCCTGGCTCCATCATCTTGTTTTGTAAGCTTTCTTTAACATGGTACTACAGGCTCAAATCATTAAATACATTTTAAAATATTTTGTCATCAAAGGATCAAAAAGTAATTTCTCACTGCCATCTTGCATTCCCACTTGTGTGTGTCTATTCTCAGCTGTTCTTCCCAAGACCCCATGAACACCAACTCTAGTCCCATACATGGTCCCATTTTCAGTCCAATAAGATTTTTAAAAAATCTGTCATTAGCCAGGAAAAACTGGTCATGCTGTAGACACAATGCTCACTGGTAGTAAAGGAACTGCTCATAGGAAGAAGGTAGTTCATAGAACAGCTACAGCAGATGATTAAAAAACAAAACAAACAAAAAATACAGCTTCAGTTCCCCATAAAGAAGTTGGGGATAAACAACATACCTGGTATTGAAGACATGAACATGTTTTCAAACCTAGAAGCAGTGGTCTACTTTATCAACCCTAAAGTTCAGACATCTCTAGCAGTAAACACTTTCACAAAGCAGCTGACAGAAAGGCTTCCCAGCACCCTAAACCAGCTTGGTACAGATACTGGCTAGTTAAAGAGACTAGCTGAAGCTCTGCCAAAACAAGGCACAGATGGAAAAGCACCACTTTCTACCTGAGAGGAGGAGGAGGATGTTCCAGGTCTTGTGTCGAATTTTGATGAGGCTTCTAAGAAGGGGAAAAACTGAACTGAGTCAACTTCTGAAGAAAAAAAAAAAGAACTTCAAGAGGTTACAGGGAGCTGATGTTTTATCTTATGACTACTTTTTGAGATTCTTTTGTTTATGTATCTGATAAAATCTAGATCTCTCATAATTTTTTAAATTTATTAACTTGAGAGAGAGAGAGGCAGAGAATGAGGGAGAGAAACAGAGAATGGGCATGCCAGGGCCATCTGACACCGCAAACAAATTCCAGAAGCACGTGCCGCTTTGCCCATCTGGCATCGTGGTGTTGTAGATAGCTTCACATTGCTGTGATGAACATCCAAATGGGCAGCCTTTCTGGGAGGAAGGGATTGTTCTCAGGCTCACAGCCCTGGGGGTTGGCCCCATCAATGGTGGAAGAAGCTGCTTCCGTACAGCCAAGCAGAGAAGCCACCATCACCAGCACACACCAAAAGGCCACAAGTCCCAAACCCGCAGCAAACAGCAGGGACCCATGGCTCACAGGGCTCTCTTGCATCTTGGGGCTAGAATTCTAGGTCTGTCCCCAAACACACTTTAGGGTTAGACCTCAGGATCCACCCCCATGACACCTCCTCCATCTAGATTGCTGGAGACCCAAGTTCTAAGCTTTGATGAAAACACCCGAGGGCTGAAGAGATGGCTTAGCAGTTAAGGTGCCTGCCTGCGAAGACTAAGGACCTAGGTTTAATTCCACAGTACACATGTAAGCCAGATGCACAAAGTGGTTCATGCATCTGGAGTTTGATTGCAGTAGCTAGAGGCCTTGGTACACCCTTTCCCTCTCACTCTGTCTGTTTCTTTCTCTCTCATAAATAAATAAATAAATGTATTAGAAAACACCCAAGCCTATGGGGAACATACATTCCAACTGTCACACATGGGTACTGGGGAATTTAACTAGGACCATCAGGATTTGCAAGAAAGCACCCTTAATCTCTTAACCATCCCCTCAGCCCAACATCTCTAATTTTTTTTAAAGCTGAAGCCCCTTGGACACTGCAGCTCTTTTAAGCTTTGCTTATATACAGTTCTCTCTGCTCCTAACTAAGCTGAACATGCCTAGGAATGAAGTTCCAAACTGTTCAACAACAACAAAAGGTATTTTTACAAATAGAAGTCCAGACATATATATTTTTCTCTCCTTGTTTTTAAAATTCCAATGATATGACATGAACACTGGAACAAATGTAAACAGATTCATTGCACAGAGTACCATCAGAACAGTAAAATGGTGATGAACTATGGAAAATGTAAAGGTAATTAGATAAAAATGGGGGAAAATACTGAATTCAAACACAAGCCCACAGTGATTGGATAAACAAGCCCTATAATTTAGACTTCCAACACAGCTTCAGAATATCTCTAATGTTGTTCAGAAGTTGCTTTCAGAGAGGTGCTCACTGCACAAGGAAGTTTATGGCGAAATTGCTCACACTAGTTGGCAATCAGACACCGTTAGGATAGTAGCTATTGGTGCCTAAAACTGCCCTTATTTCCCATGACCCTTATCATTTTGAAAGCTGAAATAGGTCCATCAGTCACACATCATCAGTACCCTGTGGACATTTCATTTGCACAACTACCCCCAGGGTTTGTACTCCTGGTTTTACCAAAAATACTGTCATATTTAATTTTCCAAGGCAGTTTCTCTCCTAAAGCTAAACTTAGATTTAATCCTTTAAGCATACTCACAGATTTGTGGTATAAAGGTTCATGGATGACATCAAAGGGATCTATGAAATATTTCAATTACATTTAAATTGTAGCCAGCTTGAGCTTTGGCAGTTTAATAAAGGGTCGGAGGTATGTTTGGTACTTCAAAAGAGGAAGATGGATAATCTAGGGTAGAGATGTTTCACCCTTTAACCAACACAGTTTAGTGTTTAAAAGCAGTGAATCAACGTAATAGAAAAAGCACAACTTAATTAAGCAGAATCTACTCATACATAAGACTCTTCACTTCCTATGCTCCTCTTTCCATCCCAGCAAATTTCCACTTAGGTGAATTTGCATGACGACAAACTTACCAAGGACATATTCTAACTCAATTAAGTATTTTGAATTAAATAGTTCTATATGAAGGATAGTACAGAAATTTTAGACAATCGCAATTCTATCCACAAAGGTCTTAATCTAACATGGCCTTGAACACACTAAGATTTGGCCATAATCAAGCTAGAGATTTTCAGCCTCAGTACCTGGTGCTATGTCTTCACCCCTCAGATCTACTCTGCTCTGTGTTAGACAGCCATGGCCACCTCTCCTTTCCTATCCGCAGGTCAGCAGAAGAGGTTCCTCATTAAACCCTCATGAACCACTGAAGGATGTGGCAGCAGCAGGGGTTGGGAAATGGGTAGATGATTCTAGACTTGAGTGTCCCCAAGGCTGTCTGTGGAGGAAATATTTGTCAAACACAGGTGCCTAAACATGGCCTTTATACCTCTTATAAGAATTTACTGAAATATAAAGGATCATGACTACTAAACAAGCTCTTCTGTGAATTAGGAATAAGATTGCATTTTGCAAAAAGGAAAGATGATGTGTGCTCTGAACCTCAAGAAGGGGAATCCATGGGCAGGGTTCACTTTTATTGGCACTGAAATCATTTGAACCTTTGCAACAAAGATTATTTTTTATGAACATAAAAATGGTTTATTGCCTACTATCATTTTATACATTTGTTTTTCAAATTTAGCATTCAGCATTAAGGTTATTTTTATCTTTCTAGCTGTTTCTTTTTTTTTTTTTTTGCATCATGCGTGAGAAGATATCTATTAACAGATGGTCTTAGCTTTCATCTTCACATAATCACAAGAACCAAATACACATATCCTGGTCCCTTCAAAAATTTTGTCCAAGATTCTTTTTAATATAGTTTATAAATAATAATAATAATAATAATAATAAATAATTCATGTATTTATTTGTTGAGAGAAAGAGGCAGAGAGAGAGACAGAAGGAGAGAGAGGATGGGCACACCAGGACATCTAGGCACTACAAATGGACTCCAGATGCCTGCACCACCTGTGTATCCAACATTACGTGGGTACTGAGGAATTGAACCTGGGTCCTTTGGCTTTACCATCAAGTGCCTTAACCACTAAGCCATGTCCCAACCCTGTCCAATATTCTTATTGAGAGCATTTGTGTTTACTAATTTGTCTGGTATTAGTTTGTTAACCTATTAGTTTGCTTTTAATTACATATTGAATTATCATTTTTCTAAGATTACCTTAGAAATAGACCAATTAAAATATATCTGTGAGGCGGCTGGGAAGGTGGCTCAGTGATTAAACGTGACTGTTTTACAAAACTTGATGGCCTGGGTTCAATTCCAAAGCTACTTGAGTAAACCAGAGGAAAAATCTGGCTCAGGCATCTATTCTTTGCAGTGGCCAGAGGCCCTGGCATACTCATACAGACACACACATGCACAAATAAATAAAATTTGAAAAGTCACTTCTCATGTCCAAAGTATGTTAGAAATAGCAAACTATCTCAAAAGAAACATCCTCTATGTATGCATACTCGAAAGCCAATTTTATTTCACAGGATAACCTCATGGCAAGATGATGGAATTTTCAAGAATAGTTGTAAACAGTAGACAGAAAACGTGGATTTCAAATAGAATTATATTCTCCATTAAGCAAGTTATTCAAGGTATTTTCCTTCTTCCTTTTCTTCTTCATTCTCTAAATCCCTCCCTTCCTCCATCATGCTCTCCCTTCTTTTCTTCTCTGTCTATCATCAATTATCTTTTTTTCTGACAGGGTCTTTTATGTGTACCAGGCTCCAAATTTATAATCCTCCTGCCTCAGCATACAATGTGCTTGGACGATTTACAGATGTTCCCCAACATACCCAGCCTAGGTATATTTTCTTTGGATGAAGACACAGGCATACAGAATCTATTCTACTTGCTATATTTTATATTTAACTGTCTCAGTACTTGCACTGCTGACTTCTTCAGGGCACATGGGGTCCATAGCAAGAGATCTCAGATGCAGGAGCACATTCAACATCTCACATGCACATCCCATTTTTTCACAAGGCTTTCCTCTCTTTGATACTGTCCTCATCATCAACTCAGAGTTCTAGTTTCCCATCAGCAAGAGGGAGGATCTCTTACCTAGACACAATAGTCAAAACACCAGCATAGACTTCACTAAGCTGACCTGGGTCATGGTCCATGTCCATTGCACAAAAGCACATGTTCCGCTTGTGTAGATTGGATGTGGTCACTGTATCCACCACACCACTGGAGAGCAGGGGTGGACAGGTATCTCAGGGACAATGGAAATCCTCATAGTAGAGACGAGGGAAGAGGATCCAGCCAGCAGACAGGAATAAGTGTTTATTTGTGAGATCTTTCAACATTGTTGCTACCATTTTCATCATGTCTTCACATTTGTTTACAAGGATAGCTTATATACAACATCAGTAATCCTATTTCTGTATCTTTGGTTCAATGTCACATTCTATGCCAACAGCAAAAAGTCTTAACTTACACCAATTTTGTCTAATTTGAAGAGCTGGTTCTACATTTTTCTGTTATCTCTCCTTTAACAGTCAAGCACAAAATAGCTTCTAACAAAAGCAAAAAAAAAAGTTTCTCACAAATATGCGTCATGAAGAAATTCCCGACATATTTGTTTTGAAGAGTGTCTTAGTTTATTTCTAACAGATTATGTTCATTTGTATCTGCTTTGTAACCCCGTATTTTATTCATCAAGTTTACTCTCTAGAGATTTTCCCTGAAGGTAAATAGAGTTTTAGCTTTGCAGTATGAGTACAACAAGGATGTCAGAATTAATGCTCTAAGTATTTTCATAAGAAGAGAGTTTGTATGACATGCTCATTTATTCAACAAATAAAGAGAAGCCCTTATTTCCTAGCAGAGATCTCTGTCTGCACGAAGTTTCTAATTGAACAACTACAGACAAGATGAAATACCGTAATGCTGAAGGTGATGCTAATTAGTAATACGTAGTGTAGGATAACAGAGCATGACAACTATGGAGGGTCTGTGTCAAATTCTCAATTTGACTTATTTCAATCTTGTGACAAAGAGGAAAGCCAACACAAGTGCACAAAAATTACTCTGCACACCCATTCTTGCAGCCTTTCAGGGTGTATTAGTTAATGATACTGCCAGGGGATTCCCTGTAGCACTCATAACTTTATCAAGCTTAATTATAAGAAAAAAAAGTCATTCTAACTGGAGCTGTTTATTGAACAAAAATCACTTTATGGTTTCCTTTAATGAGACAATGCATAAATGTTAAGTCAAATCCTGCAAATACAAATGAAGCTTTTCTACTTTGTGATACTAACAACTCTCTTTTAGGCTAATTGTTCCTTTTCTTTTATTTATTTATTTTTTTATTTTTTTATTAGAGAGAGAGAGAATTGGCACACAAGGCACATTGCAATCGAACTCCAGACCAATGCATCACCTTGTGCACATGCATCATTTTGTGCATCTGACTTATGTGGGTTCTGGGGAGTAAAACCTGGATCCTTAGGCTTCACAGGCAGCAAGTGCCTTAACCACTAAGCAATCTCTCCACCTCTCAGTCCCCTCGATCCTTTTCTTGAATGGTTCCAGAATCTTTATATAGTTGCACCTTTTTAATTATTATTTTTTGTTTGTTCGTTTCAGTTTTTAGAGTTAGGGTCTAGCTCTAGCCCAGGCAGACCTGGAATTGACTGTGTAGGCTCAGCCTGGCCTCTAACTCACAGCCATCCTCCTACCTCTGCCTCTTGAGTGCTGGGATTAAAAGCATGTGACACCACATCCAGCTTTAACTGTGTTTGTTTTTTTGCCTTGTTTATGTGTTGTGGCCATCAGTCCAGTCAGTCACTGTACCATCCATCTTCCTTGAATAGCCAGTCTCATTGGGCACTGGCTTTTATTTCTGTATTTCTATTGATCAGGTGAGACGGGGAGAAGAAATGATCTTGTGCCTTATAAGGGAAAAAAAGTTCCTTCCACTCTCAACCCCAGCAGTTGAGAAATTTGTCCCCTCCAAGCTTCCATACTGACTCCCATAGCCACAGTAGTCAGTGGCTCACACATGAGGCTCTGTTGGGAAACCCTGCTCCTAAACGCAGTCTCAGGAGTGTCTTTTCCTGCTCTAAATACAGAATGCCTGTGTATTTAATTGTACTTTCTTTAGTCTGTAATTTTCCATTTTGATTTCTCCTCCAAATCCTAACTGGGATAGTATTTAAAGCTCAAAACCTAGAAATTATGTTATTGATCATTTTTTTTTCCTTTTACAATTATATTTTTCTTTAGACATGAGTGTGGATGACACCTCATCAGGGTAGAAAGATAGGTTCAGGAAAAAAAAGGCTAGAGTAATACTTTAAAAATGATATTCAAGGGCTGGAGAGATGGCTTAGCGGTTAAGTGCTTGCCTAAGCCTAGCCTAAGGACCACAGTTCAAGGCTCAATTCCCCAGGACCCATGTTAGCCAAATGCACAAGGGGGCGCATGCATCTGGAGTTTGTTTGCAGTGGCTGGAAGTGCCCAAAATCTCTCTCTCTCTCTCTGCCTCTTTCTCTGTCTGTCGCTCTCAAATAAATAAATAAAAATAAACAAACATTAAAAAAGACAAAAATTAAAAATAATAATATTCAAGCTGGGCATGGTGACGCATGCCTTTAATCCCAGTACTCAGGAGGTAGAGGTAGGAGAATTGTCAAGGGTTTGAGGCCAACATGAGGTTACATAGTAAACTCCAGGTCAGCTTGGGCTAGAGCGAGACCCTACCTTGAAAAACCAAAATTAATAATAATAATAATAATAATCAGCCACATGTTTATGATAAGCTTCTCCACTGCCCCCAAGGGACTGAGGACACCTCATGCAAAGAGCTTAGAGTGAGGAAATAACAAGGGACCATAAAAGAAATGGGGTACTTCCATTCGAAGGAAGGTCTGCTGGCAGGCTAGAGGCTTGAACATTTTAATTTCCCCTATCAAAATCTGAATGAAGAAACTATTATAAAATACAATATAATATTTGCTCAATAAAATTATATGCTGTATTTACCAAGGTTCAAAGAATTCTGTGGTAATAGCTTAGTTTAAATGCAGACAAAATATGTCTTCACACTTCATTTGTAGAGTTAGGTCACTCAATTTGGGTTACTTATTAAACGAGTGCAGTTTTGTGTACATAATGTTTTGATGGTGATATATGGAACCCAGGGCATTCTGCATGTTAGATAAGCTCTGTCTAAAATCACGTCTAAAGTACATGAAAAAATGTATGAAATATAAATGAATTTTGTGTTTACACTTGAGACCCAACCCCAAAATATCTCATATATAATATATGTGTTGTGTGTGTGTGTAAATATTTCAAAATCTGAAAAAAAAATCCAAAATTAAAATCATTTACATAAGAGATATCCAAGTTGTAATAATTACATCTAGAAAAATGTAGCAGTTTGGGGCAATGTAAAAAGTCTTTTTCACCTTTTTGATTTGTGTTTTTCTTTCTTGTTCTGATTTTATTACATAAAAGATGTACATGACTTAACAGAATATAGTAGGTGAATCTCTATTTCTCCAAATCTGTTTCATGGTCAATATTGATATTTGTGGCCCCAAGAAGGCTCAAAGGTGACAATGTGGTGTCCCTGGTTCTTAGCTGTGAAGAGTCATCACCACTGTTCTTAAAAGAGTAAGAAGAGGGGCTGGAGAATTTGCTCAGCCTTCAAGGCACTTGCCTGAAAAGCCTCCTGACCTGGGTTTGAATACCCAGTACAGTACACATGTAAAACCAGATGCACAAATTGTATCTGGAGTGGTCTCCAGTGGCTAGAAGCCCTGGTGCACCCATTCTCTCTTCAGTCCTTTGAAATAAATAAAATATGAAAAAAATGTATAGGGCTGGAAGGATGGCTTAGCGGTTAAGGCATTTGCCTGCAAAGCCAAAGTACCCAGGTTCGATTCACCAGGACCCACTTTAGCCAGCTGCAGAAGGGGGCACACACATCTGAAGTTTGTTTACAGTGGCTTGAGACCCCAGTGCACCCATTCTGCTTCTCTCTCTCCGTCTCTGTCTCTCTCTCTCTCTCTCCCCCTATTTCTCTGTCAAATCAATCAATAACAATAAAATATTTTTAAAAGAAAAAAAGTGTATAAATGAGCAAGAGGAGAGAGCGTTCAAAACCAGGGAGTTAAAAATTAATGGCTGTTTTGAGAGAAGCTATGTTATTCAGCCTGGAGCGAACCCAGGCTGTGAGACTTGGAGGGCAGGAACAGGGAAGAAGATGTTACAAGTCATTGACCACATTGGCTTCATCTGTCTTTCCTGCTCCCCTGATGCTTGCATTGGCTAATGGCTACCAGCAGCAGAGTGTAAATACCGTCTGTCCCCAGGGTGGTCCACAGAGATACGTCCCCACATGGGAGGAGAAGGGGGAGAAGTATCCATGATCTCTGCAGCTACCATGACAAAGCATGTGACTAAGACACGCTTATCTGCATGCAGTGAAGTCACATTAACTTGAAGTGCTTTTGTTTTAACTTCAGTGTGACTTCTCTTTCTGTATTTGGATTTGGTATTCCACATTTCACTTTATATACCACAACTTTAAACTTATCTATCTTCAAACCATTAGGAAAACATCCAATAGAGGAATAAAAGCAAACAAAATTCAGAAAGCGCACTGCTGAGTTGTAATTAACCCCAGAATCAAAGTTATTATTCATATAAATTCCCAGGAACGCCTAGTAGAAAATACAGCTTTGAAAATTGTGTTTTTAGTAAAAGTATTAGTCAAAGAGAAACTGAAAACTAAACACAACAATAGTTCTAATATTAAGATAAATAGAAACAACAACAACAACAACAAAAAAACCCATAATACCGTAGGCTAAACAGTTTGCCAAAAATAGAGAAGTATGCTGAGGTAGGTTTGTGCCTAAGAAAAACAGTCTTCTCAGGTTTGACTTCTGTTAAGGAGTTGATAACCTGGGATGCTTTTTAACTATCTGTGAAATTGGCAATTATTTTATCCATGAGTTATATGGTTAAATTTGAAATGCAAATTAGTCAATGTCTTCCCAAAGGTACATACTTAAGCAACAAGCACCATGTGGCAAAGACCCCGCTTTGGGGATAAAGAGATCATTGCTTGACTTCGCTAACTGTGTTTCTCTGGTCAAGCTCTACACTGTCTCTACAACTTGGTCTCCTCAACTACAGAACGAAGGGACAGGGTCAGTTCACAGGGTGTTGGCACATCGAATTTGTTGGACAAAGGGTTCTTCTCTTGCCCTGTGTGTTCCAGAACCTTCTGCCTTAGGGTGCTATTCTTAGTTCTAAATTTTGTTCTCACCACCATGATGGGGAAAACAGGGCAATGGCTAACTTCTGGGCCTCTGCAGAGGCCCTTCTGTCTATGCTGCACCAGGCTATTCCCTGCCATTCTCTACTGGGGCAAATACTTGAGAATTGGCCTGGATCTGAGAAAACTCAGATGTTTGTACTTGCATTTTTTTTTTGGTTTCTTTTTTTTTCTTTACTCAAAATAGAAAAAAAATCAATATTTGTCTAGAACCCAAGTCATATGATTTTAAAATAATGTCACTTTTTGGTAGCTTTTTCACTCTATTAAAAGGGTGATTTCAAGAGAAAGATAAGGCATTATATGATTGGTAGTTAATTTTTTATAATGATGAAACATTGCTGGTGCCACGCATATAGATTTAGTCAATTTTTATTTCTGTAAGGGAAGCATACAGGAAACATTTTTGTTTTCTCGTGTTTTTCTGTTTCTTTAGAATCTATATAGCCCTCCCTTGCAATTTAAAATCATGGAATATGTTGCAAGCAGTTGGCTCCCAAACACGGCAGATAATCTCTTAATCTCTCAGTATTTAGTATGCTGTGAATTGTTCAAGACACAAAACCCAGTGGTGTTTGTGTACAATTAATATTTAAACTCAGCAACTATCTGAGTTTGGGACACTTTATTCCATGTAACCTTAAGTCTCAGCAAGCAACAAAATGTAGATAATTAAAATATATAGTATTGCCCTATTGTCTTCTGAATAAAGAAAAAATGCAACCAAATCTAGCTACCTTTCTCTTGCCCTTGGCCTCCAAGAAATAATTTTACAGTCAGGTGTGGTAGCACACACCTACAGTCACAGCACTCTGGAGGCAGAGGCAGAAGGATGGTAAGGTAGAGGCCAGCCTGAGCAACACAGTGAGACCTTGACTCAAAATGAAACAAAAAAGAAATTTCAGAAATGGCATCAACTTGATAGTCTTATTGATTGAAATTTACTGCAGATTTATCAATCTTAGTTCTCCGTGTTCTTTTTAACTTTTTGTTGTGAAATTACTTAGCATTCATAATTTATGATATTGCAAATGTAATCTAAGCTTCATGTGCTTTTCCTAACTTTCCTTCAAAGATGACATTTTATAAGAAATCATAGGATTCTACCATATGAGGAAATTGGTATAATACTAATAAATTATAGGTTTACTCAGATTGTACTAGCTTTGAAATGCATTTGTAATGGATTACAGTTCTCTGAAATCTTATCACATGAAATACATGTACCACCACCTTCACAGCCAGTGTACAGATTTCTTCTGTCAGCTCAGAGCAACTGTCAAGCTCCCCACAGCTGCAATCCGTAACTCCCTTTCCCAGAACACTGGCCAGGTTTCCAGCATGATACATCTGTCACTTCAAAAACGTTCTCTACAGTGTGTAAATATGCTGCTTTAGAATGCCTCTTGATTTCATGCAATATATGAATTTGAGATGCACTTCATTTGTAGTGTGTATCAGTAATCAATAATAAGGTAATGAGCACATCCTTTTCATTGTGGAGTCTTAATTCAGTTGTATATCAATACTACAGTTTATTCATTTATTCACCCATTGAAAGACTTATCAATATAATAAATAAAGCTTCTATGATCAATGACACCAAGGTTTCTATTGAAGTTTTAATTTTCCTAGGATAAATACCCGGGGGTAAAAATGTTAGATTATATAGTAATATATGTTTATTTTTTACAGGAAACTCTTAAATTGCCTTCCAGACTGGCTGTTACCAGTGTATTTTCTAACCAGCAGTAGAGAGAAGTCATAATGTCTCCTTAACCTCAACAGCACTTGATTTAATGGTATTAAAGCCATTTAAAAATTATTTATTTATTTGAGAGAAAAAGAGGCAGATGGAGAGAGAGAATGGGCATGTTCCAAGGCCTCTAGCCACTGCAAACAAACCCCAGAGTCATGTGTGGCCATGTGCATCTGGCTTATGTGGGTACTGGGGAATCAAACCAGGGTCCATAGACTTTGCAGGCAAGCACATTAACCACTAAGGCATCCCTCCAGTCCATGGCAGTTAGTTTTTTTAATTTGAGCCATTTCACTAGGAAGGTTACACAGGAGTTTTGTTTTTCTTGAGTTTCTATTTCTGAAATAAGAATGCTGTCCATCATCTGTCATGTTCTTCCTGGTCACTCACAAGTCCTGCCAGTTGAAATGTCTATCCAGTTCTTTGCTTTACTTATAAAGTGCATGCCTTTTCTTATTATGAACATTCCAGAAATGTGTGTGTGTGTGTGTGTGTGTGTGTGTGTGTGTGAGTGCGGTGTTTGGTTTATCAAGATAGAGTCTCACTCTAGTCCAGGCTGACCTGGAGCTCACAGTTATCTTCTTACATATGCCTCCCCCAAACAGTGCTGAGATTAAAGGCATGTGCCTCCATTACTGGCTCTTTATGTATTTCTTGAATTGACTTTATGTTGTATATGCTACATGGAAGCTTTTGTCCTAATCTAGAACTTATCTTTTGATTCTCTTCACAAGATCTTTAACTGAGAAAGGTGATTGGTGCTGTTCTCATGAAACAGATTTTAGGTTCCGGCCCATGGGCACTTCACCAGCTTTAGTGTATAAAGTTAATTTTTTTTCGTGTTTTCTTTCTCAAACTTATTATAGTGTTATATTTTGCAACAAGAGTCTTGATTCATGTTCAATTAACGTTTATGTGACGTTCATGTGGCATTTATTCTCATCACATGTGGCCATTGATATTCAGTTGTCTGAACACTTTTATTAATTAATGAAACTTTTGTGTATGATTACTTTTGCAGCTTTAAAATATACTCAATGGAGCTGGACATGATGGAACACACCTTTAATCCCAACACTTTTGAGGCAGAGGTAGGAGGATCACTGTGAGTTAGAGGTCAGACACAGAGTGAGTTCCAGGTAAACCTGGACTAGAGTGAGACCCTACCTCAAAACAAAACAAACAAACAAAAAATATTTGTTGCCTTTGTATGAATCTATTTGTTAATCACAATTGTGTTTTATTGGTCTTAGGAGAGTTTTCTTTGTTGATACCATAGGAGGCAAATACTGAAGTAATTACAGTAGTAGTAATTATAGTAAGTCTTAATATTGGATAGTATAGCAAACAACATTAGATCATCCTTCAAATGATTTTAATTATTGCTTTTCCTTTTTCTTTTATAATTTTAGAGCTATCATAAACTGGATCTTCCCTTATAAGGACATAATACATTCATGATGGTTTTACCTTCATGGCATAGTCACTTCTCATAGCCCCCAACTCTTTTTTTTTTTTTTTTTTTTTTTTTTTTGGTTTTTCGAGGTAGGGTTTCACTCTAGCCCAGGCTGACCTGGAATTCACTATGGAGTCTCAGGGTGGCCTCGAACTCATGGCGATCCTCCTACCTCTGCCTCCCGAGTGCTGGTATTAAAGGCGTGCGCCACCACGCCCGGCTCCCCCAACTCTTAATACCATCTCATTGGTTTGAAGTTTACTTGTTATAACTTTACCTGAGAAAATATTACTTGGAAATGAAAAAGGTAATTAGCTATACTCTGAAACCCAGAATCAATTATGACTAAATGAAAAACCCCAATGAGCCAGGCGTGGTGGCGCACGCCTTTAATCCCAGCGCTCAGAGGCAGAGGTAGGAAGATCACCATTAGTTCAAGGTCACCCTGACACTGCTTAGTGAATTCCAGCTCAGCCTGACTACAGCAAGACCCTACCTTGTAAACCCAAACAGAAAAACTCCAAGGAATTTTCTGGATTTATAAAAATGAATCATTTTTAATGGCTTTTAAGTTTTTAGGTTGTTTTGCCACTTTCATTATAAAACAAAAAGATCACATTATTCAATCACTTTCCCTGGTTTTGGAGCCCATGGCCAGGGTGACTGGGGTGGTCGGATTACTGCTTATTTGGCGTTTGTACTTTGATGAACCTTTGTGATTTTTTCACACTGGTCGTCTGGCCCTGCTGTCTTTCCACCTCCAGCTTCCCTTCCTTATTTTAACAAATTACTGTTTTAAGATTTTTTAATCAATACTATTTTCCCACTTGCATCATATTAAGAGGCAATTAAAAAGTTTAATCAAAGTCTTTGCTGCTGATTCTGCTGGCTGAATTAGATCCAGGGGCCTCTGCATAGCAGCCACTTCATGTGTGAGATTCTCTGCGGTGGAAATGCAGAACGCAGGCTTCTCCCACAGCTGCGCAGGCTGGCTGGAGGAGTATTGATCTGTTTGCCTCAGTGCTGCGGTGCTTGGCTGGTCAATTATTCACAGATCTTGGAGAATGGGTGCTCAGGAGCATGTCAGGGGAGGCTGAACCCGCTTTAATGAAGTTGATAAAATAAAAGCAGTCTGTCTGGAAAAGACAGATAGCTCACCACGAAGGCTCAACCAAGTGGCTTGGCAGAGGGAGGAGAAGCACTGTGAGATCGAGGCCAGCCTGAGACTACATAGTGAACTCCAGGTCATCCTGTGCTAGAGTGACACCCTACCTTGAAAAACCAAAAACATAATAATAACAATAATAACAATTATTATTATTATTATTATTTTGATATAAAGCAGCTCTGTGTCTTTCAGGTTTTAAATATAGTCCATTGAAAAGGAAAACAAAATTTGTGGTTTAATTTTGTGTATGTGTACAAAAAGAGTCTCAATGCTTCCTTATACTTTAATAAAATTGTTTTTAGTATTGTATTCACTACAAATATCTCCAAGGACCAACTTACTTTAGTTCTTATGTAAGGTCTAAGATTAGGCTATGTAGATTCAAATCATTTTAAAAATAGATTTGTTGATTTACCTTCAAGGAGGCTGGGGGGTGGGATGGGCATGCCAGGGCCTCTTGCCACTGCAAACAAACTCCAGACACATGTGCCACTTTGTGCATTTGGTCCTATGTGGGTTCTGGGTAATCAAACCCAGGGCTGTCAGGCTTTGCCAGCAAGTGCCTTTTACCACTGAACCATCTCTCCAGCCCATAAAATCATTTTCAAATGTAGTTTCCTTTTATTTTCTTTTTTAAAAATTTATTTTTACTTATTTACTTGCAAACAGACAGAGCTAGAAGAGAGAAAGACAGAGAAAATGGGCATTCCAGGGCCTCCAGCCTCTGCATATGAACTCCATATGCATGTACCACTTCATGCATCTGGCTTTATGTGGGTGCTGGAGAGTTGAACTCAGGTTCTCAGGCTTTGCAAGCAAGTGCCTTAACCACTGAGCCATCTCTCCAGCCCATATTTTCTTTCTTTTATAAATCAACTACATCTGGGCTTTTTTGAATGTTAAATGAGATGATTAAGAATATTATGAGCCAGATGATATTATTATTCAGAGCATTTAAATGGCAAAGCCACATCATTCCTTGGAATGACACCTGTAGCATCACATAGCCAATGAAACTAGGGATGGAACTGAAACTAGGCAGGCTCAACTCAAGGTCAGAGAAGTGCTATATATTATGCACCAATCTGAATGCTCCTTTAATTTATAGGATGAAGTGTTTTCCCCAGTGAAACTGTTTGGAGATAGGACCTACAAAGAGGTAGTTAAGATTAAATGAGGTCATTGTAGGTCCGGCAGAATTGATGTCCTTATAAGAGGAGTGATATCAGCTAGCGGACACATAGAAAAAAGGTTCTGTGAGGATAGTAGAGAAAGCTGGTGACAAGAGAAAGCTCTAGAAACCTGCTGGAAGGGAATTCTGCTGCTTAAGCTACTCAGTTTGTATTTTATTGTTATGGCTTTTCAAGAAATACAAGACATTTCACCTTCCCAAATGCAGTAAGTCCTCCATATATAGTTTAATAAGCCATATTACCTACTAGGCAACAGTTGTAGAATAAATATTCACTTATAAGGGCTCATCATACCTTTCTCAAAGTAGTTCAGCAGAGAGCTCCCAGCTTGTCTTGTGCCAGAAAAAAAAAAAAAAAAAAAAAAAAACCACTGGAGAGACAATCAGTATCCAAGTTTTCCATCTACCACTTCCCATGGCCCCAGCATCCAACCCATGTTGTGGCTGAAGGGGCCATCAGCCCTCTATAAATGCAAATCATCGAATGCTATTTAGACAGACAGTGGTTCAAATAGAAATCCAAAATCCTATAACACTAGAAGTGTCACTGTGGAAGAAGAACAAATTGAAGAAACAGATAATGGATAAGAAACATGAAGATCATAGATCAGAAAGATACTATTAGAGTGGCTGGAGAGATGGCTCAGCAGCTAAGGCACTTGCCTGTGATAACTAATTACCCAGGTTCAATTTCACAGTACCCACATAAAGCCAAATGCACAAAATGGTGCATGCTTCTGGAGTTTGTTTGTAGTGGATAGAGGCCCCAGTTCTCTCTCTCTCTCTCTCTCTCTCTCCATGCAAATAAATAAAATATTAAAAAATAGATGTGAGGGGCTGGAGAGATTCCTTAGTGGTTAAGGCACTTGCCTCTGAAGCCTAAGTACCCATATTCAACTCTTCAGATCCCTCCTTAGTTAGCCGTACAAACATGACGCAAGTGCAAGGTCACACATGCCCACTAGATGGCACAAGCATCTGGAGTTTGATTTCAGTGGCTGAGGTCCTGGCACGCCAATTCTCTCTCTCTCTCTCTCTCTCTCTCTCTCTCTCTCTTAAAACAATAAAATTAAAAAATAGTTATGAGGCCAAGCGTGGTGGCACATGCCTTTAATCTCAGCTCTTGGGAGGCAGGGGTAAAGGGAACATTGTGAGTTTGAGGCCAGCCTGGGACTACAGAGTGAATTCCAGGTTAGCCTGGGCTAGAGTAAGACCCTGCCTCAAAAAAAAAAAAAAAGAGAGATGATTAGCACCATTAAAAGCAGCTCATTTGAAAGCCAGACATGGTCACACACCCTTACAGCTGTGCACTCAGCAAGCAGATCTAGGGGGGTCTCTGATTCAAGCCCAACCTAGGAAACCTGGCAAAGAAGTTAAAACCAAATCAATAATAATTTGCGTGTGCACAAGTGCAAGCATACTTTGTTATAACCATATGTCTTAATAGAACATTTCCTTGATGAAAATAAAAGTGAATTATTGTACAGTGAGTTAAGGAAACAGAATTTTAACTCGAGATCTGTTAGAGTTATGCCTCCTATTTTATTCAGTATTTTCTGTTGTAATTAAGATGTTGATTTGTACCCTTAATCCATGTTGATTACTGGGTACTTATCTTAAATTAAGCTCCAAGCAATCCCTTCTGGAGGCCCGGCCAAAGTCCAAGTTCATGTGACAGGTGTATACTTAGCGCATCACACTGGTGGCTCATTGGCTGGCTCTGTGGCAGTGTTCTCGAGTTCCTGTGTAACTGAAATGACTATGCATTCACTTTAGAAGTAGGTAATCCCTGGAGAATGACACACAGCAGGTGGCAGTTTCCTGTGCCTTCACTCATGTTCCATGTTGAACAACTGGAAGGGTTCAAACCTGGAGGACCATGTCATAAGATGTGTGAGTGCTTCTAAACTTTTTAATCCAAAAAGCAATAACAGAATGTACGGCTGGAGTGCTCGTATTGTATGGTTGGAGTGGGTGAAGTGACGGTGCTAAGATTGTGCCTCTGTTGTGTTCTGCGGCCTGTGAAATTGTGGCCCTGTAACTCCGGTAACTGAAGACGTGCCATGTCAGTTGGAGGACACTATACTTCACAGTCGCAAACGCCCACTGGCTTTTTGCTGGCCATAGCTGTAGATTTAGGATGTGTGTCCCCGTGGCATCACTTAAATTTCTAGCTTCCTAGGGATATCGCTGTGGAGAAAAAAAAAAGTTTAATTGCTTAAGTCACACGGCAGCAAGTCCCAGTATTGGGACTTACAGACATACAGTAGTTTAAAAATACCTGATACAAACAATATTCTTTTGAGCCATGGTGTCTTCAAATTGTACACCCAAATTCAAAAACTTGTTCCTGCTTCCTTCCTCCTTGGCACAAACACAGACTCTTATGTGAATTTCATCGTTATTTCTACACATATTTACAGTTTCTTTAATTTTTTTATTTTTAATTTATTTTATTTGAGAGAGAGAGGGAGAAAGAAGCAGATAAATAGATAGACAGGCAGACAGAGAGAGAGAGAAAAAAAGAGAGAATTGGCATGCCAGGACGTCTAACCACTGCGCACCAATTCCAGATATACATGCCACCTTGTGCATCTGGTTTATATGAGCACTGGGAAATCAAACCCGGGTCCTTGGGTTTTGCAGGCAAGCACCTTAACTGCTGAGCCATCTCTCCAGCCCCTCTTAAGCTCCTTTCCTTCTTTTTCCATGGAAATATTTACCATGTATGACATACCCTGCTTTCATTTGGAAGAATGACGAACATAACATCCTTTTGCCCTCTGAAGTTGTCTAAGAAAACTAAATTCAGCAATATAATAGCATATCTCAGAATCTGAGTGTTTTAGAAATAAGAGGAACACTAGCTATCTTGTGGTTCAGAATGCATAGTGAAATATTTTTAATTTATTCTTCTCTCAATTATTTGAAGGTGCAAGTACTTAAAAGCTTTATGGCATTTAACATAAATTGAAAATTTGTTTTATGACAGGGCTCTTATATATCACAAACTCCATCTAAACAAAATTCTATCTGTTGACCTTTCTCAAATTAACGTATTGATTCCTCATGCTACTTATCCACTATCCATTAGGGGGCAGTAGAATACCTGATTCAGATGTAATGGAACTGTACTTCATGAAATTCTTAAAAATTATCCATTCCTCAAGTGGCTATAATGATTACATTTGATTAGACAGACTGCCAACTTTGTCCCCTACATATAGGAAAGTGAATATTTGTTCTTAGTTTCTTCTTTGATTGGTGGTAATGGTCAGCCTATCTTGTAAACCCTGTTATTTATTAATAATAACCAGTGGCAATATTTGCAGTGATATTGTTCCAGTTAAAAAATCATGCCTGAAGCTGGAGAGATGGTTCAGCATTTAAGGTACTTGCCTGCAAAGCCTAATGACTTGGGTTCGATTCACCAGTACCCACATAAAGCCAGATGCACAAAGTGGCATATGCATCCGGAGTTTGTTTGCAGTGGCTAGAGACCCTGGTATGCCCATTCTTTCTCTCTCTCTCTCTCTCTCTCTCTCTCTCTCTCTCTCTCTCTCTCTTCCTGTCTGTCTCTTTTGTGTCTGTCTCTCTCTGCCTGCAAATAAATATTTTTAAAAATCATGACCATTATATTTATTCAAAAGAAAATATGTGAGATATTCAATTTGATCCACTTTTTTAGTTTGAGGAAGTATATAATTGTTGAAATCTCGACTGTGATAAAAACTGTGTATCTACAGAAGCATTTGACAGTTACTTCATCATTTAATCCCACCTTATGCTGGACAAGATGCCTCACCCCTTTTTCCTGCAGGAGAAGAAGCATGTCCTCAATTAACTGGCTCATGGCTACCACTCCTGTGTGACAGTTTTTCTCATTCAGGACAAGGAAGCCACTCTGCAGTCTGCTTATCTTGTAAGGAGAGCAATTACATTTCTCACAGGATGGCTTAGGAGAGCTTACCGAGTTCTCATGTAGTTTCCTAGAGAGCACTAGAGATGTCATACTATCCAAAGCTCTACTTGAAATAATTTAAAACATTTTCACAAACTCCATGTTACTGGGACTTTCTCTGCGTCATGACCGGGGATGTCCCCAGTGGGAAGTCCTAAAGCCTGGCATCTAAGAGCTGGAGTCTGAAATCAGACTGTGTCCTGCCCATGCCTGTACATGAGTGAGGTTAATCATCTACTGAACTCCCCTGAGCCACTTTCCTAGTCTATGGCAAGCAGGTAGGGAATGTTACCTTTCACAAGGTGGAGATGATGTGGGGTCGTCTAACTACAGAGCAACATGATGGCTACATGCAACAGCTTTGTAAGTGATCATTTCAGGGTTATAGGTAATTTCTATAGACTATTAGAGATAGCCTTATTAAATGCATAATTAATTTATTCAAATTATGCTTTTAATAATTTATTTATCCACAAAGAGAAGGGGGAGAGGGAAGGAAGGAGAGAATGGGCACTCCAGGGCCTCCTGCCACTGGAAAAAAAAAAAAACAACAACACAGATGCATATGCCACTTTGTGCATGTGGCTTTATGCGGGTACTGGGGAATCGGATCCAAGTCATTAGGCTTTGCATGGAAGCACCTTAACCACTAAGCCATCTCTCCAGACCCCTAAATTTGTTTTTGAGGACTCTGTCACTATCTTACTAGCTTTATCTGGTAATCTCTTTCAGACAACTATGTGTCACATTTCTGTTTGCATCAACTGTTAGAAAGTTTGCATTCAAAATTTGCCTCATTTCTAAGAAATTTTGTGTAATTTAATCTTTCACATTGTGTCTTCTCTTGAATTTTTCTTTTTTCATCAACCACTTCTATTAAATTTTCTTGTGTACCTTTTCACAAGATGCCTTCTTAGTTTTTCATGGACTTGTCCATGCAAGCAAATGAACAAAAAGATGAGTTACTCGTGAGGGGCAGACTTCCTCAATTACTGCAGGAAAGCTGTCATCGGTTAACTACAGCATTGGTCTGTCCAGGGCTCTAGTAATGATGACCTCAGTGGAAAGTATTATCTGCTAGTATGTATTAAGGTTAGATACAATCTTATAGGACAGACCCAGCACAAGATACACAGGTAAGTTTTCTAACTGGGGAGAGACTGATTCTCCAGGCTGGCTCACAGGGAGCACTTTGGTATTAAATAGATTCGCTGATTCACAGGGAGTGCTATTCTCTCTGTGCAAGGCTGAAGTCATATTAGCTTCCAGTGCTTGAGTGCTCTAAGCAGATGCAAGGAAATCAGTGTTGCTTCTGAGATGGTCAAGTTGACTGCAAACTGGCCTTTACTTACCCTGTGGCCTCCATCTGCATGGAGTTGCGGCTGCAGCCGTGACAGCACTATCCAGGGCATTGGCTCTCTTGCAGTACTGACACACTATATGTTTCAATGATAACCTTCCTTTATAAACATCAAACAACTTTCCTTATTAGGTTGAAGTCTAACAGTGGAGATTTCAGCTGGTGACTACTAAATCACCCAAGTCCTTCAGAGGCTATATGACTAAAAGGACACATCTCTTTTTTTTTTTTTAAAAAAAAGATTTTATTTATTTATTTGCAAGCCGAGAGAGAGACAGAGACAGAGAGAATGGGCACACCAAGGCCTCTAGCCCCTACAAATGCACTCCAGATGCATGTATCACTTTGTGTATCCAAATTTTCTTGGGTACTGGGGAATCGAATCCAGGGTTGTTAGGCTTTGCAGGCAAGCACCTTAACTGCTGAGCCATCTCTCCAGCCCATATTTGTCTACTGTAAGGAAAGCTACTCCAAATTTCAAGTGAAGCTTTGAAGAAAAGCTTATTAAGAACCCACTGTTCTCCCCCTAGAACCACGGAGTCCAACTCCCGCCAAGTCTCTTTCCCTTCTCTGATATTTCTAGCAGTGTGGTAGCAGTTATCTGCGCCTCTTGGCTGCCTTATAGCCTTAAGTACAGCTGTTTTGCTTCCAAGTCATGGCAAAATGAAAGGTGAGAAGCAACAGCTACGCAGGGCAAAAACATTAGACTGAGGTGTCAGAATGACAAGTCTACTTTTAATAATATTATTTTTTATTTGAGAGAGAAAGAGGGAGAGAGAGCGAATGGGCACACCAGGGCCTCTAGCCACTACCAACAAACTCCAGACGCATGTGCCACCTTGTGCATCTGGCTTATGTGGATACTGGGGAATTGAACCTGAGTCCTTAGGCCTCACAGGCAAGCACCTTAACTGCTAAGTCATCTCTCCAGCCCACGAGTCTACTTCTAAAAAGAAATTCAAGCAGCACCTTTCTACTTTGTACATGAATGCTTCTTTTTCTTCTTTTAGTATAATTGATTTCCAAGATCCACCCATCTGCTGCAAGTTTGATAAAGGCGCAATCCATGATCTTTCCTCCCTTTCTTCTTCCTCCCCCCCTTCCTTCCTTTCCTGCTCAGTTTTTTTTTTTTTTTTTTTTTTTTTTTGCTGTTGTTTGCTTGCTTTTGAGCCAGGTATGTGCAATATGGCTGACCCTGACTTCAAGATCCTCTTGCCTCTGCCTCCCAAGTGCTGGGATTTGCAGGCCTGACACAGTACTCAGTTACGTCTTAGCTCTGTCATCTCTTCTGTTATCCTGTGACCACATCCACTGGGTTTCACCTTCCACTCTCTGAGGTTTATTGCTGCCATGTCCTCTCATGGCTGATTTGAACATGACATAAGGCACGATGAACAGCTATGGAGCTAGAGGGTTGACATACCAGGATAAGCCCAGCCTTATTCCATTTCTACTGCTGCCATGAAGTAACTTAAGACTGGACAATTTATAAAGAGTGGAAACTGATTTATTTCCATTCTAGAAGTTGCAAAGTGAGGAGCAAAATACCAGCATGCAGTGTGTGGTGAGCTCCTACTGGCAAGAAAAGAAAATCAACAACTGGGTTGGAGAGATGGCTCAACAAGTTAAGGCACTTGCCTGCAAAGCCTTAATGACCTAGGTTCAATTCCCTAGGACCCATGTAAAGCCAGGTACACAAAGTGGCACAGGCATCTGGAGTTTGTTTGCAATGGCTAGAAGCTCCTGGGGCACCCATTCTGTCTTTCTTCTCTGTGTCTCTGTTTGCTTGCCAGAAATAAATAAACCATAAAAAAATCAACAATTAATGGAGATTATAGGAGTGTACCAAGATTCCTGACTCCTTGTAATGGGAGATACATTTTTGCACACAGTCTTCTTTTGCAGCCAGTGAGTTTGAGTCCATCTGCTCTCAGCAGTGGTCTGATGAGTAATCCCCCCCACCCACATACACTTTTTCTACTTTGGGGGGTTTTCAAAGTAGGTTCTCACTTCAGCCCAGACTGATCTGGAATTCACTATATAGTCTCAGGGTGGCCTCAAATTTAGCCATCTTTCTATCTCTGCCTGAGTGCTGTGATTAAAGGAGTGAGCCACCACGCCTTGTTTCCAGGAAAGTCCCTGCTTTTGGGTCCCTTTCAGACCATTACTCTTCCCCGGTTTCCCTAGTTTGGGAGCTCATCCCAAATAAACTATTTGCCCTTTTAATCCCTTTGTTAGCTCTGAGAAAATGCAAAATCAATCATGATGTGTATGCCAGGATTAAATACATAGATTTTTGATCAATGCATGGGTTGATGAGTAAATATGGATAAATCCCACCATAATTTAGGCTATCCACTTAATGTTCCTTAAAAAAAAAAAAAGATAGTGGCCATTTAGGTAGGTGGCCAATTTCAACATTTTATTTCATTTTCCTCAAAATTATCTCTTGATTAATATCATTCCCATATAAGATAAAATGTCCTTTTTCCAAGAATAAGTGGAGGAAAAATACTAGTTTCTCTTCATGTACAGAAAAGCTATTTGCTGAGACATTTGTAGAGAATTGATACTATACTTCGAGTTGAATTCCATGCAAAAGGACAGTCTGTCAAAGTTTCTGTCACCTTAAGCTATAATCATAATAAATACTGCACAATTGCTATTGTGGAAGAGAATTCTAATATATAGAGAAAAGAAAAGGTCCCTCAGTTACTCCTATCCATGTTTTTATTTGAAGAAAGATCTACCTAGCATGATTTTTGAATATTGTTTTTTTTTCTTTTTTAAAAAAATTATTTATTTATTTGAAAAAGAGAGAGAGAGAGAGAATGGGCACACCAGGGCCTCTTGCCACTGCCCAGAAACTCAGATTCATGTGCTGCTTGGTATATCTGGCTTTACGTGGGTGCTGGGGAATCAAACCCAAAACAGCAGGCTTTCAAAGCAAGCACCTGTAACTGCTAAGCCATTCTCCAGCCCTCTTGGTTTTTGTTCATTAGAAGGCATGCACTAGGAATTTGCAGGTTGCATTAATATTTTTACATAATCCATAAACCACTTAACCACTACTCTTACTGAATTAATTACCTCAACATTTCTTTTATTTTTATTTAGTTAATTAATTTTCATTATGCATAAGTGTCTGTTTTGAGTGGGGATGGCTTGCCAGCACCACTTGCCACCCCAAACTAACACTGGTTTATGCCACATTTTGCATCTACTTTATGTGAGTATCTTGGGAATCTAACCTGGGCGGGCAGACCTGGGAAGCAAGTGCCTTTAACTGCAAAGCCATCATCCCAGCTCCTACATTAACATATCTATTATGATTATTAATTTTTAAAAATCCTGAGCTGGGGAAATGACTTAGCAGTCAAGGTGTTTGCCTGCGAAGCCAAAGGACCCTGGTTTGATTCTCCAGTACCCACATAAGCCAGATGCACAAGGGGGCGCGTGCATCTGGAGTTTTTGCAGTGGCTGGAGGCTCTGGTGCACACATTCTCTCTTTCTCTCTGCCTCTTCCTCTGTTTCTGTCTCTCAAATAAATAAATAAAATATTTAAAGAATTCCAAAGTTTAGATTTTGCTACAAGTAAAAATGAAAACACCTGAGTGCACAATAAACAATATATAACTGATATACTTTAAAATAAATCTCTTAGCAATAAGTTTTTTAATTAAATTTTATTTTTTGAGAGAGGGAGGGAAGGAGAGAGAATGGGCATGCCAGGGTCCCCAGCCACTGTAAACGAACTCCAGATGCATGTGCCATCATGTATATCTTACTTATATGTGTTCTGGGGAATCAAACCTGGGTCCTTAGGCTTCACAGGCAAGAGCCTTAACTGCCTAGCCATCTTTCCAGCCCAGCATTAAGTTCTTTAAGACTATAGTTGTTAAATAATCTTGAACATCTAAAAAACCCATAAAGATGAACAGCTATTTTCTTATTTTTATAGCAATAATATCATATTTCTTTAAAAAATTCAACAACTTTCATAGACATTATTTCTTAATATCTCAAGCACTGTGTTATGAGGCTTAGACTATCACTTAGCCTCTAATAAGTGTTTGAAGGTTAGATGAAATATGTTGCTTTCATCAAACAATATCAACATTTCAATCTAAAGGGTCACAATGTATTTGATTAATGCTGTCTCCTCTCGTTAAATATGCATTGCTGCATCTTACCAGGTAATAGTTATAGTTACATAATCATGTTTGTCTCTATTTTCAAGTGTATATCAAAAGCAGAAAGAAACCATTAACCAATGTTATGCCTGGGGTGGTTTTATTTCTACAGAGTGAGGACTCTTGGTTTCTCACTTAGTTCTTGATTTAGACTAACAAGGTAGAACCAGGCACATCAATCGTTAGTCATCCAAATGATCTCTTTTGACACATTTCATTCTTGAGAAAGACCAAGATTTTCTTATTTTTTCTAGTAGGACAGTTCCCTCAAAGACAGGCTTCCTTGCCTATTTGCATGTCATGTGGTCTGGCTCCCACTACCCAGAAACTTCCTACAAATCCTCTGCTCTCCTTCTTCCCAAAGAACTCACCACATCATTCAGACTGCACTCCCTTTCCTAAAAATAATGTTCCACACATAAAGGACTTCCTTCCTTTTCCCTCACAAATATATTGATCATAGACCTACATTTTGAATATTTTATTTATTTATTTGAGAGGGGGAGAGAGAGGGAGAATAGGTGAGCCAGGGCCTCTAGCCACTGTAAATGAACTCCATATGCATGTGCCACCTTGTGCATCTTGCTTATGTGGGTACAGGAGAATTGAATCTGGGGTCCTCAGGCTTTCCAGGCAAATGCCTTAACCACTAAGCAATATTTCCAGTCCAATCATAGATCTACTTTCTTTCAAGGCCCATATCATCGTAGGTTAGCCAATCGATTCATTCTCACTAAAGTAGTGATAGTTAGGAATGGTTCAATTTGTTAATAGCTTTTGTCCTTTACAAGAAATAATGATTAATCCCAGAACTCGGGAGGCAGAGGTAGGAGGATCACCGTGAGTTCGAGGCCACCCTGAGACTCCATAGTGAATTCCAGGTCAGTCTGAGCTAGAGTGAAACTCCACCTCAGAAAACCAAATAAATAAATAAATAAATAAAAATAAAAAGAAATAATGAACAGTGGAGATCTAGACACTGAATTAGGCAGGGCAATTGACGGTGAATTTTAAAGTGGTGGGAACTTTCTTGAAGTCTGCTTCTCCATGTCTTTTGGCCTCACCCATTGTCTTGACGTAGACATACACAGCCATAAAGACAAAGAATGAGAAATCACTCTAGGATAAGCCTGCTCAGCAGTAGTGAGTTAACAGCACTGAATGTCAGAGCCTCCACACACTCCCCACTCTTACTTGCTGACCAGAGCTTATAGCTGGTTACAACACCAGGCATCAAGGAGTTCATTCACCGCAGCCTGCAGACACTTAATATGAACATGAACCTCTTCCTTCACTCTCACAAATGAGACCCAGGTTAGTGTTGTCTGAATAAGGCCACACAAATGGCTACTCTAAGAATAGGACCAAGTTATTTCACACTTCCCAATTTCACTTTCTCTACCCACTTTTGGTGTCCTACTCCCTCATTTGACAATCTCCAGATTCACTAAAGAGCACATGAATTTGGCTGAAAATTGTTACCTGGGCTAGAGTGAGACCTTACCTTGAAAAAAACAACAACAAAAAAGTTGCTATTGTATCCCAGTGATAACTGGGAATATGGAAGCCAGACCAGGAACAGAATTTGCATTTCTTCTACATGCGTGCGTGTGTGTGCTTGTTCACTCACACATACACATGTATGTGCTGATGTGGCACTGCACACGCTCACCTGCAGAGGACAGAAGAGAACTGTAGGTGTCTGCCTCCACTACTCACCTGCCTATTTGTCCCTGAGATGGGTCACTTACTGACGCCCTGAACTGGCCATTAATGAGCCTCCGTGACTCCCTGGTCTCTGTCCCTGCAGGCCTGGAGTTTACAAAAGTGTGCAGCTGTGCTTCACTGCTTAGGTGGGGACAGGGGAATCAAACTCAGTCTCAGACCCCCTCAGGCCTCAAGCTTGTGAGCAGTGAACAGTCTTAACTATTTTTCCTCTGGTTTCTGAGGGTCGGTTGAAAACAAAAAAGTCTCAAGTGTTTAATTGTTGCAAAGATTTCTTGTGATTTTGCACTATTAATTTTCATTTCCCAGACTGACCTGAAATTCACTATGTAGTCTCAGGGTGGCCTTGAACTCATGGTGATCTCCTACTTCTGCCCCCCCCCCGACCAAGTACTGGGATTAAAGACGTGCACCCCACACCCGGATTCATGCGAGCCCTGGCTAGCCTCGAACTGCTGATCCTCCTGCCTCCTCAGCAATTTCCTACTGGCATGCACCACCACCAACAACTGGATTTTCTTTATCAGGGTACAAATCAAATGAATTTGATGGCGAGTATTTGAAATTAGGTTAAACCAAGGCTACATGTCTAATTAATTATTGCAACTAGATTTTTGTAATGTGTTGCACATTATAGCAACAATGAAACGAAATGGTTTTTACTTCCCTGGAGACGGTTCTGGGTCTTGTAAACCCAGCCTGTTTCTTTCCTGTGCTTTACAAAACCCACAGAACAGAGTTCGCTCCACTTTTCCACTTTCAGTTGTTTGTGAGAGTCCAGAACAGAAGTGTTCAGAAAATGGTCAGAAGAGATAAAAGAGCAAGTAAATAAAAGTCTCATCTTGTGTCTTCAACGTTTTACAACTTAGGCTGGCTGGCTACTAACACATTACGAACCGTAACAACAAAACCAGGTCTCGAAGTCAGTGAAAGGAAAATGCAGGCAATCGGCTATGGCTGAGAAAAGGCCAGGATGTTAAACTGGAAAGCACGCTGAGGGCACCTAATCCAAGAGTTCTATCCTGGCTGTGCGACTTCTGCTGAGTGTGAGCACAGTGACGTTTACAAAACAGTAATATTTATTCATTCATTTATTTATTTGCAAACAGAGAATCAGGGAGAGGGAGAAAGAGAGAATAGGGGCACCAGGGCTTCCATCTGCTGCAAACGATGCATGTGCCACTTTGTGCATCTGGCTTTATAAAGGAACTGGAGAATCGAACTCCAGTCATTAGGCTTTGCAGGCAAGTACCTTAAATGCTGAGCCAGTCTCTCCAGCTCCCCCAGCAACCGTTGATGAATCCATTGCTATGTGTGTTCCCCTGTAGCAAGCTAGTCCCTGTCATGTGGGCATCTCTAGGCTGTGCCCAGTTCATATGCCTGCAGCCCCATTCCTGCTCTGAGAGTTTCTGTCTGACTAAATTGAAACCCTCATGCATGCTTAGTAAACTTACATTACCAAGTTCACAGTCAGGGCGCTGTGGGCCTTTAACAAATCTGCCCCACTTCTTCATTGCTTGAACTTTTCTGTAAGTTAATAGTGGTTTTCAGACTTTTGTGTTTATTTATAGATTTGTGCAGTGTAACTTGGTCTCCAAAAATTATACAAAGCCAACATGGGGCTCCTTCAAATCACTGCTTTACTTTAGATATTCATGCATGGTGTCTGAATCTGTAAGATAATTTGGTCCAGTGTTTGGTATGCACCATTTAAGCTATATTCAACCATAAATCCATATTGGCTTTTCTCAAATGTCATCCCAGAGGTCTTCAGGAAGCTATGTTCCAGAACCTGAGCCCCAATCTAGAAACTAAACACAAAGGTCTTCAGGTGACCACATTCTAGAACCTATCCAAAGGTCCTTGGGAGGCCACATTACAGAATCAAGAGCAGCTTGTGGGAGGAAAGGGTGTATTTTGGTTTATATGGCTCAAGGGGAAGCTCCATGATGGCAGGAGAAAATGTGGCAGGAGCAGAGGCAGGACATCACCTCTGGCTAGCATTTAGTGGACAACAGCAGCAGGAGAGTGTGCCAAACACTGGCAAAAGGAAGCTGGTTATAATTATCACCCATTAGCCTGCCCCCAACAACACGCTCCTCCAGAAGGCTCCAATTCCCAAATTGCCATCAGCTAGGGACTAAGCATTCAGAACACATGAGTTTATGGGGGATGCCTGAATGAAACCACTACAATAAACAATTCATTACCAAGTGCATGAACGGATGGATAAATAGGATTGGGACTCAACTACTCACCTCCCACAATGGTGTATCACTGACAACATGGATTTTAGTTTGCATGAACTGAAGTAGTGGAAATCAAGTTGATTCTTTTCATGATGAGCTCAGTGCAATGGAGGAGGAAGTATTCTGCAAGGAGATAAATGCTGATTCCATATGATGTCTTTATTTTGTGCTTGATTGCCAACTTTTTCATACCCTTCGTATATAGCATTCTTATATAACTGCTCTGAGAAGATATGTTCACCTGGCGTGGTGGCACATGCCTTTACCCAGCCCTCAGGAAGCAGAGGTAGGAGGATCGCACAAGTTTGAGGCCACCCTGAGACTACATAGTGATTTCCAGGTCAGCCTAGACCACAGTGAAACCCTGCCTTGAAAAACTAAACTAAACTAAAATAAGATATGTTCATTTCACAAGTGAGAGAACTGAGTTGGATATGATTAATAACTACGTTTCCTTGGGTCACTCTGATAACGAGTGGTTCAGCTTGAGTTTGACCCCCGGCTCATCCGTGCGGAACGGCTTGTCACCTGCAGCCTGGTCCTGGCCGATGAGTTCCTGATGGAGGTCATCCCAATCTTCGCGCTTCAAGCTCATGCCATGAGGCTTCACTTCCCACCTTTATTTCTTCCTTCCTGAGAAATTTTCACCCTTAACAGACCATACAAAAGAATGTCCATTATCATTATAAACCCTATGTTTAAAAACACAAACAAAATTTCAAAAATACTATTGGAAAGAAAATCACATACTTAGCAACTTTTCTTGTAAAATCTATGGATTAAAAGGCAAGGGAAATTTCTACGAAAAAGGAAATAACTTGTATCCTTTTATTGTATGTACATATACAAACACACAACAAGCCCAGTTTACTTATCTCTAAATCTGTTTTGTTTTGTTTCGTTTTATTTTGTTTTCTACTGTTATGACAGAAAACCTAAGGCTGGCTAATTTACAAAAAATAGAAATTTATTTTGCAACAATAAGGGCCCCTTTGCCCCTCAGATGGTGAAATGAGGAAGGGCAAGAGAACAAAATGCTACTGTGAAGTCTCTTCTGTAAGAAACTGAGTTTAATTGGCTGTTGGGAATCCTGTGGTCCAGTCAAGTTGACACAAGAAACTAACCATCTAATAGTTTAGTCCTTAGTTTAATTCTAACCCTATGGATTTATCAAATTTAGCTGTATATATTTATTATAATGATGTTACTTTAAGTAATCATAAATAATTTTAGCATATGAAACATAATCACATTTTGGTCATCTTTTACAAGATGAATAAGCTCTGGAATTCTCAGAAGAATCCTTCAAGATCTTATCATTGCTGTTTGAGAAAGTTTGATGTGATAGAATTGTGGTAGAACCCAAATATACGTAGCTCTAAACATCTCCATGGGCTATTGTCTGAATGGAAAATATTATCATCAAATTTAGGTTATAAGGAAAATGGTCATCAAAAATAATGTTTTCCTGGATGTAGAGATGGCTTAGCAGTTAAGGTGCTTGCCTGCAAAGCCCAAGGACTGAGGTTTGATTCCCCAGTATATACATAAGCCAGATGCACAAGGTGGCACAAGCATCTGGAGTTAGTTTGCAGTGGCTAGAGGCCCTGGCATGCCCATTCTCTCCCTCTCTCCCTTTTCTTTCTCTCAAATAAATAAATATTTTTTTAAAAAACAAGCTCATAAAAGAGTTGGGCCTGGTGGCATATACTTTTAATATCAGCACTTAGGAGGCAGAGGTAGGAGGATTGCCATGAGTTTGAGGGCAGCCTGGGACTACAGAGTGAGTTCCAAGTCAGCCCAGCCTAGACTGAGACTCTAATTTGGAAAAAAAAAATGGGATGAGTTATGGTTCCTCTAAGGCTGTGTGAAGTGATGAACATGTGAGCTGGGTGAAGTAAATCTGGTGTCCCAAGTGCCATCAACCAACTCAGTATGGCAGAGCAGAAGAACATTAGGAAGCAGCCTGAGTTCAGTGTTGGACTGGCTAGATGAAGGTCTATCATCTCTTGCCCTTGCCAATCCAAAGCCCTTGGCTGGCATCTAGACCATCAGCTCTCCAGCTTTCAGGACTTGGAAGTACATAGACTGCAGACAGAACACACTAGGACTTAGCCATCTCTGTATTTGTATGATTAAGGGAGCCAGTGCTGACTTAATACAAAACACCTCAGGCAAATAAAGACATTATATCATCATTTCTGGCTTTGTCTTATGAAGGTAAACTGTACACTCTTGGACATTTGCATTCTCAGTAGAAAAATAGTAGTTTTAAATTTATGTATTTATTAGCAGAGAGAGAGGAGGTAGGGGAGAAACAATGGGCATTCCAGGGCCTCCAACCATTGCAAATGAACTCTGGATGCATGCGCCACTTTGTGCATCTAGCTTTATGTGGCTACTGGGGAATCAATGTGGGTACTAGGGAATTAAACCCAGGCCATTAGGCTTTGGAAGCAAGTGCCTTTAACTGCTCAGCCATCTCTCCAGACCCCTGGGTGTTTTTGATTAAGCCTCCTATTAGTCCCCAGGTGGTGAAGTATTTGAGATGTGGAGCCTCAGGTTTTTATTTATTTATTTTATTTTCATTTATTTATTTGCAAGGAGAGACAGAGAGAGAGAGAGAGAGAGAGAGAGAGAGAGAGAGAGAGAAAATAGCAAGAGCAAATGGGCATGCCAGAGCCTCTTGCTACTGCAAACAAATTCCAGCACATTTGTCATTTTGTGCACCTGGCTTTATATAGGGTACCAGGGAATCAAACCCAGGTTGTCAGGCTTTGCCAGAAAGTGCCTTCAACCACTGAGCAATCTCTGCAGGCCCAACATTAATTTTCTCCTTCTTCTTCTCCTTCTTCTTCTTCTTCCTCCTCCTCCTCCTCCTCCTCCTCCTCCTCCTCCTCCTCCTCCTCCTCCTCCTCCTCCTCCTCCTCCTCCTCCTCCTCCTCTTCTTCTTCTTCTTCTTCTTCTTCTTCTTCTTCTTCTTCAGAGGGAGAGAGGGGAGAGATAAAGAACTGGCACACTGGGGCCCCAACTACTGCAATAGAACTCCAGACGCTTGTGCCACCTAGTGGGCATGTGCCACCTTGCACTTGCCTTGCCTTTGTGTGTCTGGCTAATGAAGGATCTGGAGAATAGAACATGGGCCCTTAGGCTTCGTAGGCAAGCACCTTAACTGCTAAGCCATCTCTCCAGCCCATAGTTTCTTTTTAATGTTGAACCATGCCACTGCTTTTAGGGTTTTCTTATCTCTTTTGAGGTAGGGTCTCACTCTAGCCCAGGCTGACCTGGAATTCACTATGTAGGTCTCAGGCTGGCCTCAAACTCATGGCAATACTCCTACATCTGCCTCCCAAGTGCTGGGATTAAAGGTGTGTGCCACCAAATCTGGGCTGCTTTTAGCTTTGTGAGCTCCATTTCCCCTAGTACTGAGTCTGTGTAAAGACATTAGCAAGCAGCTATCAACCTTCATTACATGTTGACCATGTGAACGCTCAGTAGTGCCGGCAGCAGTGGATGGATTCTCTGGGGGAAACCAGCTTTGAGTTAATTCACTCCCATTCAGAGACTCTTTTTTTAAATTTTTTTTTGTTTAGTTTATTGATTTATTTATTTATTTATTTATTTGAGAGCAACAGAGAGAAAGAAGCAGAGAGAGAGATAAAGAGAGAGAGAATGGGTGTGCCAGGGCCTCTAGCCACTGCAAACGAACTCCAGATGTGTGCACCCCCTTGTGCATCTGGCTAACATGGGTCCTGGGAAATCGAGCATCCAACCGGGGTCCTTAGGCTCTACAGGCAAGCGCTTAACCGCTAAGCCATCTCCCCAGCCCCAGAGACTCTTTTTATTTCTGACAATATGCTTGCAAGCAGCATATCTTGTGGCAAGAATAAGACTCCTGCTTGCTAGATGGTGGAATTTATCTCCCATAACAATTCTTTCTTTTCTAGTGCAGTTGATTGGAACAATCTTTCTTTCTTGTCTGACTAGGAAAAGACTAACAACTTCAGGCTCGTTTTTATGTTCATTTCATGTTGAAGTTATTATGTAGAAAGCAATGGAAATGCACAGAAAATGAGAAACAAGGAAACAATGCTGAGAAGTATACATTCCAATGAGAAATGTCTGCCAAACTCAGGGGGTTGTAAAATATTGAATGAAACATTTACAGTTAGCAGAATAAAAGAAATAGCTGTGTTGAAAAAAAAAAAAAAGGTCCACACATCAAAACACTACCTGTGGAAGGGTAACATTCATCTTCCCCGAAAGCAGAGTAATGACAGGCATCCACAAAGTAGACTCAGTGCTGGGCGTGGTGGTGCACACCTTTAACCATCGCACTTGGAAGGCAGAGTAGAAGGATCGCCGTGAGTTCAAGGCTACCCTGAGACTACATAGTGAATTCCAGGTCAGCCTGGGCTACAGCTAGACCCTACCTCAAAAAACCCACCACCCTCATAAAAAAGTAGACTCCAGTGAACACGTCATAAAGTAGCCTTTCTTCCCCAGCTAGCTTTGACAGCTGAAGCCCACTGCAGAGTGATGGTAACTGAGCGGATGTAGATGTCCTTTTCCCTGAGAACTGGACTCATGTGTGTCCAGCCTGAATGGACACATTTTAAAGGAAGAAAATAAAAACTGCCTATAGCTCTCCCATCTTCCCCAAGGATGGAAAATTTATTTATTTATTTATTTGCAAGCAGAGAGAGAGAGAGAGAGAGAGAGAGAGAGAGAGAGAGAATGGGCATGCTAGGGTATCTAGCTACTGCAAATAAACTCCAGATATACATACCACTTTGTGCATCTGGCTTTACATGTGTACTGGGGAAACATATCCAGATTGTTAGGCTTTACAGGGAAGCACCTTTACCACTGAACAATCTCTCCATCCTCAGAAAATTTATTTTATATATAATGCAATTATGACATAATTGTTCAATGTTATATGCAAGATAATTTCATATTATGCATATTATATGATTGAAGAATAAACACCTCTTGCTGGTAGTTCTTTTTTTTGTTTATTTATTTATTTGAGAGCGACAGAGAGAAGGAGGCAGAGAGAGAGAGAGAGAGAGAGAGAGAGAGAATGGGCGTGCCAGAGCTTCCAGCCTCTGTAAACGAACTCCAGATGCGTGCGCCCCCTTGTGCATCTGGCTAACGTGGGTCCTGGGGAATTGAGCCTCGAACCGGGGTCCTTAGGCTTCACAGGCAAGCGTTTAACCGCTCAGCCATCTCTCCAGCCCTCTTGCTGGTAGTTCTTATACAACTAACATCAAAAGGAATCTGAGTAATAAAATAAAAGCAAAGCTGTCCATTTCCATATTAATTATGTGAACTGTAGCAACAAGGATATGCATATACTCATGGGATGATCCACTTTCAGCTTGAGGTTCCTGCCTCTGAATAGGGGAAGGCCTGGCTTGGAATTTCTATATGAGTGATATGAACGCTGTTTCCCTTAACTTTCCTAAAAGATATTTTTTTTAAATATTTTATTTTTATTTATTTACGAAAGAAAGATTGAGAGAGAGAGAGAGAGAGGTTAGGCCAGGGCCTGCAGCCAGTGCAAGTGAACTTGAGACACATGTGCCACCTTGTACATCTGGGTTATGTTTCTTGCTCTTTTAAAAAAATATACTATCATTTATTTATTTTCGGGGTGTAGGAGAGAAAGTGTATGCTAGGGCCTTCAGCCACTGCAAACTCAGGATGCATGTACCACTTTGTGCATCTGGTTTTATGTGGGTACTGGGTAATCGAACCCAGGTTTTTAAGTTTTGCAGGCAAGTGTCTTAGCCACTAAGCCATTTCTGCAGCCCTCCCTCACTCTAATCTTTGATTGTGATCAGGTTCTTGCTGCACCACCATTGTCAGGTAGCCTTCATATAGCATCAGAGGGCACATCAGCACCTCGCCAAGTGTGGGCACTGTGATCCGAAGACAGAACTGCGTTTGCATTTTGTGTCACACTTACATGATTCATAATATTGTGTTGGTCTTTTATTTTTTTAAAGTCACTGGCCAAATTGCTGTTCTTTTTTTTAAAATTAGTTATGTACACAGTATGTGTACAGCCATGTTGGTACCATCATTAGCCTCCTTCCTGTCCTCCCCCTTCTGCAGCGACCCTCCTCGTTGGGGCATATGGGTCATGCATTATGGGGTTAGCTATCAGTTATGGGGAAGAAGCAATGTCTCTGTGCATAATAACCCAACATGCGGCTCTAACATTCTTTCCACCCCCTCTTCCGCAAATTTCCCTGAGCCATGTTGGGATTGTTTTAGGTCTGTTTCAGTGATGAGGTCTTCAGAGCCTCTGTGTCTCTGGATATCTGGTTTGGTAGGAGTTGAATATTCTCTGTGTCTATCTCCTTCACCCTTGTGCTGGTACCATATTCATCAAGGAAGCAGCACTCTTGCTCATTTCCCCAATTACTCTTAGTTTCAGCTGGGGCCTGGTAAGGCGTGATGGGCTGGCTCTGTCTTTAGAATCTGCATCCATCTGAAAAAGAAAAGCAAATTCTCCAACAGAGAGTGAAGTTAGCGCCAGATAACTTTCACTGGGCCCTTAGAGGGAACACCTGTGTTGGTCTTTTAAATCATCCAAATACAAATGGGATCCTTAAATTACTGGAGAGAATTTTAGGGTATATCTTGAAACCCTGAGAGTTACATCAAGAACCTAGCTTGCCAAATATAACCAAGTGGCCCACACCATCCACAGGGCACCCCAGGATATCATGGGGGATGTGGATATCCAGTAGAATAGATATTGTAAATATGAAATTTATTTCTTGTACCAATATTACCCCCCCAAAAAATGACCATTAAGCAAAGCTAAGAAAGCACTGGTGAGTTTTTGATGACTTAGATGAGACCAGTGTATTGAAGAAATTGAGACTTTATCTAGAAAGACAACTTTTCTTGTAGTGCTACAGATAGAACCCAGGTTCTTCAGCAAGTTAGGCAAGCACTTCACCATTGCTCTACACACCCATCTCTACCCACAGAACGTTTATTTTTTCTTATTTGTTTTGTTTTTAATTTTATTAAGTAGAAGCTTTGTATGGACACATCATATGTTAGTCCCATCATTTTCCTCCTCCCTGCCCCCACTCCACTGAGCACTCTCCTCAGTGGGATTACTGGTATTCATCATGGGGTTGTGGGTTATGACTTGTGAGAGCAGCAGACAGTCATGGGGTTGGGGAGGCAATGCCCCTGGATGTTCCCTATCGCTTTTTGGCTCTTACAATCTTTCCACCCCCTCTCTGCAAAACTCCCTGAGCCATGGTTGGTGTGCTTTAAGTCTACATTCATTGAACATAGTTTTTAAGTGGCCTCCGTTCTAGAAATAAACCCCATGGCACTGTTACAGGAAACTGAGTCACACAGACATGGCACCAGAGATGGTTTATCACAGAAGTACATACCAATTATTTGAAAAAATGTGAACATGACTTTGTTAATCTTCTAGCAAGCACAGAAGTTGAAAATGAGTTAAAAACAAAAAACTGGGCTGGAGAGAGTGCTTAGTGGTTAAGGCACTTGTCTGCAAAACCTAAGGATTCAGGTTCAATTCTCCAGATCCCATGTTAGCCAGGTGCACATGGTCGTGCCTGCACCTGGAATTCATCTGCTGTGCAGTGGCTCTGGTGTGCCCACCCCCACCCAACACATACATTTAAAAAATAGAATATATATTTTTAAAACCACTTTTTCAGCTTACTGCCCCTTCGGGCCATTCTTCTTTGTTTTCGATTGTCACAATGCACTTTCCTCATCACTGGCAGGAAAGAAGCTACAAACTTTCCAGGGGACGTCTCAGCACCCAATGTTCCCTTGGGTCTGAGAGTGAATCTTATATGAGAAAACTGTAACCTGATACTCCGTACCCTACGAAGGAGGGCCTTGGGTTATGAGACCATGAAATACAGCAGCCGATAGCTCATATTGCAGGAATTCTGATTCCAGATCTTTATTTTAAAAAATGACAATAATAATATGAGATATGGCTTAACAGTTAAGGTGCTTGCCTGAGAGACCTAAGGACCCAGGTTCAATTCCCCAGAACCCACATAAGCCAGATGCACAAGGTGGTGCAATCATCTGCAGTTTGCAGTGGCTAGAGGCCCTGGCATGCCCATTTTCTATCTCTCGTTCACTTGCTCTCTCGTTCTCTAAAAATATTTTAAAATGCTTTTATTTACTTATTTGATAGAGAGAGAGAATGAGCATTCCAGGGTCTCCTGCTACTATAAATGATTTCCAAACACATGCACTACTTTGTGCATCTGGCTTTACAAGGGTACTGGGAAATTGAACCCAGGCCATCAGGCCTTGCAAGCAAGCGCCCTTAACCACTGAGCCATTTCTCCAGCCCATGACTATCTGAGCTTCACTGCACTCCTTCTTTCTCTCAGGACTCTTTCTCTTCGAAGAGGGAATAAGAATAATTGTCTCTAATTCACATGTCCACAGGGGAATGGAACCACGAGAAATGAATGTAGCCCCGTGGTGGTGGTGGTGGTGTCTGGCGAGCAGTAAGCGCTCAATCAGCGCTAACGATGCTAATGTGCCCCATCCCAACTGCAGCATGCATGGAGGAGCACAGCCCAGGCATCCTGAGTTCCGGGGGAAAGTAATTCATTCCCAGCTGGACTACTTTCCCTCAGACACTGCTTTGGAAAGTTTTATTCCATCATGAAAAAGCTTCCTGTGCGATAACAGAAAGGTATCAGGATTCTAAGCCCCACAAAACTTGATTTCCGAGTTTGAAATCAAGCCCAAAGAATCCAATAACTCATTCTGTTACTTGGAACAAATCAGTTGGTCTCTCTGTGTCTGCACTCACTCATTTGTAAATTAAAGCTCTAGTCACAGGGTGGGAGTGGGGTAGTTAAAACATGACCTTGAATTTATTTACAGTTTTCCAAGAAATGTACAATGTTTCAAAATACTGTATTTAATTATTTGCAAGGAGAGAGAGAGAGAGAGGGAGAGAATGGACATGACTCCAGCCACTTCAAACAAACTCCGGACGCAGGCACCACCTGGTGCATCTGGCTTTATATGGGCACTTGGGAATTGAACCCATGCCATCAGACTTTGTATGCAAGTGCCTTTAACCGCCGAGCAATCTCACCAGCCCAAGCATACAATTTTTAATGAGTGTTTTCAATTTGGGGACCACACTTTACATAGGTAAAAAGACTTCTTACTTTCTTGGTGGGGGTCAGAGAATTCTCTTTCCCCGGTTTGTAGCTGAGCTGGAATTTTGTAAACCCTGCATGTTCTTCTTCTTCTCTTGTCCGCTGTCGATGGGAAGGCAGTGTGCCCGTTTACCATCTTAGCATATTGTAAACAGAGCCTGCAATGACATGCTGCGGGTGGAGTAACAATGTGCTATTTAAAATCACCTACATTTCTGTATAGAACTTGGATTTGGAGCTGGTGAGATAGCTCAGTGGTTGAGGCACTTGCCTGCAGACACTACAGACCCAGGTTCGATTCTTCTGTACCCACATAAAGCCATATGCACAAAGTGGTGCAGGCATCTGTAGTTCCTTTGCAGAGGCTAACGGCCCTGGAGAGTCCATACTCTTGCTCTTTCTCCCTCTGTGCATGTGTTTATTATCTGTCTCTCTCTGCTTGCAAATAAATAAATATTAAAAAAAACTTGTATTTGTAGCTGGAGACATGACTCAGTGGCTCGGTGAAAGGTGCTTACTTGCAAAGCCTGGTGGCCAGGGTTGGATTCTTCAGAACCCACATAAATCCAGATGCACAAAGTCAAGCATGCATCTGGAGTTAGTTTGCAGTGGCAGGACACCCTGGAGTGTCTGCACACTTTCACTCTCTCTTTCTCTGTCACTCTCCCTCCCTCCCACCCTCTCTCCCTCTCTATTTCTATCTTTCTCAAATAAATGATTAAAATATTTAAAAAATAAAACTTGTGTTTGCTGATTACTAGCAGTGTGACAGTAAGCATGAGATTTCCCCCCTCTGAGAACACCCAGAACCCAGACTGGCATTGAAATCTGGCCAGTGAGCTCATTATTTTACTTTGTTTTTTCTATAGCATCTTCCACACTCATGGAAGGTTATTTATGCATATCTGCTTTAGTATATCTATGCTTACTTATATCTTTTTTTCGTGTATTTTGTTCTTACATATTTTCTTATAAGGTAAACATTCTCATTCATTTCTTCGTGGTAAAATTTGATAGTGGTATAAAAGATGCTAGGTGATTGATTTTTATATTAAAAAACCTAGTCCAAATAAAATATCTTTATTTATGAGCATTAGGATGCAACACGATCTTATTCTCCCCAAGATTCTATTAACTTTAAGTGAATGTTACTCAAAAACCATATCATTGAAAGCTCTTTGGGTGTATGATTTATTATAGCCCCATGTATCTCACTGTGAGTACAGGCATTTTCATTCAATAAAATGTTTCCTGACTTCATATTTGCCATTTAATTTTGAAATATCTAGTATATCCTGAAAGCCTTATTTCTTAAAAAATTAAATATATATATGGCTGGAGAGATGGATCAGTGGTTGAGGTACTTCCCTGTAGAGCCTAAGGACCCAGGTTCAATTCCCCTGTACCCACGTGAAGCCAGATTCAGTACATGCATTGTTTGCAGTGGATAGAGGCCCTGGTATGGCCATTCTCTCTCTCTGGCTCTCACTCTCTGTCTCCCTCTCTCTCTCTCACAAATAAATAAATAAAATATTTAAATATATAGACATAAATTGACTTGGCATTTATTAGTAGAAATTTCTAGTACAGGACACTTGTGTTCTGGTCTCACATTCTTAGGACTCTAACCAGGTTTGGATCTGGGAATTTAGTAGCTCTGACACCCAGCCTGTGTGAGCGAGTACCCCTGGCCTGCCAGATACCTCACTTGGGACATGCCCACTTTGCTTTATCCATCTGTAAGTATCTCCCCTGGGCTTGCTTCATGAAAGCCCAGGACAGGGTCTTACCTCTGAGTTAGCATCCTCTGTGGACACCTGACACATAGTTCCACTTCCATTCAATCCAGCTTATCACTGAAATTAACTTGGCAGTCTTTTGAAGCACTTGTCACTATTCACACCTTTCTTATAAATTCTAGTCTCTCTGAACATCCTCTTATCCCCACTTTCAGTTCTCATGCCGAGACTTTCAGACAAGGTGGAGAGTATCACTGAGAGCAGTTGACTATCAGCCTTATGACACCCTCATAAGGTACTAATACTTCAAGTACATCGAGAATTCTTCTATTTGTTAAAATCTTTTTATTTATTTGCAAGCAAAGACAGATAGAGGGGGGAGAGAGAGAGAGAGAGAGAGGAAAGAGAGAAAGAGAGAGAATAAGCATCCCAGGGCCTATATACACTGCAAACCAACTCCAGATGTATGCACCACTTTGCATATCTGGCTTTATATGGGTACTGGGGAATCAAACCTGGGTGGTCAGGCTTTGCAGGCAAGTGCCTTAGCCACTGAGTCATCTCTCCACCTTCATCAAGAATTCTTGATACTATTCACTCCTGGTTTGCCTCATACCACATGGCTATTCAAATTTTCAGCCCTTCTTCAAGCTACCTACTTATAGTATGTGCCTATAGATCTATACATGCATATGCACACTCCATGGTGTCAATAGCCTGACTCACACTGTGCCATACTGGCTACTTTATTAACATATTCGTCATGTACTTCAGGACGTGTACTTGTTATACATTTAAAGATGGCCTTGAACCCCTATCCTTCTGCTTCCACCTTCCAAAGGCTGGAAATACAGCTGTGCACCACCATACTCAGTTTAGGCAGTGTGGGGGATTTAAACCCAGGACTTCATGTGTACTATGCAAGCAATCTACCAACTATGCTACATCCCGCATCCTTAAATGGGTGCATAATGAATTAGAATTTGTTAAATAGTAAATAGGTTGATGCCTAACTATGAAATCTCAGTTTAAATCCAAAGAAAATGAATACTTAAAGTAATTATCCACTAATAGCAGTAGACATCAAGGAGATTAGATTTTTCTACTTGACACCCTGGAAAAGCCAAGGGAAATCTGATCTCAGAAGAAGACTGTACATTGCAGCAACATCTCTGGGGGGAGCAGTTTTGTCCAGAGGACCACCATTAAGTCATTCCTTTTGAATCAGGAGACAGACCCAAATTTGGAGAGACTGTCCCCAGAAACAGGATGAAGTATTCAGAATGAATGAGGCAGAAGATATTTAAGAAAATCCTCAGAAGAAAAGTTATGTATTTGCCATATCATCCTATTCAAGGCAGAGACAAAGTAAAAATGCCAAACAAACAAACCTGCTTAAGGGCTGAGAGATGGCTCAGCAGTTAAAGGCACTTGCTTGCAAAATCTGGTGGTGCAGACTGGAATCCCTAGTACCCATGGAAAGTCAGATACACAAAGTGTTTCTGGAGTTTGTTTTCAGTGGCAAAGTGGGAAAGAAGTATGTCACTGAGGGTGGATCTCAGAATCCAACCCTAAGGAGGATTGGGGAGCAGATTTGGAACCGAGTACTAAGGTGTATAGGAGCAGTTGGAGCTCTGGCTGGTCGTGCTGGCTGATGCTCATGTTTGCTGGTTGTTTGATGTCATTTCTCTGCTTGGATTTGTGGAAGGGACCCAGCTCCTTACTCCATTGATGGTGTTCTCTTGCAATTTTTAAGCCTGAAATAAATCATTTCCTTCCATAAGCTGGTTCTGGTTGGATGTTTCTCCCAGCAATGAGGAGCTGACTGCAACAATTACTACTCTCCCTCTGTGGCAGGTTGAATGTCTGTTCCCCACAGACTGAGATGTTTTATTAAAACTGAGTTTGCAGCTTCAGCCCTGAGCAGGCCAACCCTGCCACAGGGGGTGGACCTGAATTCCAGCCTAAAGGGTGTGCTTGCTTATGGTGTCTCCCTACTTGGGTTTATAAATGGAAAATGCTTCTTCTGCCATTGTGGAACTACCCCTGGATCTGTAAGCTTGCAATAAATCCCTTCTTCCCACAAGCTGTGTCTGGATTGGATGTTCATCCCAGCAACATGAAGCTGACTACAACACCCTCCGCTTTCATACTTTTACACATGGAAGAGCTGCTTCTTAAGATGACCTTTTTCCTTATATAATTCATTTTATCCCCTGAGACATGAGGTCACTATTTATCCCAGGCTGGCCTCAAACTCTCAGTCCTCTTGCTCCAGCTTTCCCAACTGCATGGATTATGGGAGTGAGCCATGACACCTGGCCGTCAGTGGAGTTGGCATTTGTTTGGATTTCTGAGACAGGGTCTCATGTATCCCAAGACAGACTTGAACTCACTATGTAAACGAGGATGGCCTTGAACTTCTAGTTCTCTTGTCTCTACCTTCAGAGGACTGGGAGTACAGAGGTATACCACCATGCTCGGTTATATACAGTGCCAAGGATTGAACCCGGAGCTTCATACATGATAGGCAAACACTTCCCAGTCACTCTTTGCATGATTCTGATTGTCCTGTCTCCTTTCTCAGTTATAGAAATTATTCTCAATAAAGTCCTGACACTTCTAAGTCTGTCTTGATATCTTTTTCCTAGAGGACTCATATCGCCATATAACTTCATTGAGTAATATTAATGACATATTAGGATGAAAAGATGTGTCATATTTCTTTATGAAAACTGGACAAATGAAGCACAAAATACCTACTCATGTTATCATTCAAGGACAAAGATATGCATTCTCAAATATTCATGAATTAAACTATGAAGATTTCTGAAAAAAAAAATAGTACTACTTAGAAATGACACAAGACAAGCAGAAGACAATGACCCAGGCATGGTGGCGCAGACCTTTAATCTCAGCACCAGGGAAGCAGAGACAGGAGGATTGCTGTGAGTTTGAGGCCACCCTGAGATTACGTAGTAAATTCATGATCAGCCTGGGCTAGAGTAAGACCCTACCTCAACAAACAAAAAATGAATGTGATAACCAGTGAAAATGAAAAATTTAATGTAATACTGATTTTTAAATACCTTAGGATCTAAGGGTGTTTCTTTTGTTTGTTTCTGAAGCAGGTTCTCATTCTAGTCTAGGATGACCAGAAAGTTACTCTGTAGCCCAGACTGGACTTGAAATTCATAAGGATCTTCCTACCTCAGCCTCCCAAGTGATGGGATTACAGGCCTGAACCACCGTGCCTGGATGATTCTGAAGTGTTCTAAGGCTCAGAACAATACTTATTCTAAGTGTCAACGAAACAGATATAACAGACATTTCCAAAAGAACAAAAGAATTTAAAGAAATTAAACAGCAACAAAACTTTCATCTTAAGAATATCAGAAAACAACCTAGAGAGGTTGCTCAGTGGTTAAAGGCACTTGCTTGCAAAGCCTGGTTTCTGTTCCCCAGCACCCACATAAATTCAGATGCACAAAGTGGTACATGTGTCTTGAGTTCATTTGTAATGGTGGAAGGCCCTGACACACCCATGTTCTTTCTTTCTGTCACAAATAAATAAATAAATAAATAAATAAATATTTTTGAAGAAAAGAATATCAATAGAAGCCAAGTATATAGTGGCTGAAACCTGTAATGCCAATACATGACAATACTTGAATGGCACAGGTAAGAGGGTTGCCCTCAGTTTGAGACTACCCTGCATTAGATAGCAAGAAAGTGTCTCAAAAACTAAAAGGAAAGAAAAATACTTTCAACTAAATCCATTTACAGTCAATTCATTTATTAAAATTCAAAAGTATTAGGTTGATATTTGTTTAAAAATCAAGGTACTAATTTCTCTAGAGATAGGTGGGGAGCTGGTAATGTTCTGATTCATACACTGAGTATGGTTAAGCCTGAAAAAATAAAAATGCACAAACATCTGGAAACTATAGTAATAGAACATAATTTAATTGTTATTAAGTCTTAAAAAATAAAATAATAAAACATGTAACAAGTGTAATAAAACTGGAATAAGGACAAAAATAGGTAGGACGATATAGTAAAGTTCGCTTCCAAATTCTTCTCATTGTTGTTTTGTTCTGTATTTTGAGTCAGGGTCTCTCTCTAGCCCAGGCTGACCTAGAACTGACTTTGTAGCCCAGAGTGGCCTCAAACTCACAGTGATCCTCCTACCTCAACCTCCAGAATACAGGAATTAAAGGAGTGTGCTACCATGCGTGGCAGGGTCTCACTATAGCCCAGGCTGACCTGGAATTCACTCTGTAGTCTCAGGATGGCCTCAAACTCACAGAAATCCTCCTACCTCTGCCTCCTGAGTGCTGGGATTAAAGGTCCACCACCACACTGGCTTCAAGTTCTTAATAGAGTTCAAATGTTTGTGCTCATAAATGCATCTTTCATGAGTATTCTCTGTAGGGAAAAATGTTCAGCAATAGGTTTCTTTAACTTTCATTAAAATCAAGTAAAACCAATTTAGCATGTTTTATTCATATTGCTTATATTGAATTATTTCCATATTTCTACATAGTTTATGATAGTATTTCTTTTGGTTTGTAGTTATACGTAATGAAATATCCAGTTTGTCAATTTACATGGATAAAAATTTTAAAAAAACTATCTTTACTGAGAGTTTTCAATGTTGGGTGGGTCAGTCCTCCAAGCAATTGTGGTTCATTTCCTTGAACATTTTGTTTGTTTTTTTGAGGTAGGGTCTTACTCTGGCCCAGGCTAACCTGGAATTCACTATGTAGTCTCAGGCTGGCCTCAAACTCATGGCAATCCTCCTACCTCTGCCTCCTGTGTACTGGTATTGAAGGCGTGTGCCACCATGTCTGGCCTAATCATGTTTCATTTCTATAGTCAATCCATTAGTCTTACAACTAAGTATATGACAGCTGGAGAGATGGAATAATGGTTAAGGCACTTGCCTTCGAAGCCTGGTTTGATTTCCTAGTACCTAAGTGAGCCAGATGCACAAGGTGGTACATGCATCTGAAGCTTGTTCACAGTGGCTAGAGGCTCTCGTGGACCCATTCTCTCTGGCTTATCTGCCTCTTTATGTCCCTCCAATAAATAAATGAATAAATAAAATATTTTTAAAAGCCTAAGTAGATGGGTTAGACACAAGGTAGCAGCCTGACAATCTTAGAGAGTTTTTCTAACTCATTGGAGGTCTATGGACTGTGCCCCCGGCCCTGAGCTTCACTCCTCCCATGTCTACACTCCTTATCACATAACTTACATTCCTTCCAGTTCAGGGCTGAGGAAACTAGAACCTTCCTGCCTCTAGACACCGGGTTCAGTTATATGGCACGCTTTGGACTTTGGACAAAAGAATGTTACCACGTGTGACGCTGGCTGACACATGATATCAACTGTCCATTCCAAGTAGCAGTGACCAGGGCAGACACTTTCCAGCTGACTCTAGACAAGTGGTTCTCTCTCTCTCTGTCTCTCTCTTTCTCTACCTGTGTGTGTGTTTACAGTTGTTAGGGATTGTACACTCTGGGTAAGCAAACCACTATCTAACTCCACCTACAGCCTAATGTTTCTGTTCTATACGATTCATGTTTGGAGATGAGAGTTGTTGGTATCATCATGCAACTTTATTGTAGCAATAAAGAGTGTTCATTTGTGTGTGTGTATCTGTGTGCACTGGTGCATGTATACACAAGTATGGATTCTAGAGGACAAACCCGGCTGTCATTCCTTAAGCATCATTCGCCTTTTTATATATACTATGTATTTATTTGCACACAAAGAGAGACAGAGAGATGAAAGAGAGAGAATGAGTACACCAGGGCATCTAGCCACTGCAAATGAACTCCAGATGCATGCGCCACTTAGTATATCTGGATTTATGTGGGTACTGGGGAATCGAACCTGGGTCATAAGGCTTTGCACGCAAGCATATTAACCACTGTGCCATCTCTCCAGCCCACCATCCACCATTTTTGAGACAGAGTCTCTCACTAGCCTGGAGCTCACCAAGTTAGTTATTGATCAAGAGCCAGAAGATGAACCTACATAGTCACTTCCTTCCACTTGTCAAGAGCTCGTTTTCCCCCACTGATGCCTGAACCTCAGGAAATAGTTGCCATGTTGTGAACTAAATGGTGTGACTCAGCAAACCTGCACAATTAAATTATGTGTTACATTTCCAGCACTGTCAGCCCTGTAGCTACAAAAATATATATACATTCTTTTCACAGTGCTTAGGGTAACCGTGTGGTGCTCAGGCAGGGGCCTGAGCTGAGAGCTTGCCGTTTGTCTCTGAACGTGCTCAAGTGTGTAAGAAAAATCTGTCCCCCGCAGCGGCCCTTGCAGCAGCCACCGCAGCCGTCACGACCAAGCTCAGTGGCCGCTTGGGCTCTCAAGGCGCTTGCTTCAGCTGGTGTGATTAACTGTGATGTAGCTGGGGGCCAGGGGTTCCTTACCATCTCCCCTCCCACTGGTAAGATTCTCCATACTGCTGTCAAGCCCAAGGGTGTGACCAAACAGTCCCCATATGCCCACTTTTCACATCCCTCTTCTGGGGACTTTTGCACCGCAGAAACCTTATCAGAGTCGGAGCAGGAAAAGCTTAATGTACGGAATTTTAAATTACCATAAGGAACTGAAGTCAAAGAGAACTGGCTAGTCATGATGAAAGGAGAATAAAGAATATAAGAAGACTCTCAGTAAGAGCGGTAGTTATGATGTCACTTCCTCTGCGATTTCTCCGGGGGCCCCAGGTTGATGGTGACAGACAAGTACAATAATTAAAACCTATGAAAGCAGAACTCCAGAGACTACCAGTAACAGCACCAAGTCAGACTGCCAGCAGGCCTGCCATGGCTCAGGAACCATTGTGGAAGAGGGACGGAAAGATCGTAAGAGCCACAGAGTGAGGCACGGTCCCCAGCTACCGCAAAGGGACTGACTGAGCCCTTCATGAGCCCACAGAGATTATCATAACCCCACTGAGGAGGGCCCCCAAGGTAACAGGAGCTGGAGTGAGGGGATAATAGTACATAACTTGTTTTATATATATGTCAAAATTTTAAAATATTGAGAAACACAAGGAGGCAATTATTACCACTAGTGCTGAAATAGTGGGTCCAAGCAGCTATAACGAACTGTTCTTTCTTTCTCTCTCCTCCTCTCTTTGATTCTCCCTCTGTTCCTCTCCCTCTTCCTCTGTTTCTTTTTTCTCTACCAAACCTTATTGAGGAGGGTGAAAACATAGTTCACTGGATGGTAAAATGACTGAGGTCACAAGCTGCCAAGGGAGCTCACTTGTGCTGGCAGACATCACTAGAAACCCTCTCCAGAGTGGGGCAGGTGGCTTTGTGGATGAAGCGTTTGGATTACAAAGGCCAGTCCCACAGCCTTAGGGTCCTCAGCACCTATGTAAATGCTGGGTGGACATGATGGCCAGCCTGTGATCTGAACGTTCTGGAGGCAGAGACCAGGGGTGCTCAGGGCAGGCTAACAAGGTAGACCAGTTGACTTGGTGAGTCCTGGGTTCAAGTGAGAGACCCTGCCTCAGTCAATAATAGAAGGGTAACTGAAGTAAACACCTGGCATCAACATCCGCCCTCTGCTCACACTCACACACATGTGTGTGAACACACATTCACACCACACAAACATACACATGGAAACACACATGTACACATACTCTGGAAGGTATGTACTTCCCTGCAGAAAATGCCCAGACTGCAGAAGCCGTTGTCTTTTTTTTTCTTTTATTTTAAAGTAGAAAGTTTGTATGGACACATCATGTGTTGGCACTATCATTTCACTCCTTCCTGACCCCACTCCACCAAGGGACCTCCTTAGTGGGATGTATGGTATTGACCATGGAGTTGAGGGTCATGACCTATGTGAACAGCACTCAGTCATTATGTCCCCCTAGCACCTCCCTACTGATGAAGCTCAACATCATGGTAGCTGACCAAGGTGGCCCTTGACATGGCTACAGAACAGGCTATGAAAATCAGGCTTGGAATAGAGAGAACAATGAATTAGGGATTCTCTCTGCATGCAGTTCAGTTCAAGTACACCTGCCAGTGATTCCTCCCAGTGGGTGTGAGCATTCTCTCTACTAAATGCAGAGAGCATTAGAGGAGAGACAATGATGGTGAATGACTTACATGGACCACAAAGAAGGCCATCATCGTCATCACCACCATCATCACCACCACCAAACACAATGGCAACAGAAACAGAAGAAAATCTAGGAGCAGAATCAGCATGTGAGTACACTGGTTACTCACCAGCATGGCTTGTAAAAGATACTTAAAGAACTTAAAACCAAACATGAATTATGTGAACAAAAATCACGTGAGGCTGGGTGTGGTGGTTCACACCTTTAATCCCAGCACTCGGGAGGCAGAGGTAGGAGGATCGCTGTGAGTTTGAGGCCAGCCTGAGACTACATAGTGAATTCCAGGTCAGCCTGGTCTAGAGTGAGACCCTACCTCTAAAAAACAAAACAAAACAACAAAACAAAAGTCATGTGAGGGCTAGAGGGCTTACTCAGTGGTTAAGGTGCTTGGCTGCAAAGCCTAGTGACCCAGGTTCAATTCCCAGTACCCATGTAAAGCCAGATGCACAAAGTGGCACATGCATATGGGGTTTAACTGAGGGTAGGGGCCCCTGTGCACCCATTCTCTCTCTCTCTTCTCTTTATGTGTGGAAATAAGTAAATAAAATATTTTTTAAGTTATGTAAAGGAACTTTTGAATAACAATATACATTTTATAATTTATAAACCTTACAACATTTTATATTTTTTAATTTGCAACCATAAATGAATTCATTCAGAATTTCCTTTTAGTTAAACTCAAATGTTTTAAATGCAATAATCAGTCTCTCTGGGCCCTCCATTCCTTACTCCTCCTGGTGGTATCTGTGTGCACGGCCAAGGCAACATGGCTGCCCTAGGAGACACCCCTCCGGTCTCACAAGTCACTATTTTGTGAACTATCATTCAATCTTCTTAGAGGATTGATGGGTTTTCATCTTTAACTGCTAAGGTTTCTTCCTTTTCTGTGTTTGGGTTTGTTGCTGTGTTTTTGAGGGCCTGTGTGTTGCTGAAGCAGTAGTCTCCATCTCAGAACTCCTGGCCCCAGACAGAGCCGTCCATCTGAAAGTGCAGCTCACGGCGCTGCCATCCTGCCTCCAGCAGACTCCTCCTGACCGACGCGGAGATTCTGTCAGACACACAAGCACATTTGTAAGTTTCTTCTGTGGTGATTTCACACTAGGAAACCAGGAGTCTGGTCCATGTGCATCTTTGGTCACACACCATGTTGAGTAATGTCAGAGTAAAGACCAACCTTAGGCCACCAGCGAGTAAGTGGCTTGCTGAACTAAGTTGCCAACCCCCGTAATAATACATGTCAGAAAGTTAAAGCAGTATGGTGAGAAAATGCCCAGAGTCTCCTGTGTGTTATCTCAGTTGTCTCTTTCTTCCTGCCCCTTGGGCTAAGAGAGACAGATTTTGCCTTTCTCTTTCCCCCCAGCACTGACACCCATGTTAGCTTGCCTTGCAGCCTAGCGTGGACAGCAATGTGCTATCTCTCTGCTACATGTGAGAGAGGTGCAATTTCTGATCCGCCCATCCATGCTGTTCTCTGATTTATTAAGTTCATTAAATGTGTGAAGTCCTCTTGCTTCTAATGAAGCCTTCTTCCCAAGCTACTAACAGAAAACTCTTGCACATCAGTTGCTGATCACTAGAATTCTTTCTTGTTGTAGTCTTGCTGTAACAGCCCTAAACTTTTCCCAGTTAACAACATGTGATATTGGGGCTGGTGATATTGCTCAGCAGTTAGGACCCTTGCTTGCAAAGCCTAATTGCCTGGGTTCAGTTCCCCAGTACCCACGTAAAGTCAGACAAAGTGGCATATGCACCCGGAGTTCGTTTGCAATGGCAAGATGCCTTAGCATGCCCATTTTTTCTCTCTCTCCTTGCAAGTAAATAAAAAAAAAAAAACACCTAAAAACATGACATTAGCTACATATAAGAATGCTGGTGAAAGAAAATATAAGCCATTAATATAGTTCAAAAATATTAGCTCTCTAGCCCAGACTTTTGGCTAATCAATACTGTGTTCTTTCTCAAATCACGGTTGTGTTTTCTTTCCCTCATTATTAATAGATCACTGAATTCTAGCTCATGAATCTGTAAAATAGGACTAAGTTTGGCCTCAAGTAACAGAACATATTGAAAATACTTTAAAGAATTTATTTACTTCTGTCTCATGAAGATCTAAGGAGACCTGAGGTAATGTAGCTCACACCTCACCTGCAATGTGGGCTCTGAGGGTATTGAAGAAACATCTGTAATAACTCTAGTTCTCCTCAATGTCCAAGGAAGGACTCCCCAGCTCTCATCAGTGCTCCCACACAAACAAGACCATGGCAAAGAAGCAGCAAGCATCCTCTCTCCATTCTGTGACTTGCCCTGCAACTTATATCTCTCATTTTTCCTCACACTATTGTGGCCAATACTTGATTAAATAACATATCTGTTTGCAAGAGAGACTGGATAATGTAATCATTCTTTGTTTTTTCAAACATCTGCGTGTTAAAGTGTTTATCGGTAAACAAATGGGGGCTGAAAAGATGGCTCAGGTTAAGGCTCTTGCCTCCAAAGCCCAAGGATTTGGGTTTGATTCCCCAGTGCCCACAGAAAGCCAGATGCACAAGGTGGCACATGCATCTGGATTTCGTTTGCAATGGCAAGAGGCCCTGGTTGGTGCATCCATTTTCTCTCCCTGTCTCATCAATAAATAAAATATTAAAATAAATAAATAAATAAATAAAGGATTTAGAGAAAATGGATACTGACAGAAAATTATCATTTTATATCTCATGTGTATTTTACTTGTGGTGGCTATATTAGCTGGATAAAATGGTATATATCTAATTTTCCTATCCTTTTTGCAATGTAAGGCTTATAATGCTCATAATCTATAATGTCAAATAACACATGCTACTTCAAAGATCTTCTAAAACATACTCTGCTAATTAACAACCTCCAGTCAGAAAGTTTCTAAGGCTTGAAGAGATTTCTCAGTGGTTAAGGCACTTGCTTGCAAAGCCTAATGACCCCAGTTCAAGTCCCCATGTAAAGCCAGATGCACAAAGTAGCACAAGCATCTGGAGTTCATTCACAGTGGCTAGAGGCCCTGGGTGTACCCATTCTCTCTCTCTCTTTCTCTCTATCTCTCTATCTGTCTCTCAGTTTGCAAATAAAAAAAATAAAATTTTAAATACTGTAGTTCTAAACCACAAATTTTGGTTTTGAGCTCAAAAATCTGTAAGAAACCAAAAGCAATATGAAATCTTTTACCCTACAAGTCATTTCTCTTACTGGGATTTGGATCAATTTAGGAGGCAATAACAACTCAGTGTTAACTAAGGTAATGGTATATGCTGTAACATGCAAATAACACAACCATCACAGTAATTGTAAAAGGCCAGAGATGGTAAATTCTTTAGGGTTTTTAAGCCAAACTCTGTAACTGCCATTTTAGCTAAGAAACGCGAAGACACATGATGTCTGAGTGAGTGTATAGGTTCCTGAAGTATTTACTTCCATAAACAGGCAGCTGGTAGGATTCAGTCCTGGTGTTCTGTGGTAATACTTGGTTAGAACACTCAATTGTTTTCCAGTCTTGAGCACTCAATTTTCTAGAACTTTTCATCTTTTCTAGAACATCCTATCTTCTGGAACTCCAGTCTCTCAGAAGAAAGAGGGAATCTCTTTTATCAAATGGCCAACTGTCTCAGCCATTATCATAAGAAACCCTCCATTTTTACATTCTTTCACAGTTTTAAAACTACATTTATATTATGTGTGTTCCACTGTAAATGTATAAAACATTGAATTTGGTATCAATGCCATCTTTTTTAAGAGATGAAGGTTACTTAACTTGCTCAAAAAAGCTATTAATGGGTTGGAGAGATTGCTCAGTAGTTAAGGTACTTACCTGCAAAGCCTACTGACCTGGGTTTGATTCCCCAGGACCCTCGTAAAACCAGATGCACAAAGAGGCACATGCATCTGGAATTAGTATGCAGTAGCTTGAGGAGCCCTGGTGTGCCCATTTTCTCTCTCTCTCTCTCTCTCTTCTCTCTCTCTTTGCTTGCAAATAACTAGATAAAAATAAAAAGAAGCTATTAAATGTGAAAGAACAAGAATTCAAAATCTTATCTCTAAACAATTTGTTATTACCTTCCTTAAAATATCTGAAGTCAGGATTCACAGATGGATGGATGATGGGAAGAGGATAAGAAGAGAAATTTTGGTGCAAAACAAATTAATAATTGATCTGAATTTAACAAGGACCATCTAATACTGCACTTCTATTGCTTTTATAGAATAATGTGATAGGTATGAAATATTAAATGGTGGAAATATGCTTGGAGATCTTTAGATAGAGATGTAGAAAATATGTGTGCATACATGCATATGTGTGATATAAAATAAGTCCTTGGTGACTTATATGCAACAAGTACTTCCCACAGTTCCATAAACTAGAAAGCGTAAAATAAAGATACCTACAGACTTGATGTTAGAGCTATATTTGATTCCTGCTACATACAGGATCCCTTCTCACTGTGTACTCACATGGTAGAAAAGCTTAGCTCTCCCTCCCCCCCCCCCCGCCCCTTTTGGTTTTTCAGGGAAGGTCTCCCTCTAGCCCAGGCAGACCTGGAATTCATTATATAGTCTCTCAGGTTGGCCTTGAACTCACAGCAACCCTCCAACCTCTGCCTCCAAAATTTGGTGTATGTGTGTGTGTGTGTGTGTGTGTGTGTGTATGTGCATGTGTGCGTATTTTCTGTAGTGCTAAGTATGAGACCCAAGGTGTTGTACAAGCTAGGCAAGCACTACATCAATGAGCTTACACCCCGTGCCCTGTGGTTGTTTTATAAGGCCACTAATTACCTCCTAATAGTATCACACCCGTGGTTGGTAATTCATATGAATTTTAGAGGAAAAAACATTCCTAAGATGATGTATTAAGCAGGGTGCTCCAGAAGAACAGAAGTAACAGAATGATAGAAGGAATTCACTGGATTGGCCTACATGGCCTGAAGATGGAGAGTCTCACAATGGTGGTCTGGAAACACACAGAACCAATTTATTCAGCCACGAAGCTGCAGCCTCATAATGAGCGCCAATGATGCAATTCCAGTCAGAAGCTTAAGGCCTGGCAGCACCTGGATGGTTTCTGGCAAGCATGAGTCTACATTGCAGGCTGAAGGTGTTCCATGGCCAAAGGCACAATAGACAGGCCAGCTCAAGAAGGGACCTCAGGGGTGGGCTGCTGCTTCCTGTTTGTTCCCTCTGGGCCCAGCTCATTGGATGTGTGTTTTCTTCCCTCATTTGCTGTCCCATCTGTCAATCATGCATGGACACACCCAAAAGTGTGCTTTACTAATTTCTTAGGCACTTCTCATTCCAATCAAGTTGATGATCAAAATTAGCCATCGTACATTAGCTGTAGATATATTTTATGTAAAAATTGACATTTAAACAGTTTATAAATAAAATGTAAAAATTCATATAAAACATTTATAGTTACAGCACTGTATGGATCCACGTAGGAACATATAAATGTCATGATCATTATCACATTGATTGGGAAAAAAATACTACAGTAGTGAACTACATGGTAAATTAATTTTCTTCAAAGCTTGCAGATGAATAAACATGATTCTAGTTACTGGTCATGAGCACTTTCCTCTGTAAACACAAAAACAGGATAAATACTCTCAGCAAATGAGTTTAGAGGTGCATGTCAGTCCCATGACTAAATTGTCTCCTGGCTCCTTGTTATTGGGCTCCAACGAGTCAATGACATCTGTGACACAATAAGACAGGGTTCCAGGGCCCATTATCTGAAAAGTAAACATGACAAACCATAAGGGCGATGACAACTCATGAAACGATCCCTGAACATCTTGCTCCTCTATTAACAGAAACCTTGGTAGGCAGTCTTCCAGGGATTCACACCTATTTTAATATTCTTCCCATAATATATACCTAAAATGCATGATGTGATAAATTTTAGATTGCTCTGATATATAAATATAAATTTAATAACCTGTATCTAAACATATATGAAATTTAATGAGCTATATTTAAACAGATACAAAAATCTGAATCAGTATTATACATTTCTTACATGTGGGTTTGTTTTTGTTTTTGTTTTGTTTTGTTTTTCAAGGTAAGGTCTCACTGTAGTCCAGGCTGACCTGGCACTCACTTTATAGTCTCAGACTGGTCTCGAACTAACTCATAGCAGTCCTCCTACTTCTGCTTCCTGAGTGCTGGAATTAAAGGAATGCAGCACCACCATACCCAACTCACACATGTATTTTAAACTTATTTATTTATTTGCAAGGAGACAGAGAGAAAGAGAGAGACAGAATGGGCATGCCAGGGCTTCCAGCCATTGCAAATGAACTCCAGATGCATGTGCCCCCTTGTGCTTCTGGCTTACATGGGTCCTGAAGAATTCAACCAGGATCCTTTGGCTTTGCAGGCAAAGGCCTTTACTGCTAAGCCATCTGTCCAGCCCTCCTGCCTTTATCTTAATAGAAGCAATCTTTGTTGCAGTTGAAAAAAAAAAAATCAAAGGATAAAACCATCCCTCAAAGAGATAATAATGCAAATTGCTGTGTTCAGTAATCTCATTTATGACACCCTATGCTATCAGAAACACTGAAATTATCTTTCCTAGGGTGATATCTCCTTATTATAGAAAACTGGAATTTCTGAGTAATGGCAAACTCCCTGCATGTCTTGCAGAGCTGTGTGGCTGCACTTGTTAAGTTGTGTTCCCATCTACAAGTTGGCAGTGACTGTGAATTCACTTCTGAAATCACTCCACTCCTCACTCCTCCTTCAGTTTTCCAAGTACAGACCTTGCAAAGACATACAAAATGAACTTCCCAAATGTGTTTCTCATTATTATGGCCAGTCATTCATATTTGGTAAACACATCCATATTAAAACGTTTTAATGATGATGTTTGTTGGTGAGCCTCTTATCTGATACATTTGTAGTGACATGTCACTCTGGTGGTTTATTTGTAAAATGAGACTCATGATTTGAATGGTATCTCATTTTTTGTGCATAATTTACTTGCAAGCGGAGAGAGAAGTATTGAGGATGAGGATAGAGAGACCTAGGGAATTGAACCCAAGTCCTTGGGTTTTGCAGGCAAGCACCTTAACCACTAAGCCATCTCTCCAGCCCTGTTTTCTCTCTCGTTTTTTAAATACTTGAATCCTTTTCTTTTTATTGAGGTAGACTTTCACTCTAGCCCAGGCTAACCTGGAATTTGCTATGTAGTCTCCGGCTGGCCTTGAACTCACAGTAATCCTCCTGCCTCTGCCGCTCAAGTGTTGGGATTAAAGGCATGAGTCACCATGACCAACTCTATTTTAATTTCTTGAGACAGGATTGTGATATGTATCTCAGGGTGGACTTGAATTCATGATCCTCCTGCCTCTCAAATGCTAGGATTATAGGTCTATGCTAGCATGTTCTCTCTCTGTCTCTCTCTCTCTCTCTCTCTCTGTGTGTGTGTGTGAGTGTGTGTTGTGTGTAGGCATATGTGTGTGTATACATGTAAAAGCTAGAGAATAAACTCAAGTGTTGTTCCTCAAGTATGTCATTCACTTATCCATTTATTTTCTCAATTTTTATTAACATTTTCCATGATTATAAAGAATACCCCATGGTAATACCCTCCCTCCCCCTACTTTCCTCTTTGAAATTCCATTCTCCATCATATCACCTCCCCATATCAGTCAATCTCTCTTTTATTTTGATGCCATTATCTTTTCCTCCTCTTATGATGGTCTTGTGTAGATAGTGTCAGGCACTATGAGGTCATGGATATCCAGGCCATTTTATGTCTGGAGAGAGCACGTTGTAAGGAGCCCTACCTTTCCATTGGCTCTTACATTCTTTCCACCACCTCTTCTGCATTAGACCCTGAGCCTTGGAAGGTGTGATCGAGATGTTACTCAGTAGTCCAGTCACTTCTTTCCAGCACTATGATACCTTCTGAGTCATCCCAAGGTCACTGCCATCTGAAAAGAGAAGATTCTCTACACAAAGTGAGAGTAGCATTAATATAAGGATATAAATATTAAGAAAGTGCTTACTGGGCAGTTTGATAAGCATAGTATATACATTTATCCAGACATCAGCAGATGTTATACCCCTGGGGCTCCTGACTAACCATGTTTTAAGTTTTCAGCATCAGGGATGTATTCCCTCCCAAGGAGTGGGCCTCCAGTCCAATTGAAGGGCAGTTGGTTTCCACCATGGTAGATGTGCCACTATTGCACCCATTGGCTCATTTGGCCTGGCTGGCCAATTATAAGGCTTGCAGTGTCCACTGTTGAGTATCTTCACTGGTGGTATCTCTTTCTCCCATTGAACAGCATGCAGAATGGCTTCTTCCAGCTTTGTGTCAGCTGGTCTACATGGAGGAGGTTATCAGCTCAGTTCCAGCAGGATTTCTCAGTGGCCTTGCAGCCCAAGTATGTGGAGTCTTCAGCAATAGGGTCTTACCATCTATTCCTGGTGAGAAACCAAGGGCCTTAGCAATGGCCTATAATGTTTTGGGGGCATCAGGGACCTCCATGGCCGACAAACTCACTGGAAGATATCCCTTCCCTGGCACTGAAAATTTTCTAGCAACAATCTACGGCTCCTGAGTGTTCCATTGTCCCAAACTGGAGGATTCCATATGATTTATTCATATCCTCTTCGATTTTGATTAGCCCTCCCTCCACCTTTCCTTTACTTAATCTCTTCCCCTGACCTCATTTTGGGACTTTTCACCCCTGTTAATCTAGTGTACTATTTACATTTACACAATAGCAAACTATTAATTACCTTCCTCTCTTCCTTTCTCTTCCCTTTATATTTCTTTTCTAGCTTACTGGCCTCTGCTCCTCAGTATTTTCCATCTCACACAGAGGCCCAATCATCTGTAACTAGGATCCACATATGAGAGAGAACATGAGGTGGTTGGCTTTCTGGGCCTGAGTTACCTCACTTAGTATAATGCTTTCCAGACCTATCCATTTTCCTGCAAATTTCATAACTTCATTCTTCTTTACTGCTGAGTAGAACCCCATTGTATAAATGTGCCATATCTTCATTATCAACTCATCAGTTGAGGGATATCTAGGCTGGTTCCGTTTCCCAGCTACTATGAATTGAGCAGCAATAAACATGGTTGAGCACATACGTCTAAGGAAATGAGATGAGTCCTTAGGATATATGCCTAGGAGTGCTATAGCTGGGTCATACGGTAGATCAATCTTTAGCTGTTTTTGGAACATGCACACTGATTTCCACAATGGCTGGACCAGACTGCATTCTCACCAACAGTGTAGAAGGGTTCCTCTTTTTCCACATCCCCACCAGCACTTATGATCATTTGTTTTCATGATGGTAGCCAATCTGACAGGAGTGAGATGGAATTTCAACGTAGTTTTAATCTGCATTTCCATGATGACTAGGGATGTAGAACATTTTTCTAGATGCTTATACACCATCCATATTTCTTCTTTTGAGAACTTTCTATTTTGGTCCATAGCCCATTTTTTAATTGCCTTGTTTGATTTCTTATTATTTAACTTTTTGAGTTCTTTGTATATCCTAGATATTAATCCTCTATCAGATATATAGCTGGCAAAGATTTTTTTCCCATTCTGTAGGTTGCCTCTTTGCTTTTTTCACAGTGTCCTTTGCAGCACAAAATCTTTGTATTTTCATGAGGTCCCAGTTGTTAATCTGTGCTTTTATTGCCTGAGCAATTGGGGTTATATTCAGAAAGTCTTTGCCAAGACCAATATCTTGAAGGGTTTCCCCTACATTTTCCTCTAGCAGTTTCAGAGTTTCCGGTCTGATGTTAAGGTCTTTAATCCATTTGGACTTAATTCTTGTACATGGAGAGAGAGAAGAATCTATTTTCAACTTTCTACAGATACATATCCAGTTTTCCCAGCACCATTTGCTGAAGAGGCTGTCTTTTCTCCAGTGAGTATTTTTGGCATTTTTATCGAATATCAGGTGGCTATAGCTATATAGCTATAGCTTGAACTTACATCTGGGTTATCTGTTCGGTTCCATTGATGTACATGTCTGCTTTTGTGCTGGTACCATGCTGCTTTTGTTACTATGGCTCTATTGTATAGGTTAAAATCAGGTATGGTGATACCACCCGCCTTATTTTTGTTGCTCAGTATTATTTTAGATATTTGAGGTTTTTTGTGATTCCAAATGAATTTTTGGATTATTTTTTCTATTTCTGTGAAGAATGTCATTGGAATTTTGATGGGGATTGCATTAAATGTGTAGATTGCTTTTGGTAAGATTGCCATTTCCACAATATTGATTCTTCCAATCCAGGAACAAGGGATGTTTTTCCATTTCCCAGTGTCCTCTGCAATTTCTCGCTTGAGTGTTTTATAGTTTTCATTGTATAGATCCTTTACTTCCTTGGTTACATTTATTACAAGGTACTTTATTTTCTTTGATGCTATTGTGAATGGGAGTGATTCTCTGATTTTTGTCCTCTGTGTGTTTGTTGTTAGCATATAGGAATGCTACTGATTTCTGTGTATTTATTTTGTATCCTACTATATGGCTGTAGGTGTTTATCAGCTGTAACAGTTTGCTGGTAGAGTTTTTAGGGTCCTTTATATATAGAATCATGTCATCTGCAAATAATGATAACTTGATCTCTTCCTGTCCAATCTGTACCTCTTTTATGTGTGTTTCTTGCCTTATTGCTATAGCTAAGACTTCCAGTACTATATTAAGAAAAAGTGGGGACAGTGGACACCCTTGTCTTGTTCCTGGTTTTAGTGGAAAAGCTTCTAGTTTTTCCCCATTTAGTAATATGTTGGCTGTAGGCTTGTCATATATAGCCTATAATATACTGAAATATGTTCCTCTATTCCCAGTCTCTGTAGGACTTTTATCATGAAGCAATGTTGGATTTTGTCAAATGATTTCTCTGCATCTAATGAGATGATCATGTGATTTTTGTCATTCAGTCAATTTATGTAATGTATTAAATTTATTGATTTGTGTATGTTGGACCATCACTGCATCTCTGGGATAAAACCTATTTGATCAGGTTGAATGATCTTTCTGATATTTCCTTGTATTCTGTTTGCCAATATTTTTTTGAGAATTTTTGCATCTATGTTCATGAGGGAGATAAGCCTGTAGTTTTCTTTTTTTTTTTTGTTGTTCCATCTTTGCTTGGTTTTGGTACCAGGGTGATGCTGGCTTTATAGAAGGAGTTTTGTAGGATTCCTTCTTTTTCTATTTTATGGAAAAGCTTAAGAAGCAATGGTGTTAGTTCTTCCCTGAGGGTCTGGTAAAATTCAGCAGTGAATCCATCTGGGCCTGGCCTTTCTTTAGTTGGGAGATATTTGATAACTGCTTGTATCTCCATGCTTGTTATAGGTCTATTTACGTGATTAATTTCATCTTGATTTAATTTAGGTAGGTCATATAAATCAAGGAAATCATCTATTTCTTTCAGATTTTCATACTTTGTGGAATATATGCTTTTATATATGTCCCTATGATTTTTTGAATTTCTCTGGCATCTGTTGTGATGTTACCTTTTTCATCTCTAATTTTATTAATTTGTATCTCTTCTCTCTTTTTTTTTGGTCAGATTTGCTAAGGGTTTATCAATCTTGTTTATCCTTTCAAAGGACCACCTCTTTGTTTCATTGATTCTTTGGATTGTTTTCTTGGTTTCTATTTCATTAATTTCTGCCCTAATCTTTATTATTTCTTCCCGTCTACTGATTTTTGGTTTGCCTTGTTCTTCTTTTTCCAAGACTTTAAGGTGAAGCATTAGATCATTTGCTTGCAACTCTTCTAATTTCTTAATATAGGCACTTAAAGCTATAAATTTACCTCTTAGGACTGCCATCATTGTGTCCCTGAGATTTTGGTATGTTGTGTTCTCATTACATTTGATTCTATAAATTTTTTGATTTCCTTCTTGATTTCTTCATTGACCCATTCATCATTTAGTAGTGTGTTGTTTAATTTCCATGATTTTGTGTATGCTCTATAGCCTTTCTTGCTATTGATTTGTAGTTTGATTCCATTGTGGTCAGATAGAATGCAAGGAATTATTTCAATTTTCCTGTATTTGTTAAGATTTGCTTTGTGTCCTAATATATCGTCTATTTTAGAGAATGTTCCATGTGCTGCTGAAAAGAATGTATATTCTGCAGTATTTGGATGAAATGTCCTGTATATATCTGTTAGGTCCATTCCTTCTATGACCTCATTTAGTCCAGATGCTCTTTGTTTATTTTTTCCGGGATGACCTGTCAATTGATGAGAGTGGGGTGTTGAAGTCACCCACTACCACTGTGTTTGGTGTTATCTGTGACCTTAGTTCTCATAGCATTTGTTTGATGAATTTGGGGGCCCCCATGTTAGGTGCATATATGTTTAGGATTGTAATGTCCTCCTGTTGGAGGGTGCCTTTAATTAATATAACGTGACCTTCCTTATCTTTCTTAACTAATGTTGGACTGAAATCTACCTTGTAAAATATTAGGATAACAACCTTTGCTTGTTTTCTATGTCCATTTGCTTGAAACACCATTTTCCAAACCTTTCAGTCTAAGATAGTGTCCATCCTTTGTAGAAAGGTCGGTTTCCTGGAGGCAACAAATTGAAGGATCCTGCTTTTTAACCCAGTCTTCAAACCTTTGTCTTTTGGTTGGGGCATTGAGGCTGTTGTTATTAAGAGATATTATTGAAAGGTGTATATTCATTTTTGCCATTTTTTTGTATTTCTTCTGGTTTTACCTTTGCTCTCTTCTGTTAACTAGTATTTGAGTGTTGTTTGTTTTTTTCCCAGTTTCTTATATGTGTGCTTTTCTCTTTTTTCAGCATGGAGGATTCTTTCAAGTATTTTCTGTTCAGCTGGTTTTGTCTTCAAATACTCCTTTAGCTTGCTTTTGTTGTGGAATGTCCTTATTTCTCCATGTATTTGAATGGATGGCTTTGCAGGATAAAGTAACCTTGGTTGACAGTTGTTATCTTTCAGACTTGGAATACATCTCTCCACACCCTTCTGGCTTTTAAAGTTTATGTTGAGTAATCTGCTCTAATCCTGATAGGCTTGCCTTTGTAGGTAACTTGATTTTTCTCTCTGACTGCTCTCAATATTTTTTCTTTGGTTTGTGTGTTTGGTAGTTTGATTATAATATGGTGAGGAGAGGCTCTTTCCAGGTTTTGTCTGGCTGGGATTCTAAAGGATTCCTGTATCTGCATTGGCACCTCTTTCCCAATTTGGGGGAAGTTTTCTTCTATGATTTTGTTGAAGACGCCTACTTTGCCTTTGGAGTGAAATTCTTCCCCTTCTTCTATGCCCTGAATTCTTATGTTTGATCTTTTCATAGTGTCCTGAATATCTTGAAATTTCCACTCATATTTTTCTATTAGTTTGTCTTTCTCTTTGTTGGATTGTATTAGATCTGCCACCTGGTTTCTTGCTTCGATATTCTGTCCTCTCCTTCCTGCGTTGTACTGGTGAGATTCTCTACAGAGTTTTTTTTTTTTTTATTTCATTAACTGTGTTCTTTATTGCTAGTAATTCTAAGTGTTTTCTTTATTATTTCTATTTCCTTATTTATGTCTAGTATTGACCTCTTTATTTCATTAAATTGGCATTCTGTGTCTTCTTTACTTCCTTTGATTTCTTCTTTGAGTTCTTTGAACATATGTATAATCATCCTTTTGAAATCTTTCTCAGGCATTTCCTCTAACTCGTTCTCACTGGAGGTCATTTCTGATGCATTAATACTTTTTGGTGGACTTATATTGTCTGATTTTTGGTGTTTCTTGTGTTATAATGTATACATATTTGCATCCTGGAGTATTTAATGATTAGATTTTCTAGTTATCTGGGTATTATTATATGTATCAATTAATCTGATGTTATATATCTTCAGGGTAGGAGCTTAAGGCACTAGGTGTGGCTCTCAGGAGTCTTAGAGTATCTACAAGAGTGACTCTAGGTGTTGGGTTTGCCTATTATGAGAGTATTCAAGTAGGCTAATAGAACCAAATACAGATAGTTTCTAAAATTTAACTTAACAATATGCACTGTCAATGAAAAACAGCACAGAGTATTTATCCAAGAGTAGATATTATGACAACCAGATCCTCTGTCTGTCCCTTAGGCTGTGTGGTACCTCAGCCACTCCCTTAATCCTGATAACAAGGAGGTTAAGATTCTGGTCTGTAGAGGGTTCCAAGTCAGCTTGTGACCAGGTGAGACCCTTCTGTAATGTATAAGAGAAGAGTAAACAAAGCCACTATAAATCAAGAAGCAACAAATTAACAAGCCCAAAATACAGCTCATTTACTAATGACAAATCTGACCATCCATCAGATTTAACATATAATTTATCCTGATATGGAAGGTGCAATTAGCACTTCTGGTTCAGGCCTATATACCAGGTTTCTTAGGCAGGTACTAACCTGGTGTAATCCCAGTTACCTTTTGGGATGATTTTGGTCTCAGTTATGCTGTGCTCCTGCCTGGGTCCCGCTGTTGGTTCAAGCAGGTGTAGCCAGGTCCCTGGACCACTGCTGTCTTCACTGGAGCTGGGCACTGGCGGTGGGTTGGGGAGGCTGCTGATGCTGCTCTAGTTCTCTCACTATTCCACGTGTTCTCCTACATTGTGATCTGCTCCTCCGTTGTTTATTGCCATTCTCCCTTCACGTTTCTTGAGTTTGCAGAGAGCTCCAGTGTGAGTGGAAAATCACCTGGCTTTTCCTGTGGCTCGAGCTGAGCATGGTGGTGCGGTCCCATGTGCAGGCCTGCCGGAGGCGCTTCTGCCAGCCTGTGTGGGTTCTGGATGCTCTGGATCTCTCCTAATTCTCCACTGCTGTTTCAATTTCCTATACACCTCACTCTTTAGTAAAAGTGTGTGTTTTGCCGGGTTTTTTTTTTTTTTTTTTGGCTTTTCCCCCCCAGGCTGCTTTGGCATGGTACCTATGCAGCCATCTTAACCGGAAATCTCCCCACTTTTTTTTTTTTTGATAGAGACTTTCTTACTGGCCTAGAACTCAATTAGAGTGGACTAGCTGGCCAGAAAGCCCCAGGTATCCAGCTGTCTCCACTTCCCCAGTGATGGAGTTCCAGGTATATGTCATCCCTCCTGGCTTTTTTTTTTTATACAGGATCTAGGACTCAATCTCATATTCTCATGCTTGCAAGGCAAGTACTTTATTGATGGAACTATTTCCTCTGTCCATTTCTGTACTCTACATCTTGGCCCTTTAAAAATTAAGTTAATGACCTGGAGATATGGATTAGTGGTTAAGGCGCTTGCTTGCAAATCCTAGTGACTCAGGTTAGATTCCTCAGTACCCATGAAAGCCAGCTGCACAAATTGGTGCATGCATCTGGAGTTCATTTATAGTGGCTGGAGGCCCTGGCACACCCATTCATTCTCTGTCTCTTTCTATCTGCCTCTTCCTCTCTCTCTCTTAAATAAATAAATTAGTAAAAAAATATTCAGGCAAGAACCAGCAATTGTGACATGAACTAGTAAGTCCCAGTCACAGGGTGTTTGAAGTAGAAGGAACGTTTGCCCCCAAGGGATTAAGAACAGCTTGGTGTCAAGGAAAAAAATAACATAAGCATCGACATCTTAACACATTTGAATGCAGGGAAATAGGCTAACTTATATATAGTTACACTTTTTTTAGAAATAAAATAAATGGGTCTAGAGATATGGCTTAGTGGTTAAGGTGTTTGCTTGTGAAGCCTAAGGACGCATCTTTGATCTCTCTCTAGATCCCACGTAAGGCAGTCACACAAATGTGAGGCAAGCACAAGGTTGCACATGCCCACTAGGTGGTGCAAGCATCTAGAATTCAATTGCAGTAGCTGAGGCCCTGATGCACCAACTCTCTTCCTCTTTCTCTCTTGCTCTCCCCCCCCCCACAAAAAAAGAAATAAAATGAATGTATTCTAGTCTTTAGAGTAACCATGTGCATATTCAGCTATGTGGATCTCATCATTGCTACTATGTCCATATTATTTTGATCTGAATCCAGATTTTATAGAGAAAAATTATTGTTCCTTTTCAAATTTATGACATTAATTTCTTTATCTGTCACCGTGATACAAGTTCATGGCAGCTATGCTTGAGAAGTAGGTTGAAGACATAGTTTTTTCCATCCCCTGTCACTGTTAGATATTTCTTCTCTGAAGACAGTGTCAGCAAAGTGACTGGGCATTATTGTCTTTGTTGCTAAATTTTCTTGCTTAGCTAAACACTGTGTCTTCTATGATTTTCTTCATAAAGCATGACACAATCTCTCATCTGTGAAATATAAGACAAAATGTCTCAGTGCTGTGTCCTTAGCCGTTCATCTATTTCTAGGAAGAAGAGTCATATGAGAAAGTCACCCATATGCTTGATTGCCACATGGCATGGTTGAATTGTTTCCACTTGAGAGCCATGTCAACACCACCCTTGATGGTTATCAAGTGATGACCTCCCATGGTCCTATTGCAAAATCATGAAACTGTCCAGGCTTTCAATTTGTCAACATTCTTCTAACAACACAGGCTTCTAGTCCTATAAACTTATCCCGTGACATGTAAGTAATTATTTTTTTCTGCACTGCTGTGATCATTTTTGTAAAAAGCAGTTAGCCAAATATTCTGTCCATTACATAGTCAGTTCAGATAATGAACCTCAGAAATTCTTCCAAAGCTTTTCTGTCCTTGAACAGGAATCCTGAGGCACTAAAATAGGGTTCATAAATTTCACAGATATTTAGTATTGATTGTTTACAGTTTTAAGATTTAAGATCTTATTGCATGGACCTGTCTTTTTATCTGCCTTGGACTTGCAGATTGTCAGTTTGTCTGCTGCTGGGACAAAATACCCATACAGATGCAGTTTATGGAAGGAAAAGGGTTTACTTCAGCTTGCAATTCCAGAAGAGATAGTTCATCATGGAGTGAAAGCACAGCAGGATCAGGAAACTGGAGTCACGTCACCACATCAGCAGGGAGGACGTATGGAGAAATGAATACTAAATGATCACCTAGGGGCTAGAGAGATTGCTCAGAGGTTCAGGAGATTGCCTGCAAAGCCTAAGGACCCAGGTTTGATTCCCCAGTACCCATGTAAAGCCAGATGCACAAGGTGGCACATAAGTCTGGAGTTCTATTTCTTTTGTTTATTGATTTACAAGTGTTATATATGGGGGGAGGGGGAGAGAATGAATGGATATGCCAAGGCCTCTTACCACTGCATATAAACTCTAGACACATGTGCCACTTTGTGCATCTGGCTTTACGTGGGTACTGGGGAATTAAACCCAGGCTGTCAGGCTATGCAAGCAAGTTCTTTAACTGATGAGCCATCTCTCCAGCCCACTTTCTTTTTATTTTTTAATATAGTATCAGAACATAGCTCTTGGAATAGTACTGCCCACAGTTAAGGTAGGTCTTCCAGCCTCAAATATTCTAACTTAGAAATTCACTAAATATACTTGCCAAGAAATTTGTTTCCATGATGCTTCTAAATCCTGCCGATTTGTTGTCAGGTTGACAACCAGAGGTTAACCATCACACTATGTAAATGTGCTATAGCCAAGATTCAGTATATCAGAATTGGAGTAAGAAGCACAGTTCTCACTGTAATATGCATGAACAGTGATCCATTACTAATCCACCTGCGACTGGAGATGGAGCATTGAACTGGAAGTCTACTCCACCTCCATCTCTTATGTTGAAAACAGCTCCCAAAGCAGAAATTATATGAGTGGTAGGACTACACTTTGAAGCATTTGCTGAGAGGAACCTGTGTATGAAGTGATCATTACACACTAACAACAACAATAGAAAATGTGTGCCAAAAACATAATGGGCTGGACTCTACCTTTGGGAATGTTAAATAGTAAATCTGTCTGGCATTCAGATACAGGAAACTCACCCTCCTTGGGCCTTCCAGAGCATGAAAGAGGAACAGCTTTTAAAATCATTTACTGATGAGGAGACCAAGATCTTTCACTGCTGATTGTGCTGGACGAAGTCACATTAACACAGATTATGCACTTGGTTAATGACATTATTATATCACTTTAGATTGTATCTAAGATTATTTTTAAATTATTTCATATCTGTCACCGAAAGATGATCCTTAGAGGAGTGGGAAGGAAACAGGAAAGGACGAAGCATGCTTTGATTAAAATTTATTAAAACAGAAACAGGGCTGGAGAGATGGTGTTAAGGCATTTGCCTGTGAAGCCTACGACTCATGTTTAACTCTCCAGGTCCAATATAAACCAGATGCACAGTGACACAAGTACACAATGTTGCACACAAGGGGCACACACATTTGGAGTTTGATTGCAGTGGCTGGAGGTCCTGGTGCACCAAATCTCTCTCTCTCTCTCTCTCTCTCTCTCTCTGTCTCTTGCATTAGAAAAAGGCAGTCTGTTGGGTTTGCCTCAAATAAAAAAGAAACAAAACCAACTTTAGGTGGACTTGAAGCTAAAGCAATATACAATGACAAAGGAAAGAAATAACCATACAGGGGTTGGAGAGATGGCTCAGTGGTTAAGGTGCTTGCTTGTAAAGCCTATCAACCTGAGTTTGATTCCCCACTGCCCATATAAAGCCCAATGCACAAAATGGTGCATGCATCTGGAGTTCGTTTACAGTGGCTAGATGCCCTGGTGCACCTATTCATTCTCTCTCTATCTCAAAAAACACTCATACAATCTTGATAAAAGGCAGACACAGGCTAAAACGATTACTCAGTGGTTAAAGACACTTGCTTGCAAAGCCTTATGTCCTGGGTTTGATTCCCCCATACTCAAGTAAAGCCATATGCACAAAGTAGCACATACATACAGATTTCCATTTGCAGTGTCAGGAAGCCCTGGCGTAACCACATTCATTCTCTCTGCCTCTCTCTCTCTCACTCACTCTCTCTCTCTATTTATAAACAAATAATAAATAAAATCTTTGATTAAGTTATTACTAGATTTGGTGACACAGCTGTGGGCCTTGCATGCAGGAAGCCAAGAAAACAGGTTCTAAGTTCAAGGCAGCTAGGTACTCACCAAGTGCCAAGACAGCCTGGGAGTTAAAGCAAAACCACATCTAAGACAAATTTTGAAAGACCACTCCTGCACTGTATTCTCTAGCAGATGATGAAAATTAAACAAAACAGACACACTCTTGTCTTTATAGCCTTATTGATCTAAGCACAAAATAGCATGCACAATTGTAAACATGTATACTTGCAACTTTTAGTTCCATAATAAAAGAAGCGTGGTATAGCGTAACACTGGAGATTGGCAATGGAAGGCCTCTTTCCATAACAACAAGATGAGAACACCTAGTTAAAAATGTTAGCAGGTCATTAATCATCAGAAGGAGGGTGAAGATGCATACTATGGGTAACTAAAAAAAAAAAAAAAAAAAAAAAGCAGTAAGGCACTTGCCTGCAAAGCCTAAGGACCCGGGTTCTATTCCTCAGTACCTACATAAAGCCAGATGCACAAGGTAGCACATGTGTCTGGAGTTCATTTGCAGTGTTGCAGTCCCTGGCATGCCTATTCTCTCTCTCTCTCTCTCTCTCTCTCTCTCTCTCTCTCTCTCTCATCTGTTTCTCTATCTCTCTACTAAATAAACAAATAAATAAAATATGTTATATAAAATAAAAACAATTAGCCTGGGCCAAAGTCAACAAGCTTGGAGTAGAACATAGGTCATGAGCTATTAGACAAGTAAAAATCAGGCCACATGATAAGACACTTGCCTTCAATGTAAATGACATGACATCATAGTGAGTTTTTATATAGGAGGGTTATAAGATCTGATTCTTGCTTTCCATTTATTGTCCTGGAAGCTGGTTAGAGAATAGAGTGGAAAGGACCAAGCTGGAAGTAGGAAGTGAGATAAAAATGGAATGGTGCAGGGCTGGAGAGGTTACTCAGTAGTTAAGGCACTTGCCTGTAATGCCTAAGGACCCAGGTTCAATTCCCCAGCACCCACGTAAAGCAGGATGCACAAGGTGGTGCATGCATCTGGAGTTCATTTGCAGTGGCTAGAGGCCCTAGTGCACCCATTTTCATTCTCTCTCTCTCCCCCGCTCTCTCTTTCAAATAAATAAATAAAGTTCTAAAAAATGGAATGACCCAAGTAAGGGATCAGTGTGCTCAAGTGGTATTGTGGTTTGAATTAGGTGTACCCCGTAAATGCATGTGTTTTTGATTCCCAGCTAGTAGAAGTTTGGGGTCTGGAGCTTTGCCAGAGGAGGTGCATTGCTGGGGGTGGACCTTCAAGTTGATTAGCCCCTAGCTTGCCAGTGTTAGTTGGGTCACTTTCCTGCTACTGTTTTCCACCTGCTCATGCATGCTTTCCTCTGCCACCATGGAAAATAAAGATTTTCCTCCCATCAGCTGCTATTGGTTATGTGCTTTGGCCCAGCAATAAGAAGGTGGTCATAGTGAAGATCAGCAGTGGAGACATTTCAGATGGATTTTGCAGCTTGAGCTCTGTAGCTTTGGAGCACAGAGAGTTAAAGAAGCAAAGAATGGTCTCGTTTTGGCTGCAGGCTGAAGCTTGGCACAAGTCTCGTGAACAACGATGGCGTTCTTTAGGCTATGAGAGCCTCCAGGCTCACGAAGACAGGAGCCTGAGATCTGCCAGAGGAAAAGGGGAGCTGCAGAGCTCAGAGTTTTAAGCCTGTGATATATGTGAAGTGTTTACTTAAATGGGATCACAGCCAAAAGAGCAAATCAGAATTTCTTTGGGGGCTGGAGAGATGGCTTAGCAGTTAAGGCATAAAGGCACGTCTTAAAAGCCTAAGGCAGCCGGGCGTGGTGGCGCACGCCTTTAATCCCAGCACTAGGGAGGCAGAGGTAGGAGGATCGCTGTGAGTTCGAGGCCACCCTGAGACTACATAGTGAATTCCAGGTCAGCCTGGGCTAGAGTGAGACCCTACCTTGAAAAACCAAAAAAAAAAAAAAAAAAAAAAAAAAGCCTAAGGCTCTGAATTCTATTCCCTAGTCCCCATGTAAAGCCAGATGCACAAGGTGTTGTATGCGTCTGGAGTTCATTTGCAGTGGCAAAAGACCCTGATACAACCATTCCCTCTCTCTATCTCTATCTCTCTGCTTCTCCCTCGAGTAAATAAATATTTTTTAAAAAAAGAAGGAATTTCTCTGTACAGAAAATGAAAGAGGGACAGACAACGGAAGAATTGGCTCAAAGGAGTTACAGGTGTTACAACTTTAATGGTTACAGTGAAAATTGATCTCATAATAAACATTAGAAGAGAGTGGCCATTAGGGATCATGAAACCAAGGGTACAGGACTCCAGGAATCCCGTGAATGAAGAGCAGTTAAGAACAGAGGAGAGGCTGGAGAGCTGGCTTAGCAGTTAAGGCTCATGCCTGTGAAGCCTAAGGATCCAGGTTCAATTCTCCAGATCCCTCATAAGCCAGATACACATGGTGGCACATGCGTCTGGAGTACGTTTGCAGTGGCTGGAGGCCCTGGCACACCCATTCTCTTGCGCTTGCGCCCTCTCTCTCTATCTCTCTCAATCTCCATCTCTCTGTCTCTAATAAATAAACAAAAATAGATATTAAAAACATTTACAAAATGAACAGAGGAGCTGGGCATGCAGTGCACACCTTTAATTCCAGCACTTGGGAGGAAGAGATAGGAGGATTGTGGTGAGTTCAAGGCCACCCTGAGACTACATAGTGAATACCAGGTCAGCCTGAGCTAGAGCAAGATCCTACCTTGAAAAACAAAGGGAAAAGAACAACAGAGTGAAAGAAGTTGTCTTTGTTGTCAGCTTGACTGGATTAAGCAATGTCTTGGTGTTCCTGGGTGTATGTGGGGCATTTCTGGAGGGGACTGTCATGTGGGACGGTGACCAGCAAGGTTAGGGAGAGTCTTGCTTGAATGTGGGTGGCATCGTGCAATGGGATGCCAGCCCATATAGGAGGAAGTAGGAGGAAGATGGCTTTGTGAATAGTCAGTACTACCTGTTGAGTAGGCAAAAACCAGTTTTTGAATATTTAAAATTTGCTTTATCAAGGGTCCAACAATTTGAAACAACAGTGGATTGATATCTGAGAAATCTGGCTTTCTTGGGCTGGAGAGATGACTTAGCAATTAATGCACTTGCCTGTGAAGCCTTAGTACCCAGGTTCCGTTCCCCGGTACCCATGTAAGCCAGATGCACAAGGTGGCACATGCATCTGGAATTCATTTGCAGTGGCTGGAGGTCCTGGCATACCCATTCTTTCTTTATCTTCCTCTCTCTCTCTCTCTCTCTCTCTCATAAATAAACGAAATAAATCAATCAATTCAAACAGCAGGGAACCAGCAGCAGAAGCAGGGATCCAGGCAGAACTCAGACTACTCTGTATACCTTTGGCTTAGAAATCAAGTCTGCCCCTAGCAACACTTCTTCTAGCCAGGTGGCTGGACATCCAAGTTGTGTTTTATTTTTATTTTTATTGATTTTGAGAGAGAGAGAGAGGGAGGGAGGGAGAGAGAGAGAGAGAATGGGCATGCCATTGTGAATGAACTCCAGATGCATGTGTGCCCTTGTGCACATGTGCAACCTTGTGCACTTGTGTTACTATGCATCTGGCTACGTGGGTCCTGGAGATTTGAACATGATTTCTTAGGCTTCACAGGCAAGTGCCTTAACCTCTAAGTCATCTCTCCAGCTCTGGAAATCCAAGTTTTAATAAAGCATCTGAGTATATTGGAGGGCATACATTCAAACTACCACAGTGTGCATGTGTGTTAGTGGGAGAAATCCAAACACCGAAAGACTGCTAACATAAGTGGCCTCTGCATGGCCATCACACTGGAATTATTTGGGAAGATTTAAGACATTCATGCTCAGGCCAACTCCATAAAAATTAATCATAGTCTCCAGAAGAGGGACCTTAACACTGGTATTTTTTTTAATTCCTACATTTCAAATATGCAGTCAGTTCTAAGGACCATTGAGCAAATCAAGAGTCAATCATGGTCCCAATTCCCATCCGAGGTTCCTACATGTTGTTAATTCTGCTCTCCTGATACCACTGTACTACGGGAAGAATGAAAGTCCACATGAAGGTGTGGAAAAGAAAGGCAGAGCCAGGGAGAGGTATGTACCGTTACTGTTCAGAGGCGCGCTTCCTCTCTGATGAGGAGATTTGAAGGAGAGAAGTGAACAGTGACACTTCTGCATGTTGGGAAGGCAGGGCACGGCCCCTCCAGCGTATGTGTGTGTGTGTATGTGTATGTGTGTATGTGGTGAGCATACAACCCTTGGGAGGTATCCATTACCTTCTCACTGCTGTGAACAAACGCTCTACCCAAAACAGCTAAGGAAGGAGAAGGTTTTAATTCACTCAAAGTCATAGAGGGTAGAGTCCAGCATGGTGAAGAAGGAATGACAGACATGAAGAGGCAGGCTGGTGCCAGGTCATCACACAGGCAAATGGAAGCAGGGCTGAACTTTCAAACCTCAAGCCAATCCCAGTGAAATGTTTTCTCCAAGACTCTACCTTCTAGAGCCCCACTTTGCTGAGGATCAAGTGTCCAAGCCCCTGAGTCTATGTGAGACATTTTACATGCAAACTCCATAGGGGCAAACTCAAGTAGAAGTTTGAACAGAGAAAGGTTCTCTTCATACAGTTCAGACAGTTAGTAAGCCTCAAAAGTACAGTAAAAGTCCTTGATAGTACTCTTCTGGGGCTTGAACCAGGAATTTAAATTTTCTTATTTTTATCTACTTGAGAGAGAGAGAGAGAGAGAGAGAGGCAGAGAGAGGATGGGCATGTCAGGGCCTCCAGCTGCTGCAAACAAACTCTAGACGTGTGGGCCACTTTCTGCATCTGGCTTACGTGGGTCCTGGGATATCAAACCTGGGTTCTTTGGCTTTGCAGGCAGGTTCCTTAAACACTAAGCCATCTCTCCAGCCCTGAATCAGGAATTTAAGAATAGAAAATACTCAACTACTTAAGTGATTTTCTCTTAAAGCAAGTAACCCATGTACAAGGTTCTTGTCCAGCTATCATTCAATAGTAATTTTCTCATATTGGCAGTGGGTTAGATGCCCTTTGTATAGACCCATCGTGTGATAATTAATGGTCAGCTTGTCTGTCAAATGGCTTGGTGATGGTGGGTGGGGTTAGAGCTGTTGAGCTACTTCAGACACTGTTACATAAACACAAACCTAATTACTTTTTGCACTGCTGCCATGAGCTGGTCAGGCCAGCAAATCGCACAGCTGTTGGTACTTGCTTCTGTCAAGCACGTGGGGAGATCCATTCTCCATGCCTTTATTTTACAGGAACCCAGCAACAGAAAAAAATAAATATTCCAGAAAAATATTAATGTTTGAAAAGGGATCTTTGGGTTATCAGAATGTTCCAATGGCAAATCCTACAATTCCTTGACATGTGCAGGAAATATTCAATCACTGTAGTTGAACATAAGGAGAAAAAAGTAACAGACATTTGATATTTGTTTCAACACAAGTTGATCAACTTCCCCTTTAAGGATGCAAATCACACACCTGCCAAGGCTCAGGAAGTTTGTGGAAGAGAGGGTGGAAAGAATGTAAGAGCCACAGGGTGAGGGAATAGCCAGAGTCATTGCCCGCCCCTCCCAACAATGACTGACTGCTGCTCTCACAGCTCATAACTCACAACCCCACAGTGGAGGAGGGCCCTCAGCATAACAGGGGCATGAGAGAGAAAATGGGCGTGGCATGTGCCACTTTGTGCATCTGGGCCATCAGGCTTTGCAAGCAAGTGCCTATAACCACTGAGCCATCTCTCCAGTCCTGTATTTTTATTATACTAAGAATCATGTGGGATTTTTTTTACCTAATCAAATGCAGATATATACTTCAATTTAGTAAGCAGTTCTTAATCTTAGCTCTGCAAGCACACCAGCCCTGTAATGCTCACTCCACATTCTTAAAATAGGAAAACTAATGCCATGCTCCTTTAACAGGTAAAGAAAAAAGTCTAAATGATTTGCTTCATCTTAAAATTGGTAGCTGAAACGGGGCTAAAGCCTTTTTTTCAGATTCCTTTCCAGTGGATTTCTTTTTCTCTCCCTTAAAAACTGGGTTGCTGAATTTAGCCTTTTACACTGAAATAAATTATAAAGTCTGAGGAGAGATTAAGTTTCTAAAAACTTCAACTCCCTGTGCCCTATGGAGTGAAGCAATAACAATGGAAAATAATGGTCTTTGCCCTGTCAGTGCTCCTCTTCCAAGAAAAGCCTGTTCATTTCTGCTCTTTCTCTGCTAATCTCTTCTTTATAGAAAACTAATTTTAACTGAAAGTAATGTGGAAAATGAAGAGTGAGGTTCTGAAAGGAAAATATTATTGGATTTGTTCACAAATGATGATTTCAATTAATTATGTATAACTTAATGACAAGTGAAGGTCTGGGTATGACCAGAATGTAGCATGCTCCAAGGACACCTTCCACCTGGCCAAGTCTGTTTCTCTCTGCCATCAAGAAAGCTGATTTTAGTTTGATTCGGGTGAATTTGGTTTTCCTCTAAGGAAGAGCTTTCTAATTTACTGGTGATCTGAGGTGCTCAGAGGTAGAAGACTACATTTCAGAAAATAAAAAGTGCCTAGAAGCCACTCTGAAGGCAGGCCTGTCCTAGTGGTCTCTCTTCCCCTGTGTCCAACCTAGCCCTTTTATCCTGCGGAATCAGACAGCACAGCCAGAGGGAAGGGTATGTATTCCCGGTACACAGAGTCAAATCTAGACCTTTCCTTTTGTTCTCTGTGCCCTTACTTGCACTCTCATTTTCTCCTTCGCTCCTGTCTCCCAGCTTTTCATAACTTTCCACTTTTCCTCTTGTCATACCATAATTTTTTTGCTTCTTCCTTCCTCCCCTCCCTTTCTTCCTCTCTTCCTTTGGTTCAATTTTCATTTGTATATACTCAACAATATATTTTCTATTTAACAATTATTTAGCTTTAAAATAAACAGTTGTGAGGGCTGGAAATAAACACACTTCAGGAACTCCTGCTAGGCACACTTTGCATATCTTTATATTGAAATCTGAAACCCACCACCACACCTTAAGATCCACCCAGTGATACTGCCTGCCTCCAGCCAGGTGACTGCAGATGCAAACTACAAACAAATAAACAACTGAATATATTGGGTGAGTTCAAACCAACACACCATCTGTTCCTGGTGGGAAACCAAGGGCTTCGGCAATGGCCTATAATGATTTGGGGGCATCAGGGACCTCCCTGGCCAACAACTCACTGGAAGGTATCCTATCCCTGGCACTGAAAATTTTATAGCAACAATCCATGGCTCCTGAGTGTTCCATTGTCCATCCTTTTAGATTTTGATTAGCCCTCCCTCCACCTTTCCTTTACTCAGTCTCTTCCCCTGACCTCACTTTGGGCCTTTTCATCCCCATTAATATATTCTTCTACTTACATATATACAATACCATCCTATTAAGTACCCCCTCCCTTCCTTTCTCTTCCTAATATATCTCTTTTCTAGCTTACTGGCCTTAGCTATTGAGTTTTCTTCCTACTCACACAGAAGTCCAGTCATCTGTAGCTAGGATCCACATATGAGACAGAACATGAGACGCTTGGTCTTCTGGGCCTAGGTTACCTCACTTAGTATAATCCTTTCCAGATCCATGCATTTTCATGCAAATTTCATAACTTCATTTTTCTTTACTGCTGAGTAGAACTCCATTTTATAAATGTGCCATATCTTCATTATCCACTTAGCAGTTAAGGGACATCTAGGCTGGTTCCATTTCCCAGCTATTGCAAATTGAGCGGCAATAAATATGATTGAGCAAGTATCACTAAGGTAATGAGATGAGTCCTTAGGATATGCCTAGGAGTGCTATAGTTGGGTCATATGGTAGATCTGTTTTTAGCAGTCTTAGGAACCTCCACACTGATTTCCACAATGGCTGGACCAGATTGCATTCCCACCAACAGTGTAGAAGGGTTCCTCTTTTTCCACATCCTCGCCAGCTTTTATGGTCATTTGTTTTCATGATGGTAGCCAATCTGACAGGAATGAGATAGAATCTCAATGTAGTTTTAATCTGCATTTCCCTGACGACTAGGGATGTAGAATATTTTTTAAATGCTTATATGCCATCCCTATTTATTCTTTTGAGAACTCTCTATTTAGTTCCATAGCCCATTTTTTAGTTGGCTTGTTTGATTTCTTATTATTTAATTTTTTAAGTCCTTGTATATCCTAGATTTTAATCCTCTATCAGATGTATAGCTGGCAAAGATTTTTTTCCATTCTGTATTCACAGTGTCCTTTGCCATACAAAATTTTTGTAATTTCATGAGGTCCCAGCAGTTGATCTGTGGTTTTATTGCCTGAGCAATTGGGGTTATATTCAGAAAGTCTTTGCCAAGACCAATATGTTGAAGGGTTTCCCCTACTTTTTCCTCTAGCAGTTTCAGAGTTTCTGGTCTGATGTTAAGGTCTTTAATCCATTTGGACTTAATTCTTGTGCATGGAGAGAGAGAAGAATCTATTTTCATCCTTCTATAGATACATATCCAATTTTCCCAGCACCATTTACTGAAGAGACTGTCTTTTCTCCAATGAGTATTTTTGGCATTTTTATTGAATATCAGGTGGATATAGAAACCTGGACTTGCATTTGGGTCCTCTATTCTGTTCCATTGATCTACATGTCTGCTTTTGTGCCAGTACCATGCTGTTTTAGTTACTATGGCTTTGTAGTATAGGTTAAAATCAGGTACGGTGATACCACCAGCCTTATTTTTTGCTGCTCAGTATTGTTTTAGATATTTGAGATTTTTTGTGATTCCAAATGAATTTTTGGTTGTTTTTTCTATTTCTGTGCAGAATGCTATTGGAAATTTGGTGGGGATTACATTAAAGGTGTAGATTGCTTTTGGTAGGATTGCCATTTCCACAATATTGATTCTTCCAATCCAGGAACAAGGGATGTTTTTCCATTTCCTAGTGTCTTCTGCAATTTCTCACTTGAGTGTTTTAAATTTTTCATTTGTACAGAACCTTCACTTCCTTTGTTAGGTATATTGCAAGGTACTTTATTTGTTTGTTTGTTTGTTTGTTTGTTTGTTTGTTTATTGATGCAATTGTGAATGGGAGTGATTCTCTGATGTCATCCTCTGTGTGTTTATTGTTAGCATATAGGAATGCTACTGATTTCTGTGTATTTATTTTGTATCCTGCTGCATGGTTATAGGTGTTTATCAGCTCTCAAAGTTTGCTGGTAGAGTCTTTAGGGTCCTTTATGTATTGAATCATGTCATCTGCAAATAATGATAACTTGATTTATTCCTGTCCAATTTGTATCCCTTTTAAGTGTGTCTCTTGCCTTATTGCTATGGCTAAGACTTCCAGTACTATATTAAGAAAAAGTGGGGACAGTGCCACCCTTGTCCAGTTCCTGATTTTAGTGGAAAATCTTCCAATTTTTCCCCATTTAGTAATATGTTGGCTGTAGGCTTGTCATAAATAGCCTATAATGTACTGAAATATGTTCCTTCTATTCCCAGTCTCTGTAGGACTTTTATCATGAAGGGATGTTGGATTTTGTCAAATGCTTTTTCTGCATCTAATGAGATTATTATGTGATGTTTGTCCTTTAGTCCATTTATATAATGTATTACATTTATCAATTTGCATATGTTGAACCATCCCTGCATCTCTGGGATAAAGCGTACTTGGTCCGGGTGAATGAACTTTCTGATATTTTCTTGTATTCTGTTTGCCAATATTTTTTGGGAAGTTTTGCATCTAATGTTCATCAGGGAGATTAGATCAGGGAGATTGTAATTTTCTATTCTTGTTCTATATTTGCCTGGTTTTGGTACTGGGGGATGCTGGCTTCATAGAAGGTTTTTGGTAGGATTCCTTCTTTTTCTATTTTATGGAAAAGCTTAAGAAGCAATGGTGTTTGTTCTTCCCTGAAGGTCTGGTGAGATTCACCAGTGAATCCGTCTGGGCCTGGGCATATTTTAGTTGGGAGATTTTTGATAACTGCTTGGATCTCCATACTTGCTATAGGTCTATTTAAGTAATTAATCTCATCTTGATTTTATTTAGGTAGTTCATATGAATCAAGGACATTTCTTTCAGATTTTCATACTTAGTGGAGTATATGTTTTTATAGTATGTCCCTATGATTTTTTGAATTTCTCTGGTATCTGTTGTGATGGTGACTTTTCAATCTCCAATTTTATTAATTTGTCTCTGCTCTCTTTCTTTTGGTCAGATTTGTTAAGGGTTTATCAATCTTGTTTATCCTTTCAATGAACCAACTCTTTGTTTCCTTGATTCTTTGGATTTTTTTTTTTTTTTTTTGGTTTCTACTTCATTAATTTCTGCCCTAATCTTTATTATTTCTTCCCGTGTATTTATTTTTGGTTTTCCCTATTCTTCTTTTTCCAAGGTTCTAAGGTGTACCATTAGGTCGTTCACTTGAGACCATTCTAATTTCTTAATACAAGCACTTAAAGCTATAAATTTACCTCTTAGGACTGCCTTCATTGTGTCCCAGAGGTTTTGGTATGTTGTGTTGTCATTTTCATTTGACTCTATGAATATTTTGATTTCTTCATTGACCCATTCATCATTTAGTAGTGTATTGTTTAGTTTCCATCATAAATAGCATTTCTTTCTATTGATTTGTAGTTTGATTCCATTGTGATCAGATGGAATGCAAGGAATTATTTCCATTTTCCTGTATTTTTAAGATTTGCTTTGTGTCCTTATATACACTCTATTTTAGAGAATGTTCCATGTGCTGCTGAAAAGAAAGTATATTCTGCAGCATTTGGATGAAATGTCCTGTATGTATCTGTTAGGTCCATTTCTTCTATGACCTCATTTAATCCAGATGCCTCTCTGTTTATTTTTGCCAGGATGACCTGTAAATTGTTGAGAGTGGGGTGTTGAAGTCACCCACTACCTCTGTGTTTGGTGTTATCTGTGACCTTAGTTCTAATAGTGCTTGTTTGATGAAGTTGGGAGCCCCCATGTTAGGTGCATATATGTTTAGAATTGTAATGTCTTCCTGTTGGAGTGTGCCTTTAATCAATATAAAGTGACCTTCCTTATCTTTCCTAACTAATGTTGGACTGAAGTCTACCTTGTCAGATATTAGGATAACAACCCCTTCTTGTTTTCTAGGCCCATTTGCTTGAAACACGATTTTCCAACCTTTCGCCATAAGATAGTGTCCATCCTTTGTGGAAAGGTGAGTTTCTTGGAGGCAACAAATTGAAGGATCCTACTTTTTAACCCAGTCTGCAAACCTATGTCTTTTGGTTGGGGCATTGAGGCCATTGGTATTAAGAGATATTATTGAAAGGTGTCTATTTATTTTTGCTATTTTTTTGGTAGTTCTTCCCATGTTACCTTTGCTTTCTTGTATTAACTAGTATTTGAGTATGGCTTCCTTTTTCCAGTTTCCTTATATGTGAGCTTTTCTTTCTCTTCAGCATGGAGGACTCTTTCAAGTATTTTCTATAGAACTGGTTTTGTCTTAAAATATTCCTTTACTCTGTTTTTGTTGTGGAATGTCCTTATTTCTCCATCTATTTGAATGGATAGCTTTGCAGGATAAAGTAACCTTGGTTGACAGTTGTTATCTTTCAGGACTTGGAATACATCACTCCATGCCCTTCTGGCTTTTACAGTTTGTGTTGAGTAATCTGCTGTAATCCTGATGGGCTTGCCTTTGTTGGTAACTTGATCTTTCTCTCTAACTGCTTTTAATATTTTTTTCTTTGGTTTGTATGTTTGGTAGTTTAATTATAATATGTAGTGAGAAGTTCTTTCCAGGTTTTGACTGGTTGGTGTTCCAAAGGATTCCTGTATCTGCATTGGCATCTCTTTCCCAATTTGGGGGAAATTTCTTCTATGATTTTGTTGAAAATGCCTACTATGCCTTTGGAGTGAAATTCTTCTCCTTCTACTATGCCCTGAATTCTTATGTTTGATCTTTTCATAGTGTCCCGAATATCTTGAAATTCCCATTCATACTTTCATATTCGTTTGTTTTTCTCTTTATTGGGCTGTATTAAATCTGCCACCTGGTGTTCTAGTTTGATATTCTGTCCTCTCCTTCATCCATTCTACTAGTGAGATTTTCTACAGCATTTTTTATTTCATTAACTGTGTTCTTCATTGCTAGTAATTCTGACTGGTCTTTCTTTATTATTTCTATTTCCTTATTTATGTCTAGTATTGACCTCTTTATTTCATTAAATTGGTTTCCTGTGTCTTCTTTGATTCCTTTGATTTCCCCTTTCATTCCTTTGTTTTCCTCTTTGACTTCTTTGAGCAATTTATAAGCATTCTTTTGAAATCTTTCTCAGGCATTTCCTCTAACTCATTCTCACTGGAGGTCTTTTGTGATGCATTTATACTTTTTGGTGGGTTTATATTGTCTTGATTTTTGGTGTTTCTTGTGTTATAATGTATATATTTTTGCATTTTGGATTAATTTAATGCTTGGATTGTCTTGTTAGCTGCAGTATTATTAGATGTATCAATCAATCTGATGTTATGTATCTTCAGGGAAGGAGCTTATTGTGCTAGGTGTGGCTCTCAAGACTCTCAGAGTATCTACAAGAGTGACCCTAGGTGTTGGGTTTGCCTGATATAAGAGTATTAAAGTAGGCTGAGTGGAACAAAATACAGGCAGATTCTAAAATTCAATTAAACATTGTACACTTTCAATGAAAAACAGTACAGAGTATTTATGCAAGAGTAGATATTATGACAACCAGATCATCTAACAATATCACTGTCCCTTAGGGTGTGTGGTGCCCCACACCCTCAATCCTGTCAACAAGGAGGTTAAGATTTCTGGTCTGTTGAGGGTTCCAAGTCAGCTTGTGACCAAGTGAGACCCTTCCTTAGTGTACAACAGAAGAGAAAGCAAAGCCACTATAAATCAAGAAGCAACAAATAACAAGCCCAAAATATAGCTTATTTAAGAATGGAAAATCTGAACATTCATCAGATTTAATATATAATTTATCCTGATATGGAAGGTGCAATTAGTACTTTTGGTTCAGGCCTATATACCAGGCTTATTTGGTGGGTAGTGACCTGGTGTAATCCCAGTTACCTTTTGGGATGATTTTGGTCTCAGTTTTGCTGTGCTCCTGCTCGGGTCCCTCTTTGTTGCACTGTGGGTTCACGTAGGCTGATTGGGTCATTGGATCACTGGTCTGGTGGCTGGTGCTGGGTGCTGTGAGCTCCCTTCCCCAGGTCTCTGTTGCTCACTGGAGCTTGCACTGGCAGTGGGGGAGGGGAGACTGTGGATGGTGGCTCTAGTTTTCCTGCTGGTCCATGATCCTCTACCTCGTGATCTGCTCCTCTGTTGTTTGCTGTGGTTCTCCACATTTCTTGAGTTTGCAAGCAGCTCCTGTGTAAATGTAGAATCCCCACTTGGCTTTTCCTGCAGCTCAAGCAGAGCCTTGTAGCTGTGGCCCCATGAACCTGGTGCTGCCACTGCTGGAGCTGCTTCTGCCGGCCTATGTGGGCTCTCGATGCTCTGGATCTCTCCTACTTCTCTGCTGACATTGGTAATTTCTTATTCACCTCACTTTTTAGTAGAAGAGTGTATTTTGCTGGGGCTTTTTTTTGACTTTTTCTCCCCTGGCTGCTTTGGTGTGGTCCCTGTGCCATCATCTTAACCTGAAGTCAACAAAAATATTTTTAATGCAGTTTTGAATCTGTAACCATCATTTACAGAAGAAAATTTAGTAAGTATAATGGTGTTCTATGTCCTAGTCTGGTGTTCTATGTTCTATTGATAAATGTGATTAATTCTCTAGAGAAGCCTTGAAGCAGCTTAAAGGTGCAGAGACAACCACCAATCCACCCTCATTCTTAGTAGGTTAGTACAATGGGCATCCTCTTTGTGTCTTTTGTTCCACAGAGGAACTTCTAGGAGCGTATGTTGCCAAAGCGTGGCTGCAATTCTTTTTTGCATGACTTATAAGGGATTTTGACCATCCAATTAAGAAATCCTGGGCCAAGGAGATTGTACAGTAGTTATGGTGCTTGCTTGCAAAGACTGATGGCCAGAGTTAGATTCCCCTATTCCCACATAAGACAAGATGCAAAAGTAGTAGATGTGTCTGGAGTTTATTTGCAGAGGCAAGAGACCCTGGCATGCCCATTCTCTCTCTCTCCTTACAAACAAATAAATAAAAACAATTAAGAAAGTCTACACTTCTCAGTTTCCACTCAGACAAGGATTGGTTCAGTCATTTTCTGTCATACTAATTTGGAATAAAGGTTTAATGTTCAATCTTATGATCATCCTTATCAGTGCTTAATCTTATCATGATCCTTACGATAGGGAAATGAGCATAGTTTTTCAGGTCACCTACTAAAGCTATTACAGGTATGATATACTCTCCTTCTAAAGAAAATATTTTACATCATGTATAGTTTTTCCCTTGAATTTATAACCTTCTACAGATTGCTCACAAGTAGAACTGGTTATTGAAGGAGACAATGTAAGGCCAATGGTTTAACAACCTTTGGCTTGCATATACACTTGCTACAACTGGAGACTAAAGCCAGCTTAAATAGAACTAAGTATGTAATTATACATGGTGGGAAGAGTCTGAGACAGAGCTGTTACTAACTGTCCCAGGATGCTCGCTGTTCCTGCCTCATATGTTAGCCTCCGAGAATGCACACCTACTCAGTGACAAGCTGGGTCATGTAAGTCCATTGGAACCTTGGCCTAACACATTATATAATGGTTATTATCTGTAGTATTATAGGGTAAATTAAAGACATACAGAAAAATGAGTAAGGGTCACTTTAAAGGTGACCCTAGAGATTGGAGAGAGGCCAGTGAAGGCACGTGAGCAATGGTACAATAGTTTACTTTAGTTACTCTGGGACTCCAAATGTGTGACTGGATGCCATCTTCTTTCTTATGTTTGTCTAAAGTAACCTTCCTGGTATTAAGAAAAAACATTAGATGCCCACAGATTAGACAGGTTGTCATGTGGCATGAATGTTTTTGAGATGTTCAAACTGTGTAGGGATTTGGTAATGTGTATAACACTAAAGAATGGGATGAAAACTGAAGTATCAGTTATTCATGAACTATATAAATTTAGTTCTCAGTGGAAATGAGAGAGGAGTGTAGACATAATGTAGAAATATGCATCCTTTGGCCCTGCGAGAAGCCAGTCCAGATGTCAGCACTCCACATCAGGGCTCAGTCCTTTAGGATACAAGTTGCCTTTATTTATTTTTTTTTAATTTTTTTTGGTTTATTTTTATTTATTTATTTGAGAGTGACAGACAGAGAGAGAAAGAGGCAGATAGAAAGAGAGAGAATGGGCGTGCCACAGCCTCCAACCACTGCAAACGAACTCCAGATGCGTGCACCCCCTTGTGTATCTGGCTAACGTGGGTCCTGGGGAATCGAGCCTCGAACTGGGGTCCTTAGGCTTCACAGGCAAGCGCTTAACTGCTAAGCCATCTCTCCAGCCTACAAATTGCCTTTAAAAAAATATATTTTATCTAGTTATTTAAGAGAGGGGGGAGGGAAGGAAGAGAGAAAGAGAGGCATGCCAGGGCCTCTAGCCACTGTACACAAACTCCAGATACAAATACCACCTTGTGCATCCGGCTTTACAGGCATACTGAAGAAGCAAACCCAGGTCATTAGGCTTTGCAGGTGAGTACCTTAACTGCTGTGCCATCTCTCCAGACCACAAAAATTGCCTTTCTGTTTCGAAGGGTTGAGGCCACTCATGCATATGTTAGACACAGAACTGGTACATGAGCAGGTGGAAACATTTACATTTGAGGAGACTATAGAATGCTAGATTCATTTTTTCTTAATAGAGGTGCTCTTGATAAAACTCTGTCTTAAGTACCATAATGTCATAAAGGCTTTCTCGAAAGACAGAAAAAAAAAAAAAAACACCTTATAAACCTAAATAATGGGATTTAGTTGGAGTTGTGAGCTGTTTATGGATTGAACCCTTGCAAATGACCTTCATTATTTCTCATGCTTTCTATACTTCCATGACTTACTGTGAAACTTGAAATGTAGGCCTTCTAACCCATAAAGGAGCTTCAGCATTATAAATATTTTCACTTCATTTATAAATGTGTATATTCTTCTATATCTTTATTCCATTTTCATATACCCTTAATCCTTGAGAGGCCATAGGACTTCCTATGACTAAAACAGTAATATTTGTGAGATTGAAGTGAAATCCTCCACTGGCATCCCCACATCATAGTATGTCCAAGGATGATGGATGAACATTTACAGAAAGTCAAGCTTACAGTTTCAAGGGAAGTCTGGAGAAAAGCAGAGCAGCTGGCTCACAATGTTATACATCTGCAGCAGAGCGAGGCCAGCAAGAATGAGCTGAGCCAGCTTCAACACCAAATACAGCTGGGCCCCAAGACCTGTGCCTAGTAACACACCTCCTCCAGCAAGGCTCCACCTCCCAAAGGCTCCATCAGCTGGGGACTAAAGTGGAAGTTTATTCACAAACCTTTGGGGCTCTGGGGTAGAGGGGAGGCATTCAGTATTGAAAGCAGCACAGAAACCCTTTTCATTTTTCTAAGTGTAAATTTGAGATAATGGAGATAATAATAATAAATAATTTTTTTAAAAAAAAGCAGCTACAAACTGGAGAGATAGCTTAGCATTTAAGGTGCTTGCCTACAAGTCCAGAAGACCCAAGTTTGATTCCCCAGTACCTAAATGAAGCCAGATGCACAAGGTGGTATGTGCATCTGGAGTTCATGTGCAGTGGTTATATTCCCCTTTCTCTCTCTCTCTCTCTCTCTCTCTTAATTAATTAAAAATACAGTTTTTAAAAGAAAGCAGCTATTGGTGATCAGCTTCCCAATCCAGGTTCCATCTTCTTTTGTTAAATTTTGTTGTTGTTATTTTTTAAGGTAGGGTCTTGCTCTAGCCCAGGCTGACCTGGAATTTACTATAGAGTCTCAGGCTGGCCTGGGACTGACCAGAATCCTCCTACCTGTGCCTCCCAAGTGCGGGGATTAAAGGCATGTATCACAATGCCTTGCTTAGGTTCCATCTTCTTGATGAAGTTATAACCTTTCAGTAGCACCATCAATGGGGACCAAGACTTCAGCTTCTACATCTTTTCAGACGTGGAGAGCACTTTACACCCAAACTACAACATTCACTATCTTGTGTCATGCCAGGCACAAAGTTTTACAGTTCAGGAGTAGTGCATTTGAAAAGCATGGAGCCATGGACACCAGTTTCTGTATAGTCTATATCATTTGTCCTTTTGAAAATACATTAAGTACATATAAGCTCACTTAAAAATAGTTAAGATTATTTCTTTATCCAGGAACTATGTCATGAATAAAGGGGATAAGGCAATTTATTCTTTTTAAAATTACAAGTAGATGAGATTTATAAAATATATGCTTACTTATTGTTGGAGTTCTAGACAGACATTTGTGGAAAATTGTTCACTGAAGAAGGAAGTTAGGGACTTGATAGATGGTTCAGCGATTAAGGCGCTTGCTTGCAATGCCTAAAAACCCAGGTTCAGTTCCCCAGTACCTACATAAAGCCTACACAAAGTGGTGCATGCATATGAAGTTCATTTTCAGTGGCTAGAGGAGCTGGCACATGCATTCTCTCTTCTCTCTTTCTATCTCTGTCTGTCTCTTTTTCTTTCTTTCTCTCCTTGCAAGTAATAACTAAAATATTTTTTAAAAGGAAATTAATTTTTTCAATCTTAAGAAAGAATCATTATCTTTGTGGGCACACAATTCAGAGATTAGCCCATTTGCAAAAGTAAAAATAAAACCACACAATGATAGAATCACAAAATGCCTTGAGTTGCTGGCCTCAGCTTGCTCTCTTGTGTAATTGCAGCCGAGAGCTCAGCACCCTCAAATCCGCCCTGCAGGCAGCACCTGCTGAAGGGGATGGAGGGAGACCCAGCAGAGGAGCAGCCTGGATGTAGTCTTCCCACTGTGCCAGGTGACATGTGGCTCATCCATGGGACAAAGAAGGAAAGGGAAAGAACTGCCAAGGGAGGAGGAAGCCCTGTGCTTTACTATGCGGCCACCTGTCACCTGCACACTCACAGAGTGCCCAGAATCTCAGCGGGTCCTCATCTTCCCCATGGGAAGGACTACAGGGCAAGGGGTATTGTAGAGAGTCTGTTTCTTCTTAGCAGGAAAGAAATCCCAATAGGTACCATTTTAAAACACCCATATGTGTCTGACCAATTAGAATGAACCACCATTAAGAAGAGTAGAAAAATAATACAGTCCATCAAGAAGATACTGCAATTCTAAACATATATACACAGACCATCAGAGAATGAATTTCATAAAACAAACACCATTGGTTGGCGTGGAACATATTGGCTTCAACACAGTAAGAGTCGGTGATTTCAACTCACCAGTCTCATATAAAAGCAGTTATTCTGACAAAAACATCAACAATGTAGAATCAGCATTAAATGACATTATGAATCAAATAGACTTAACAAATACTTGCAGATCACTCTACCCAAACTCTACAGAACACATATTCTCAGCAGCCTTTGGAACATTGTCAAAAACAGGTACTTTAGTACAGAAAGCCAATCTTAAGAAATATAAGGGAATTGAATTGTATTTTATCTGATCACAATAAACTAAAAGTATAAAACAATAGCAAGTGAAACTATAGAAAACATACAAATGGGGACTGAACAACACAACTTTGAATACCATTAAAGAAATAAAGAAATTCTTAAAATTTTTAGAATTAAATGACAATAAAAATATAGCATAGCAAAACATGTGGGATACAATGAAATCACTTCTAAGAGAATAGCTACAAATGACCATACTGAAAGAAGAGAGCAATCTCTGAGCTGGTTGTGGTGGCTCATATCTATAATCCCAGCCCTTGAGAGGCTGAGGCAGCAGAATTTCCCTGAATTCCAGACCAACTCGGGCTACAGAGGGAAACACTGCCTCAAAAAATCCACACACAGGGCTGGAGAGTTGGCTCAGCAGTTAATGCACTTACCTGTAAAGCCTAACAACCCAGGTTCGATTTCCCAGTACCCACATAAAGCCAGATGCACTAAGTGGCACATGTATCTGGAGTTTGTTTTCAGGGGCTAGAGGCCCTGGTGCACACTTTCTCTTTGTCTGTCTCCTTCTTCTCATCTCTATCTTTCTTGTTGCTTGAAAATAAATAAAAATAAAAAAAAATATTTTAAAATAAATTTAAAAATCTACATACACAAAAAAATTATAAACACAGCAGATAAATCCCTAAGTGGTACATCTCAGGGTCCTAGAATAATGAGTACCAAACCTAAATTCATTAAAGGCAAAGAAGTAATGACAATCAGGACAGCAATCAATGAAATGGAAATGAACAAAGAAATACAAAGAATCAATAGGGTAAAGAATTGGATCTTTCAAAAGATAAGCAAAGTTGGTGAAACCTTGGCTAAACTAAGAAAATGCAGAAATAAAAGACATAATTTAACAAAATTAGAATTAGAAAAAGAAACATTGCCATAGATACCAGTGAAATTTAGATAATGACTAGGGCATATATTAATTACCTATTTCCCAATAATTTGGAAAACCTACAAGAAATGTATACATTTATAGAAAAAATATGGCATACAAAAATTTAAACTCAGCTGGGCATGATGGCACACACCTTTAATCCCATGCAGGCATCCAGCAAACCTGCTTCCCACTGCCCATGGCCATTTCCAAAACACAAAACTGTGTTGCAAATTTAATGGCCTTCTCTTTCCTGCATTTCTTATGATCCATACCAGGCAGGCTGCCAGTTTGTTAATCCAGGGAAGAATAAAGCAGACTTTGAAGGACAGGACATTCCTTGAGCATTCATGGCCCCTTCAAGAGTCTACAATCTTCCTGTTGCCCCAATGCAGGTCAGCTAGTCCAATCTCAAAGGCTGTAATTCCTCATATAATTGAAGATGAATGGGCAGAAGTTTAAGCCCAAAGATTTCATTTCTGTGCCATTTCCCTCTGCTCACACCAGACCATTTCCACACAATGCAACCCTGCACAAGTTCTTGGGACACAGGTATAGGACACAGCAAGCTTCTCACACAAATTGCCTCTAGCCCAGTCCAGGCAAAGCTCTTTCTCACCCTCATAAGCGAAATCTCACAGTCCACAGAACTTACTGCATGCAGGTCTTTCAACTTTGATGAGAATAGTCCTGCAAGCTGTACTTAAAGCACTGCAAGGTGTCTCTCTTAAGCCAAAGTTTCAAATCCTTCTTCATTCCTCTTGATAATCAGCTCTAAAAGGCCAAAGCCACACACTTAGGTGTCTAACAGTAACCCAACTTCTGGTACCAACTTTACTGTTGCAGTCAGGTTCACATTGCTGGTAGAAATCATCCAACCAAGAGCAGCTGGTGGGAAAAAATGCTCTATTTTGGCTTACAGGCTCAAGGGGAAGCTCCATGATGGCAGGGGAAAATGACGGCATGAGCAGAGGGTGGACATCACCTCCTCACCAACATCAGGTGGACAACAGCAATAGGAGAATGTGCCAAATACTGATAAAGGGAAACTGACTATAATAAACATAAGCCTGCCCCAACAATACACTACCTCCAGGAGGCAGTAATTCCCAAATCTCCATCAGCTGGGAACCTAGCATCCAGAACACCTGATTTTGTGGGGGACACCTGAAACAAACCAACACATATACCATATAAACAATCTCAAGATAGGAATCACATACTCTATCAATAATACAGCAAAGGCTTTCACAAAGCCAATAATTGTAAATATCTCAAAACAGAATATAATGAAGAAGTCTCAGCATAATAAAGCCTATATATGATAAATATCTAGCCAACATGATACTAAATGAAGAGTGAGGAAAATCTCAAAATATTTCCAATAAAAGTAGGAATGAGATAAGTATTTCCACTCACTTCACTCTAATCAAAAAGTGTTTGAATTCTTAGCTAGACAAATAAGAAAAGGAAAGGCTACAAATAGGAAAAGAGCAAATCAAATTATATATATTTGGAGATAAGAAGATTTTGTATGGAAGAGATCCTAATGATTTTACCAGAACTTTCTTAGAACTGATAAATACTTTCAGTAATGTTGCAAGATTCAGAATCAGCATGGAATAAACAGTAGCCTTCAAACACACCAGGAACATTCCTGCTCAGAAAGAAAGAAAAAGGGGAGCTGCTGGCTGGGCATGGTGGCACACACCTTTAATCCCAGCACTTGGGAGGCAGAGGTAGGAGGATTGTGCTGAGTTGGAAGCCACCCTGAGACAGACTACAGAGTGAATTACAGGGCTAGAGTAAGACCCTATCTTGAAAAATCAAAAAATAAGGGGGAAGGGTGAGTTGGAGAGATAACTTAGCAGTTAAGGCACTTGCCTGAAAATCCAAAGAAGCCAGGTTCATTTCCCCAGGACTCCCCAGGACAATGCACAAGGTGACATATGAATCTGAAGTTTGTTTGCAGTAGTTGGAGGCCCTGGCATGCCCATTCTCTCCATTTGCCCTTTCTCTTAAATAAGTAAGTTTAAAAATAAAAATTTAAAAAAGAAATCAGAAAAAAATCCATACACAATATTTTTAGAAAAAAAACTTTGCAATAAATATAACCAAGGAAGTGAAAGACCTCTACATTTAAATTTTTTAAACACTGAAGAAACAAATTAAAAAAAAAAAAAAACTGGAAGATTGAAAGACTGTCCATGTGCAAGGCTCAGTAGAATTAATAGTGTGAAAATGGCTATATTCCCAAAAGCAATCTACCAAGTACATCCAATGTCTGTCAAAATTGTAATGACATACTGCACAGGAATAGAAAAATAAAATATCTAAATAAACTATATATAAATATATATATATATGTATGTGTGTATATAAATGTATGATATATGATTAAAAATAGACATAGCAATCCTGAATAAGATGGATAAAGCTAAAATTACTAAGTTACTACCACACCTGGTATCAAGATAAACTAGAGTATCAAAAATAGCATGTTACTGTCACAAAATCAGACTTGTGGATCAATGGAATAAAGGACCCAGAAATAAACTAACAAAACTACAGTCTCCTCATTCTTTTGTTTGTTTGTTTGTTTTACAGTCTCCTCATTCTTTACCAAGAAACCATATACTGGTTACTTTTCTCCTTGTTGTGAGAAAGTATTTGACAACATCAGCATAAGTGCAAAAGCTCATTTTTGGCTTGCAGGTTAATTTAGGGATGGCCGTGCAAGACCTCCTTGTGAGAATTTAAAAATGGTCCCACTAGCTTTGTAGAACCTTGCTATATGCTTCTGTGACCACCTCACTCTTTTTTATTTAAATATTTTTATTTATCTATTTGAGAGAGGCAGAGAGAGAGAGAGAAAGAGAGAGAGTGAATATGGGAGTGTCAAGGCCTCATGCCATTGTAAATGAACTCCAGACACATGTGCCATTTTTTTGTTTCATCTGGCTTCATGTTGGTACTAGGGAAACTGAACCCAGGCTTCTAGGCTTTGCAAGCAAGCAGTTTTAACCAATGAGTCATCTCCTCAGGACCCACCTCACTCTTGCCTCTTTCATGCCTATAAGACCATTACCACATGAAGGATACTGTGAATTTCTGTTACCAGTGGCCTCAGTGTACTTTTAAGGCTAATGGGGTGAAATATTTCCTTAGGCAGTCACTGTAGAGCAGAACATCTCTGGGTAGCATTGCTGGTAAAGGGTATTTCAGATGAATTTGTGTTTTCACAAATGCCTTTGGTTCATGGGCTCTTACCCTCAGGTAGGAGGTTTCTTTTTAATGGGTTTACTCTTTTTAATAACAATAGCTGTGGTCCTGTCTGCTTTGTTTGCAACTTTAAACTAGACTGTGATCCTTTCCTTTACAAACTATACAGTTTTCAGTAGGTATCCATCTGCTCTAACTTTAGACCCAGATAAAAGCAGGGAGAAATAACTATACCATAACCTGAATGCTACTTTGTCTTGAAATATCCTCTACCAAACAAATTAATCTATTACTTTTGAATGCAGCCTCACTCAATTTTCAGGACATGAACTGAATAATTTTGTTGTTGTTATTATGGTGGTTGTTGTAGTTTTTGCCAGAATGCAAAATGAAAATTGCTGATACACTTACTTCTCCCCTCTGAAACTTCATGAATTGAGCCTCTATTGTATGTATTCTCTCGGCATTCTGTTCTAACAAACTCCCAGCAAGATAACCTATTAAGTGTGGCTGAAAGATTTCTAGGGCTTCTCTATCCTGCATCCCTGAATCTTCCCACATCCTCCCCACAAATCAGTTCCAAAGGTCTAAAAACCACGTGGTCAGGTTTATCACAGTAACAACCCTGCACCTTGGTACTGATTGTCTGCAGTTGTTAGGTTTTTCATTGCTGTGACAAGCTGCCTCAAAAAAGCAACTTGAGAAAATATCAAGAGACATAATATATTTGTATAAAATGTTTTTGTGAAACCCATAATTATGTACAATCAATATATTCCAGTTAATAAATAGAAGTAAGGGACTGGAGAGATGGATCAGAGGTTAAGGAGCTTGCCTGAAAAGCCTAATGACCCAAGTTTGATTCCCCAGTACCCATGTAAAGCCAGATGAACCAAGTGGTACATGCATCTATAGTATGTTTGCAGCAGCTAGCGGTGCTAGTGTGCCCTTTATCTCTTTCTCGCTTTCTCTCATCTTTATCTCTATTTTCTATCTCTCTGCTTACAAATAAATAAATAAAATATTTTTAAAATAAAAGTAAGGAAAGGTCCTTGGGAAATAATCTATTAAAATGTTGACATAAAAAGAGATATTTCTTATATAACCTTGATAACTTAACATAGCTATAATTTTTGGAGCACCTTTGGCTATTCTGTGATAATGACACACCTAGCATAAAGCCAATAGAGAAAATCTGAGGATTATGATGGAGAAAAAACTACCTTGAAGCAATGGAACCAATCGTGAAGCCACTTTCTCCATGTCTGTGATTAAGAGATGCTTATATGTCACCAGATCTAAGCTTGGTATGAGGATCTGTATGACTTGTATCTTGAAGCCTCCATCAGATTGTCTGTGTACCAACCCCTCTATCATGTCCCTCTTCCCATAGCCAGCTATCAAAGCTATTATCCTCAGTGTCAGTCAGAGTTCCATTAGGGCTCTATTATGAGTATATCGAACAAAGAATTTATTGCAGTACATGCACTACACCAGTGTACAGGGAGGTAGAGAAAAATAGAACTATGGCACAGAAAAAAATCATGGAGAAGACAGTGTGTATGATTACATCCTTAAAAGAATAGATTAAGGTCATATGACCAGTTCATAATAGTAAAATTGATAGAGACCAAGAGATCAGAAGGAAAGTGTAAAGACAAGAAAAGGGGCATCTGTCCTATTGCCTCCCTGGAACAGGCCTTCAGATTGCCTGTCGTGGCTGGGGCAGTGGCTTAGTGATAGAGTTCTTGTCCAGTATGCACAGGTCCCTGGGTTCCGTCCCCAACCACTGAAAGAAAATGGTGAATTATCTTGGGTTTTAATGAAGGACAGGGAGGGAGATGTAGCTCAAACTGTTGAGCTGTAATTATGACTTCTGCAAAGAATCCATTCCTGGGGCTCGAGAGATGACTCAGCAGTTAAAGAATTTGCCTGCAAAGCCTAACGACCCAGGTTCAGTGCCTTAGTACCCATGTAAAACCAGATGCATAAAGTGGTGCATGTGTCGGAGTTTGCAGCAGCTATAGTTCCCTCTGCCCTCCCCCCCATCTCTCTTATGAGTTGGTGACTTTTCTACCTACAAAGAATAAAATTAGCATTATAGTATCTAGAAACAATTGTCTGAAAGAACTTCTAAATACCTTCATTCCAGTAAACAAAAATTACATCTATTATTGATTCCAAACTGTGCACTGGGAAAAAGTTACCTAATTAGTATATAATTCTGGAAACTTTATTTCTGGATATTGTACTTAAAAGGATTATTACTAATTGTTTTATCTATGAAAACAGCATTATGAAAACAAAATAAAGGAGGTAAGCCATAATATAAGAAAACTATCTATTGTTTGCTGGATTTTAAGTTTTATTTGGTTTTAAATAATCTCTGTTTAAAATTCGATATTCACATTTGGAAAATGACTTACTCTTTTTAGACAGAGGTGTTTTAGATATTTTTGTATTTTCTAAGCAGCTATAACTTCTGCTTTCATATTTATAATTTGAAGTTTTATGAAGAAAGCAATCATTTTCCATTAAAATTTTGATCTCTGAGCCTGGCTTGGTGGCACACGCCTTTTATCCCAGCTTCCCAGCACTTGAAAGGCAGAAGTAGGAGGATCACTGTGAGTTCAAAGCCAGCCTGAGACTACAGAGTGAATTCCAGGTTGGCCCCTACATCAAAAAAAAAGAAAAGAAAAAGTTGATTTGTTTGTATAATAATAGGCACCAAGTGTAAGAAATGGAGTGTGCCATTTCTGAGGTTAAGTTTTATGTTTCAAATCATCAGGAAAGACAGAGAAAGAGGAAGGGAGGGCAAGAGAGCAAGAGAATGAGAAACATGCTTCTCCCTTGTCATAGCTCAAAAGACATTTAAGACTTTTCCAAAGCTGTTGCCAACTGCAAACCTCTATTATACAAATCTATAGAGACTTTATTGTCTGTTACCTATTATTGGTCTTCTCAGCTAAAATAAACTGTTGTATTATGTGACCTATAAAATGGTCTTTGCCATTTTATTACCTGCTTGCTGTCAACGTTAATGTAAGACAGTTATTAAAGATTATGCCGAGGAGATTCTGCATCCTACCAATGTTATTTTAGAGTCGACAGGCTGCCCTTAAAGTCTGCAGTCATAAAAGGAGAGACGGCGGGTACAGCCGATGCTGGTGATATGAAGTTGGCAGCAGTGTGATGAATGCAGCACGAGCACCAGCAATCTGCCCTCCACACTCCCTTCATTTTCCTAATGTCTGTGCCATGACTTTAACGGCTTCTAAGTGATATAAACCTGGAAGCAAGAACATCAAAAGAGTAAATTCATTGCGGAAAAGATCACTTCTTTATAGTCACATTAGGTGCCCAAGTTGCAATCTAGACCTTCCCAATCCATTGTTGACTTGATGGATGTTTAGCAAGCAGGGAAATCAAATGCGAGGAAACCCTTCAGATTCTAGGCATCAGTGACGAGGTAAACTGATTTAGAAACCTGAGTTCTCTTCTCAAAACATGTCTTCAGTTTGTTCTCACGTGGCTCTCTCTAGAACTGACACATCTCATGTCATGTACAATCAACTGGGAAGTATCCAGAAAATGAGCATAGCTAAGTATACATGCTTAACTTGTTTTTCAAAATATTTTGTTTCATTTATTTATTTGCAAACAGGGAGAGAGAGGGGGAGGGAGGGAGAGAAAATGAATGGGTGTACTAGGGCCTTCAGCCACTCTAAATGAGCTGCAGATGCATGTGCCACTTTGTGAATCTGCCTTTACGTGGGTACTGGGTAATCAAACCCAGGTTGTTAGGTTTTTCAAGCAAGCACCTTAACCACTAAGCCATCTCTCCAGCCTTTATCACTGCAAACAAACTGCAGACACACACAACACTTTGTTCATCTGACATTACGTAGGTACTGGGGAATCAAATCCAGGCCCCCAGACTTTTTAAGCAAGTACCTTGAGGGCTCTGAGGGTCTAGGTACACAGTATGACCCATGACATGCCCCACCTTCAGAAACATCACAAGTGTGTGCCCCAGAAGCAGATTCCAAGTTGGATATTTGCACAGGAAGTTTATGAGGGTATATTCTCACACTAATAATTTCCAGGTATAGGAAAAGGAAGAAGATGAGGCAGAGAAAAAATGCTGTCTTTACATTAAGGCCTGGGCAGACGGTTTTTCACAGGTATTCTGAGTGGGAGCACAGAGTGCCATGGGCCCATGGATAGACAGGCTCTGCAGAGAAAGAGGGTGTGGCTTCAGTGTGATGCTGCTGGTGTGACTCTTGGTGAGACTACACACTGAACCAACCTTCATCACATGATCAGTCCAGTAGCCTGGGCATGAATCCACTGGGAATCCAAATCCAGGCACAGCCTCCACCACAATGTATATTATCACTATATACATATGTGTAAAACCATACGTATGATGTATGTATATATAAAATTATTCTTATTGATTCCAACTTAGCTGCTATGATGGACTTTATAGAATTGAGTAAGCTTCTCAAGTGTTATATTTACTTGACAAAGATTTCAGCATGAAACCCATTACCCACGCTAAGTAAGCAGCTTGTTGTCTGCATCTTGCACCAGGGTGCATGTGGAAATTGGGCTCTTTCTAACTCTCAGGCCTTACTCCATTTTCACCAAGGCAAGAGTAAAAAAAATGATGTCATATATTGTGTTGTCTCAGTAGTGAAAATGTAAATACATCAAAATCAGTGTCCTACACCTTGTTTCCATAGAACACTTCACAGTAGCCCAGTGTAAATAACACCCTCTTCATGTACAGCTAGCCAAAAGCCAGGGTTTAAGTAAACCCAAATTACATATCCAGTGATAATTCTGAAATTGTGAGTTTCACTGAGAAATGCATTGTAGGTCTGCATTAGTTACACACTTATGTATAAGGAATTGTCCTGTGTAACTGGATGAAACACTTTAATAAAATATTTTATTATTTATTTATTTATTTGAGAGAGAAAGGGGGAAAAGAAAGAGGCAAAGAGAGAGAGAAAAAAAAACCAGACATGCCAGCGCCTCTAGTCACTGCAATGAAATTCATATATTAATATGCATTTTCAATTTCTGAAACTTTACACAGCTAAAATGCTTGCACCACCTTTGTGTATCTGGCCTTTTTTGTGGGTACTAGGGAATCGAACCTGGGTCCTTTGGCTTTGCAGGCAAGTGCCTTAACTGTTGAGCCATCTCTCCTGCTCAAACACTTTTTTTCCTCACATAATTTCCCTAAGTCATGGGGCTGTGGTGGCTTGGTTGGTCGTTATGACCAATGTCCTCAGTGCCATGGTGGGACATTGTCCAGGATATGTCATTGGATGATGTCACTAGGCCCTAGAAGATAGTCCCATGCAGTGGCTTAGATGCCATTCCAAGTTGAGGCCACAATAATTAGTACATGGATGCTCCCTGTGGCTATGTGCTCAAGGGGAGCAAACCGAAAGCCGGTTTGCCTTCTATGACCTAGTCTCACAACTCACACACTGTCAATCCTGCCTGCCACAGTCTATTCTGGACAGCAAATCACTAAGTATGGTCTAAATTTTGGACACTATAATCAGTGGAAGATAGTTTGAATGTGTAAGTGTATGGACCCATAGACTCAGGTGTTTTATTAAAATTAAACTTGTAACTTGGGTCTCCACTTGTCTGTGTGGAGGAGGTGTCACAGGGTGGGGGAGGGCGGCTGGGGGCTGTGAATCCTGGAGTCCAGCCCTGAGGTGTGTTTGGGGCAGATCTTGATTCTAGCCCAAAGGCGTGGAGAGAGCACATCTAGCTCTGGCGGTTCGTGCTGGCTGCCTGTGCTATCTGCTGGTTGTTTGGTGGGTTCTCTCAGCTTGGATCTCTGAAAAGGAAGCAGCTTTTTCCACCACTGGTGACACTTCCTCTGGATTCCTAAGTTGAAGTTAAACTTGTTCCTCCCATAAACTGTCCTGTTGGATGTTCATCCCAGCAACAAGGAGCTGACTACAACACTAACTTAAGAACATAATTTTGAATCAAAGTTTTAAACATTTTAAATCAGCCTGCATGCTTGCTTTTAAAATATCTTATCACGGACTGAAGAGATGGCTCAGTGCTTAAGGCGCTTGCTTGCAAAGCCTAACAATCAGGGTTTAATTTCCCGGTACCTATCTAGAGCCAGATGCACAAAGTGTCACATGCATCTAGAATTCAGTTCCAGTGGCTGGAGGCCCTGGCGTGCCCATATTCATTCTCTTTCGAACTCTTTTTAAACAAATATGTAAATAAATAAACAGCATTTAAAATATCTGATCACAAGTTAGACTTTTATTCATTATATAAAGCAATCTTTTCTTAGTTATTAACATGGACTTGCTCATTTGAAAGTAAACAAAGTGGAATGTATATTAATTCTTCCACTTAGAAGAAAGGCTGCTCTCCAATGCAGGAATCAATATTTTCAGGTTATTCAGTGAATGTTCATTTGAGTGTGTAGTATCCACCAATTGTATGTGCTGGGGTTAAAGCAACAAATAAGGAGCCAGTCAAAATAGGGCTTTCTATATCTCAGTAAACATATGTCTAGATAGGAGTGAATGGGAGTCCAGACTTGCTGAGAGCATGAAGTGGGGCAAGCCTGCTCCTATACGAGCAGTGTGGGAAGGAATGGAGGGGATAGAGGGAGGCTTTCTAAGTGATGATTATGGGAGTCCCTTGGGTCCTATCTCTCTATAGGTGTTTCCAGGGTTTGGGTCCAAACAGTACTTAAGCAGAAGGAAATTTTATTAAGAGCAAAACACAATAGTAAAGGATCTTTAAATTATTTTTTTAATTATTTACAAGCAGAGAGTTTGTGAGGAGGGAGAGAAGGAGAGAGAGAGAGAGAATGGGAACATCAGGGCCTTTTCTTACTGCAAACAAACTCCAGATGCATGTGCCACTTTGTGCATTTGGCTTTATGCAGGTACTGGGGAATTGAACCCGGGCCTTCATGCTTGGCCAGCAAGTGCCTTTAACTGCTAAGCCATCTGTTCAGCCCAATAGTAAAGGTTTGAATACACTGCCAAGGGGACAGTGGGCCGCTTGAGTGTACTCAAGGGCCTGCAGATATGGTTTAGGGTTTCTTTTGTAGGACTTTTAGGGGTGGAAGGATTGGTTGTTAGAGGAACAGTCTGGGTTGTGCTCTGGTTTGATTGACATGCTTGGGTTACATAACATTTTCTCTAGTGTGCATGATCTTTCGCATGATGTATCAGATTTTGTGCTGGGACATGCATGGGCACAAGATGGCAAATAGGGATTTCTTCCTTAAAGTTCACTTAGGGGAGACTGGTTGCCTTACTGCACATGCACCCCAAACCAGTTCAGGTTGGATGTTCCTCACCCGCTGTTGTTCCTGTCCTGGATCTAGCAAAGAATATATTTGACTACCTATCTACCATGAAGAATGGTCACTAGGGCTGGAAAGATGGCTGAGCAATTAAGGTGCTTGCCTGCAAAGCCTAAGAATCCAGGTTCAATTCCCCAGAACCCACATAAGCCAGATGCACATGGTGGTACATTCATCTGGAGTTCATTTGTAGTGACTAGAGGCCCTGTCTTGCCCATTCTCTCTCTCTGATTCTGTCATAAACAAATAAATTTTAAAAAATTTAAAAAGAATGGTCACTGATTAGAGGAGATTGGTTTATGGTTTGGTGAAGGAGTACATGCAGCTAAGTAAGTGCAGGTGAAGGTTCCAGATTCCCGACAGGTTGCTAGGTGTGTTGTGGAAGGAAAGGTCTTACTGGGTACTGGGGTTGGGCACCCAGGTCATTAGGCTTTGCAGACAAGCGCCTTAACCATTAAATCATCTCTCCAGCCCCTCAAACTGTTTCTTAAAGGAGAAATATCAGAAAATAGCATTAGGAAGATAATTCTTGACAACTATTAAATGTTTCAATTATCCAAGCTATAGCCACTTTAATATTGCTGTCAGAGAGTGAGGGCATTGATAAGGCCTTTTAATATCCATGGTTATCAGTTTATTATATGTTTATGTGATAGTTGCCTAGTATAAATTCTATTACATAATTTTAATTTGATATTAAAGTGACTTTCCTATCATTTTATGGATTCTTTTGAAAACATTTTTCATACTTTACTATGAAAGCCAAAAGATATTCTTTGCCTGGTAATTGAAAGATGAAGCTATTAGAATTGACGTGTAGATACTCCTTTTGATCACTAATCTTCACTCGTTTTGTAAAGTGTCTTAAATGGATTGATTTTCTTATTTGATTTTCTTTTCTTTTTAATCGAACAGTGCTAATCCAATAATAATCTACAGTGTTTGCATCGGTCATTAATTTTAATAATTCAAAATTAATTTTCTCATGACCTAAGATCACTGCATTCCATAGATGCTCACGTGCTTTGAATAAGTATTTGTGAATTAAAATGAAAATATGATTAGAACAAGTTTTGGAAATGCAAACATATCTCAAAAAGAAAATTTATTAAAATTCTCTACATTTATTATATTAATATGCATTTTCAAGTTCTGAAAGGAAAGTTTGCTTTACACAGCTAAAATATATTGATGAATACTTGAACTTGCCCTTTGGAAAAAGAGCTGTCTTTCCTATACTTGTTCCTCATTAATATTACTGTATTTGTGTAATTATGGAATGAAGAATCCATATTGATAGTTGATTGAAGGTCAATTTGAATTCTTTCACAATTATTACTTTTCAGTAAATATTTATTGAGTACAAGATGAGCCAGAAATCCATAGAAAAACAGAACCAACAGGCTATATAAGGATGCACAAGAGGAAATTTGGTTTATTAACTGGCTTTGGAAGCCAAGATGTCTCAAGATCTCTTACCCACAAGCCAGAAACCAATGTTATTTAGTTCACACTGACAGTCTAAGAAAGAGGTAAGGATTGTATAAGTTCCAAAGAACAGAGGTTAGAAAAGCACGGGCTTATGGCACCCAAAGGCAAGAGAAGGTGGATGCAGTAGTTCAGAAAGACAGAGACAGAGACAGGCGGGGCAGGGCAGAGGAGGAAAGGAGAGACAAAGAGAAGAGAGGAGAAGGGTAGAGGAAAGAGAGAAGAGAGAGGAAAGAAATAGGAGGGGGAGAGAGGAAGGAGAGAGGAGGGGAGGGGAGGGGAGGGGAGGGGAGGGGAGGGGAGAGAGGAGAGAAGGATCTAGAAAGAACATGAGTCTGTTTTCTACTTTCCACGCTGCCAGGCCCTCTGTGATTGGGCACTTCCTGCCTTCAGTGACAGTAAATCTGCATTCCTCAGTCCCCTGGTTCAAATACTTCCCTCATCCTGAACCCTCCATAGATGATCCCAGAAATGAGGCCTTACCTGTTCTCTGACCAAGCCTTGGCCTAGTCAAGTTGATATAAAAAATGACCATTACACATGCCAATAGTCATGTTAGATAGTAAAATTAGATGGAAATCAGCGGCTGGGGAGATGGCTCAGTGGGCTAAGTGCTTATGCGCAGGCATGGGGAATGATTTTGTATCCCCAGCACCCGTGTAAAAATGCCGGGTGGCAAAACCAGTGTTGGAGAGGCAGAAACAAGTGGATCCTTGGACCATACTGGCTAGACAGTCTAGCTGAATCACTGAACTCTAGCTTCACTAACAGATTCTATATGAATGAATAAAGTGGAGAGCAGGGCTGGCTCTCCAGAGATAGCTCAACAGTTAAGGCTTTCACCTGCAAAGCCTAATAACCCAGAGTTCAATTCCCCAGTGCCCATGTAAAGCCAGATACACAAAGTGACACATGCATGTGGAGTTTGTTTGCAGCAGCTGGAGGCCCTGGTGCACCCATTCTCTGTCTGTCTGTCTGTCTGTCTCTCTCTCCTTGCAAATAAATAAATAAATATTTTAAAAAATTAAGTGGAGAGAGGTTGATGAAGACACCAATGTTGACTGATGGACTCTACACCCATGGACATACACGTGCATGTTCACCAGTACATATGTGTCCACAAGCATACCAACCTGCATACACATGGAAGCACACAACATGCAAATGTAAAAATTTAATTAAAAATAAAATTAGAGGCTGGAAAGATAGCTCAGCAGTTATGGTACTTGCCTGCAAAGCCTAATTACTTGAGTTTGGGTCCCCCATACCCACATAAAGCCAGATGCACAATGTCACATGCTCTGGAGTTCATTTCCAGTGGCTGGAGGTCCTGGTGCACCCACTCTCTCTCCCCTGCTTTCTCTCCTTGAAGATAAATAAATAAATACACTTTGAAAATAAAATTAGATATTATTTAATCTGGACATATATTCATCACCTATTTGTTGATTCTTAAGTGGCATCTATTTTGAAGCTGCTCCCATGTTTATTTTCCATTGCTGTGCATTATGTTATAAAATAAATTACTTTTCGGGCTATAACCTGATTCAGGAATGTGTTTGCTATTCATGCCAAATACAATAGTGACCAAAGGCAAATTAAGGCTTCTTAATGAATGGATGTTGCATTTCATGTGGGTTAAAAGTAACCTATTTACTAAATCTCAATGTATTTGAACTTGCTTGTGTGAGTGAAGATTTTATAAATAGTATTTGATTAATATCAGTAGGTGAAAAAGAAGTTGCTTTTCTTCACTGACACTTCTTCTTTTAAATATTTTATTTTATGTATTTATTTATTTATTTAAGACAGAAAGAGTATGACCATATGAGGACCTCTAGCCCCTGTAAATGAACTAAAAACACAAGAACCACCTTGTGTATCTGACTTTATGTGGGTACTAGGGAATCAAACCCGGGTCCTTAGGCTTTGCAGGCAAGCACCTTAACCGCTAAGCCATCTCTCCAGCCCCTCACTGACACTTCTTTAAACATTCCAAATAACCGATACAGGAAAAAAAAACTGCTTGTGAATGAAATGGACTATTTTACAGGGATTTACAGTCAATTTGTAATGTATTGTCATATGTGAACACAAGATATAACTGGCTTGGAGGCATTGTATTTTTAGAGTTGACTCTATTGAGTCCTGGAGAGCAATAATGTCCACAGTGGGTACTAGGGTCTGAAAACACATGCATAGTTTTAAAAAGAATAGCAAAAAGGGGTAGTTTTAGGAAAGAGCCATTTATTCAGTCTACAAAACACACATGTGAATATTCTCTGTGGATGTTTCTCCTTGACTTTTTTCTGTTAGTGGCCATTTGTTTATTGCATCTAGTGGGTCTCCAGAAGCACACTCACTGTCATTTCAGGTGCGATGGTTGTACTGAGCCCCCATCATCAATTTTCTTCCCAGGTGAATCTGACAATGTTGACAATTATGAGACTTACAAGTGCTTGACTAGTGATGTCTAGTCACATCACTTAGATACTTTGATTACTTCCCTGTTATCTTTCTTCCCAGAAGATAATTGATAGATAAAAAGTCCTCTCTAGTCCTTCACCTGGGGCTTGGAGGTAGGTAAATATATGTATATGTATATATATATATATATATATATATATATATATATATATATATACTCTTTAATTAATTTTTTTTCTAACTAATTGCAAAAAGGTAGAATCCCAGGCTGGAGAGATGACTTAGTGTTTAAGGCGCTTGCCAACAAAGCCAAAGGAGGTTTGATTCCCCAGTACCCACTTTAAGCCAGGTGCACAAGGTGGCACATGTGTCTGGAGTTCCTTTGCAGTGGCTAGAGATCCTGGGGCACCCATTTTCTCTCTCTCTCTCTCTCTCTCTCTCTCTCTCTTTCTCTCTCTCATTCTCTCAAGTAAATAAATTTTACAGAGTTCATTTTTGAAAGCTCATGATCTTCCAGAGACAGCCAAACTGTGAACATTCAGTATTTGAACTTGCTTATGTGAGTGAAGATTTTATAGTGTTTGATTAATATCAGTAGATGAAAAGGAAGTTGCTTTTATTCATTGATACTTCTTCTCTTTAATATTTTATTTTATGTATTTATTTATTTATTTGAGACAGAGAGTGTATGGGCATACCAGGGCCTCTAGCCCCTGCAAATGAACGAAAAACACATGCACCACCATGCATCTGGCTTTACGTGGGTACTAGGGAATCAAGCCCTAGTAAGATTCTGATGCTCTTGCTACAAGCAAGCCTTCACAACAGCATATAGGATGTACTAATAGAAGTCTAACCAATATCCTCGGGTTGAGAAGACTCATACTTTTGCTTCTTTAAAGACATAAAGTATCTGAAGACACTCCATGGACTTCTTAAAGGGCTTTTCCACAGAGAAGTGCACACAATTGCCAGGGATTCAGAGAACTGTCGGGAGTCTGACTGAGCTTTGGGAAATAGCTATAAGGATTGTGTAAATACATCAGTCTCTTATACTTAAGACCTATAACTAATCACATTTTGTAACAAAATAATACATATAATGTAACATATATGCATATATATATAAAATATGTTTAAATAGAGAAACATAATGCCAGTAGCCCTCTTCCCCAAAATGCTAGTTAGAGGTTAATTAGGTGTGTGTAAGGGGTGTTCACGTTATAGTATTAATTAAAATATATATATATGTATGCATATATATATATATATGTATATATATAATTTCTATATTGTTGGGCTGGTATATTTAGCTGTGAAAAAATATATATATACATATTTATGAATATATATATAAATATATTTACATATGTAAAAGTTATGTATATATATATAACTTTTTCACAGCTAAATATACCAACCCAACAATGTAGAAAAGAAAATCATGTTCCCCTAAGTAAATATAATAATACTAATAGCTGCTTTTTCAAAATAGTTTATTTTTATTTCTTTATTTGAGAGAGAGAGAAGGAGAGAGAGAGAGAGAGAGAGAGAGAGAGAGAGAAATAGGTGTGCCAGGGCCTCTAGCCTCTAGCCACTGCAAATGAACTCCAGACACATGTGCTCCCTTGTGCATCTGGCTTATGTGGGTTCTAGGAAATTGAACCCAGGTCCTTTGCAAACACCTTAACCACCAAGTCATTTCTCTAGCCCAATACTGGATGCTTTGAGCACTTCTTATGGACCACATATTCATCTAAGAGCCCAGAGGATATTGACGGTTTAACTCAGCAACTGTGAAAGGATGGACTATTATTATTTTACAAATGGAGAAATAAGGCTTGGGAAGGATCATTGGATTGCCCACTATCCTGTAACTGGTAAATGATGGGAAAAATTGGGTTCCAGTAGCAAGATTCCTTTTAGAAAGATCCAGCAGAAAGAACCTAAAGCCAGTTCTAGTGTCACGTTTTAATTCACTCTGATAATTGTTTAGCATATCTGAGAAATGATTGTGTAACCTCTAATTAATACTATAGAGGAAGCGTGCACGCGTGTGCACACACACATACACACACACACACACACACATACACACACACCCCTAATTGACCACCAGTTAGTACTGTGGGGAAGAGGGCTACTGGCTATATGTTTTTCTAATTTTGTACACTTCCAACTTCGGTAAAGCCAAAAGTTTACACTAACCACTCTTTTGTTTCACTTTGTTTTGTTTGTTTTTTCAAGATTGGGTCTAGCTCTAGCCCAGGCTGACCTAGAATTCAATATGTAGTCTCAGGCTGGCCTTGAACTCACAGCAATCCTCCTATTTCAGCCTCCAGAGTGCTGGGATTGAAGGAGTGCCCCACCATGCCCGGCTACACTAGCCACTCTTAGTTCAGTTACCAGAAGTTACTTCATATGAGTGTTCTTTGCGATGGGAGAACAGATATAACTACTGATTTCTTGATTACCCCTCCTGAAAGTGCTTTTCAACCTTTCCTGAAATTATATATTCATAAGGCACAATTCATTGAAATAGGATGTCAGTATCTCTATGAAGATCTGGTGCTTAGCACCTAAAATTCTATTCTAATAATCCATTTCAAAACTTGAGATCTGCATTATTTCATTTTATTGGCATGTAAGGTTTCTGAAATTTATTTTACCCATCTTAGAAAATTAATTTCTAGTCACTAATGAGACCCCTGGAGTCAGACAACTGGGACCCCCAACCCTTGATTGGTAGTACATTTTTTTTAAGCTTTTCAAGGTAGGGTCACACTCCAGCCCAGGCTGACCTGGAATTTACTATGTAGTCTTAGGGTGGCCTCAAATTCATGGCGATCCTCTATCTCTGCCTCCCAAGTGCTAGGATTAAAGGTGTACACCACCATGCCTGGTTTACATTATTCTTTTTAATCTCAGCAAGTTAGTAGCTGTCAGATTCAGATTCCTTACCTACAAACTGAAAACAATATTAGACATTTTTAAAGGGTTTTAAGAGTTAAATGTGATAAAAATGAATATAAACATTTAACCCTCTATCAATTAGGATTTCAACAAAACATAATGGAACACCCGAATTAGGATAATTTGTGAGTGGTTTAAGAAAGGAATATTCAGTTGGGTGAAGGAGGCGGGCAGGGAAATCCAGGGTCATGGTGTTCGTTTTCTCCAGCCTTAAGTAGTGAGAGGAGAAGAAGGGGAATGGTGACTGTGCCAAGGTGCCCATGGCCCGCCTTGGGCATGGCCAGCCTTGGGCAGCCCTTAGTGGGTGTGAGAGTCTAAATTTCCAGCCTCAAGCCCCCCCATTTTTGGTTGCCTGCCAGGAATTCTGTGATAGTATGATTCAGGTGTACCCCTTAAACATATCTGTTCTGAATTCTAGGACCTTCCCTGGTGACAATATGGAAATTGGAGCCTCCTGGAGGTGATGTGCTGTTAGCGTCAGGCTTGTGAGTGTTATAGCCAGCTCCCCCTTATCAGTTTTTGGCACACTTTCCTGCTGCTGTTGTCCACCTGATGTTGGCCAGGAGGTGATGTCCACCCTCTGCTCATGCCATCATTTTCCCCTGCCATCATGGAGCTTCCCCTCAAGTCTGTAAGTCAAATCAACCATTTCTTCTCACAAGCTGCTCTTGATTGGGGTCTTTGTGCAGCAACTTGAAACTGACCACAATTAATCCCAGAGGCTAACCTCACTGAGAAAGAACTTATACTGTGGTCCATATGGATCTGCATCTCAGTCACAGAAGAGGATGGAAAAGCTTGAGGGGGGACTTTGCGAGGCCAGTGGCAGGTGTCACAAAAGGCCCATTTCCTAAATGGCACACTATAGCAAAACTTACTCTTGGAGCCAGTAGGCCTTCGATGACAATGCCAGTTTCCATAAGAATCCTTGGGTATAAAGTGCTAGATCTACACTGAATGCAACATGAAGATGTGGTTGTTTCGTTCCGTGTTATGCGTTGGATGAGCCACAAGAGATTTTTTTTTTTGTTTTGTTTTGTTTTTTCGAGGTAGGGTTTCACTCTGGTCCAGGCTGACCTGGAATTAACTCTGTCATCTCAGGGTGGCCTTGAACTCATGGCGATCCTCCTACCTCTGCCTCCCGAGTGCTGGGATTAAAGGCGTGCGCCACCACGCCCGGCTCCACAAGAGATTATTATGTGAGATGTGATTTCAGCTTCTACACTTTCATAGGACTCGAAGTAGTGTTTGGAGGTTGGCACCTCTAATCCTGACACGAGTAAGAAAGGCTTAGCATTCATATAAGTGACGAAGAATGTTAGAAACTTTGACTAGAATGGTAAAGTACACAGAAGAAATCAAGGGCATTGAACGCCATGCTGGCAAGTTTTAAATGTCATTCTGGCAATTTTTAAAATCATTAGTTACCAATTAAGAAATCCCTGGAGATGGAGAATTTGGGCTGTGGTACTTTCAAAACTGATGGTGCCATCTGCCTGTCACAATAAGCATACTTACCCTCCATGGTCTTTGTATCATAGCCAAATAAAAGCCCTTGATGTTAAAAGTATTTTCAGAAACTTCTATTTGTCACGTGCGCCCATCACACAGACCTCCCCCTACCATTGCTGGTTTTCCACTACTGTGTTATGTGTGTCTGTTGGTGACCAATGGACATCTATAGGTGGATGTTTTGTCATTCATTGTGAACCTCTCATGGTGAGTCTATGAACTCTCTAGATCACTACGTGAATTAGGAGGCATTATTGAAATGAAAGGAAATTATTTGGTTGAATTTAAATGCTCTCTCTGCAGGACCATTTCAGATCATGCCTATGTTTGATACTATAGGCACATCTAAAAAGTCTGGTTGGGCTGGAACGATAGTGCAGCAATTAAGGTACTTGCCTGCAAAGCCTAAGGACCCAGGTTCAAGTCCCCAGTACCCACATAGAGGCAGCTGCACAAGGTAGAGCATGCATCTGGAGTTCGTTTGCAATGGCTGGAGGCCCTGGCATGCCCACTCTCTCTCTCTCGCTCTCTCTTTCTAATAAATAAAAAGGCTAGTTAATCACAGACCTTTGATAGACATAATTCTTTTTTTTTTTTTTTTTTTTTTTTTTACAGTAAGGTCTCACTCTAGCCCAGGCTGACCTGGAATTCACTATGTAGTCTCAGGATGGCCTTGAACTTATGGTGATCCTCCTACCTTGGCATCCCAAGTGCTGGGATTAAAGGCATGTGCCACCACGTCTGACTGACATAATTCTTTTAAGGTATAGAAAAGCTCAATATTTACTTTATTCATTATCAAGATTAATTATTTTTGAATCTATCAGTTTCACTACTTTTTGCTAGGAACATTCCAAAAATTGAAACAAAATCCAAAAATAATATTAGATTCCCCCAACTTTATTTATTTATTTATTTATTTATTTATTTATTTATTTATTTATTTAAGAGAGAGAGAGAGAGAGAAGAGAGAAAAAGAGAGAATGGGTATGCCAGGTCCTCCAGCCTCTGCAAATGAACTCTCATTCACCACCTTGTGCATCTGGCTTACATGGGTCCTAGGGAATCAAATCTGGGTCCTTTGGCTTTGCTGGCAAGCGCCTTAACTGCTAAGCCATTTCTTCAACCTAATCCCCCAATGTTTTATTGATTAATCTGTCAGGAAGACAAGTGAATCTGTTGAGGACTGTGCTTTTAGTAGAATGAAATGTGGTCCCTTTGGTAGATTACAGCGATAGTGACCCCAGTACTAATAGCATTTATCAGTGTTTACTCTGACTATGTCCTTGTGTTGTCTTCATCAACTCCAAGAATCCTGTGACTATAGTTTTCACACTAAGTCACAGAGAGCAGCAAACAGCAGGGCACAAACCCAAAGGCCAGCAGACAGTAAGGGGGGATCCAATGCGCAAAGCTAAGCCACTGGTTCGAAAACACCATGAAATTAGTCACTAATTTACAGGGCCCATCCCTACCACACATTGTCATTCCTGAATATTTCTTTTTAAAAAAATATTTCTTTTAATTTATTTGAGAGAGAAAGAGGCAGAGAGAGGGAGGGAGGGAGAGAATGAGCATGTCTGGGCCTCTAACCACTGCAATTGAACTCCAGATTCATGTGCCACCTTGTGCATCTGACTTTACGTGGGAACTAGGGAACTGAACCCAGGTCCTTAGGCTTTGCAGGCAAGCGCCTCAACTGCTGAGCCATCACTCTAGTCATGCGTTTCAGCTTAGCACCTCACTCTTGATTGATGTCCAATAGATCTAGATGACATTCAACCTCATGTGCCACCCTCATGTCATGCCTTCCCTTTTCTTCCCCTCCCCCCACACCATAGCGTTTGTGAACTCTATTGGTGAAATCTTGTGAATTGATGTTATTCCTTTGCTTTGTTTTTTCCAACTTGATTCACGTGTATTAAAGAAGATGTGCATATTAAAGTGCTTATTTGTGTTGTTCCAAATATTGGGGACATCTGGTCTGTGACAGTTACCAGCATGCTTTGAATCACAGCCATTTGGTTGGCTAACTGCTCTGCTATGAGGAAAAGCCATTACTCACGACGCTCCTCCTGCTGTTTATATCGGAGAAAAAGCGAGTGCTTTGTCCCCTGTGAATATTCTCATGTTCACCTCTGTTCTCCATTGATTTAGTTCCTACAGCGCCATCAGAATCTTTTTCTCCCTTTTTCCTGAACACTGTTGAATTTCATGACTCAATTCAGTGCTTACTGAAGATGGGAGACTCCTGCCAGGATGTCCTTGTCTCCATGGGAGGTGCCCAACTACACAACACTTCCTGTCGACTGAGGAACCCTAGGAAAACAAATGTGACTTATGTTCTCCTTCTCATGATCTATATCTGCCTTGCTATTTTTACATAAACGTTATGGCTTGGTCTGAAATGTTCCCTAAGGCTTATGAACATTCTGGTTGCCACCTGATGGCACTATTATGTAAAATGCTAGGTTGTGGAAATTTGGCAAGTTGGGACCTGGCTGGAGGCCAGTTACTAGGTGTATGTCCTTGGGGACAAATTATACCTTATTCCTTCCTGTCATTCTCTCAACTTCTTAGTCAGCCATGAAGTGGAGAGATCTCCTTTCCTGAATGATTTTGTTGTGATGAAGTTCTCCCAAGAGAATGGGGTCACTGACCATAGGATGAACCTTTGAAAACATGAGCCAAAGAGGAGTCGTATGACCACAGATTGACTCCTTGGAAACCATCAGCCAAAACAAATCCTACCTGCTTTAAGTTACTTCTGACATTTAATACAATGTGGTAAAAGTAAATATTACCCTTTTTTAAAAAATATATTTTATTTAGTTCCTTGAGATAGAGAGATGGAAAGAGAGAATGGGTGCACCAAGGCCTCTGGCCACTGCAAATGAACTCCAGACACATGCACTACCTTGTGCATCTGGCTTACACGGGTCTGAGGGAATCGAAACTGGGTCCCTTGGCTTTGCAGGCAAGTACCTTAACCAATAAATCATTTGTCCAGCCCTGTTTGTATTTTTTTAAATATTTTTTATTTATTAATTTTCAAGGAGAGAGAGAAAGTGAATGGGCACACCATGGCCTCTAGCCACTGGTAACAAATTCCAGATGAATGTGCTACTCTCCAGTAACAGTGATACCCTTTAAGAAAGTAACTCATGGGGCTAGAGAATTGCTCAGCAGTTAAGGCACTTGCCTGCAAAGGTTAATGAAGCCATGGAACATCCATTCTCTCTCTCTCTCTCTCTCTCTCTCTGCCTTCTATCTCTCTGCTTGCAAATAAATTTTTAAAAAAATTAAGTAACTCTCACACTTTTTTTGCACAAAATAGATGAAAGTAACACCTGTGGCCCTAATTCCTCATCAGTAAGCCACCAGCAAAATATATAATGGTTTTCTAAAATTCCTAAGAGACTGCATTTGTGGATGTTTCATTTTTCTGCAATTGGTTATGACTTTGGAGTCTGCATTCTATATATTAAAATGAACTACTACAACATGTTCCTTCTAGAAACTTTCATAGAGCTACTGACATCCCGATGCTTACTGCAGAGGTGCTTCCTTCATGATGTGGGAGCTGGGAGAGTGTGGTCTTCAGGCTGGCCCTGGCCACTTCCCTTCTCCTTTGTTTCTTTACCAGTTTACTATCCTCACAGTCTACCACTCACAACTATTTAAGGGAATTCACAGAGTTTTCAGAGTGTTGCAGAAAAAAAAATTAATTTTAACTTTTTGGAGTGTTCCCATGCTCTGAACTTGAGTTTAGAATTCTTATTTTTTTATTTTTTATTTATTTGTGAAGAAAGAGAAATAGAGGGAGAGAGAGAGAATGAATGGGTATGTCAGGGCCACTAGCCACTGCAAACAAACTCCAAGTACATGTGCCACCTGGTGCATCTGGCTTTAGGTGAGTACTAGAGAATCGAACCCAGGTCACTAGGCTTTGCAAGCAAGTGCCTTAACTGCTGAGCAATCTCTTCAACCCCTGGGATTCTTGTTTGTGTTATTCTCATTATCTATTTGTATGTGTCTGTGTTTGTGCATGTTCATGTATGTGCACATGTGAATGTGGTTATGCATGTGCCATGGTGCATGTGCAAAAGTCAGAAGAGAATATTCACATTGGTTCTTGTCTGTTCACCTCATTTGAGGCAGGCTTTCTCACTCTGGTTCTCTCTCTACAGCTCTTTGTAGTGCTCACCATGAGCGTCGAGAAAATTCTCCTGTCTGTCCCTCCCATCTCACCAACAGTGTCGAGTGTGCTGGCTTACAGAAGCCAGCCAGGGCTTCTGGCTTTTCACATGGGCTCTCAAGCATGTTATCCACTGAACCATCTCCCTGGCCCCTAGGAGTCTTGTTTTAATGAAGAGGAAATTACACTTGATTTTATATATCATTTGCCTTACAGTCAAAAGTGATCTAAAAGTAGGAGGGGTATTGTTTGGCGAGTACTGGAAGCCACGATGTCTAACTGTGATTTTCATGGGCACGTTCATTGTATTTCTCAGACCTATGCGGACAGGGCCATGAAGTTTGGCTTACCCTTCTAGTAGCCCTTCTCGCTGGTTTCATTGAACCCAATAATTTTGGGTGAAAATTAAATGACATAAGAAATTATTGAGGCAACCGTGCACATTTAATTTGGAGTATTCTGTGTTCATGTCTATTACCTGATAGTGTTCAGTGATTTTCTAAACAGACAACAGCATATGAACTGCTGGCCTTATTTACAAATCTTTAAAATATCTCAAACACAACAACAAGGAGTTAAAATTGTCCCATTTTTAAAACCCTTAAATTGAACCTATGATTAAAAGGATTTGAAGTCAGGCATGGTGGCTCGTGCCTTTAATTCCAGCACTTGGGAGGCAGAGGTAGGAGCAACTCTGTGAGTTCAATGCCAACCTGAGATTGCATAGTGAATTCCAGGCCAGCCTGGGCTAGAGCAAGACCTTACCTCAAAAAAACAAAAAATAGCCGGGCATGGTGGCACATGCCTTTAATCCCAGCACTTGGGAGGCAGAGGTAGGAGGATCGCTGTGAGTTCAAGGCCACCCTGAGAGTACATAGTGAATTCCAGGTCAGCCTGGGCTAGAGTGAGACCCTACCTCGAAAAACCAAAAAATAAGTAAGTAAATAAATAAATAAATAAAATAAAATAAAATAAATTTTTAAAAATTAAAAAGATTTGACATCTAAATATTGAAGTACTATTTTACTTGTAATGTGGAATCAGTGCAACATATTTTGGAGTTGACTATAAAATAATCTTTTTTGAGCTGGAGAGATGACTTAGCGGTTAAGGTGTTTGACTGTGAAGTGTAAGAACCCACATGAGCCAGATGCATGTGGTGGCATGTGAGTCTGGAGTTTGTTTGCAGTGGCTGGAGGTCCTAGAGTGCCCATTCTCTCTCCTTCCTTCTCTTTCTTTTTCACAAAAAAGTAAATAAGTAAAAATATTTGAAAATAATAATAATATTTTTCAATTATAATTTTATTCACTCACTATATAAATAAGAATTTTAAATGTACAATATTTTATGTCCTTGACTATTGAGTTTATCATGTTTTTAAAAAATATTTTTGTTCATTTTTATTTATGTATTTGAGAGTAACAGAGAGAGAAAGAAAGAGGCAAATAGAGAGAGAGAATGGGCACGCCAGGGCTTCCAGCCACTGCAAACAAACTCCAGATGCTTGTGTCCCCTTGTACAACTGGTTAACATGGGACCTGGGTAATTGAGCCTCGAACTGGGGTCCTTAGGCTTCATAGGCAAGAACTTAACCACTAAGCCATCTCTCCAGCCCGATTTTATCATGTTTAATGCTACTTGTTTAGCATTTCTTGAGTTATTATTGAATTAAAGCACTTGTAAAAATTAGGACTTTCTTAAAATTTCATAAAACTGCAATGAGAGATGGAGAGGTGACTTAACAGTTAAGGTGCTTGCCTGTGAAGCCTAAGGACCTAGGTTTGATTCCCCAGTACCCATGTAGGCCAGATGGATAAGTTGTCTGGAGTTTGTTTGCAGTGGCTAGAGGATCTGGCATGCCCATTGTTGCAGTCAGGTTTGCATTGCTGGTAGAAATCACCCAGCCAAGAGCAGTTTGTGGGGCAAAAAAGAGGTTTATTTTAGTCTACAGGTTTGAGGGGGAAGCTCCATGATGGCAGTGAAAAACTATGGCATGAGCAGAGGGTGGACACCACCTCCTGGCCAACATCAGGTGAACAACAGGAACAGGAGAGTGTACCAAACACTGGCAAGGGGAAACTGGCTATAACACCCCTAAGCCCGCCCCCTACAATACACTTCCTCTAGGAGGTGTTAATTCTCAAATCTCCATCAGCTGGGAACCTAGCATTGAGAACACCTAAGTTTATGGGGGACACCTGAATCAAATCATTACATTTCACCCCTGCCTCGCATAAACTGTTAAACCCTCCGTGATGTAAAACACAATGCATTCAGTGAAACTTTCAAAATCCTCACATTTTTTATCAATCTTCATGATATTTTTAAACATCCCCGTAATCCAAGATCTTTTAACCGAGCCATAATACCAAAAAAATCCCCCCCCAAAACCATAATGGCACAAAATAAGCATTCACACTGCAAAAAAATGGCATTAAGCATAGCAAAAAATATTCAACCTATACAAGATTCAAAACAACAAGGGAAAACTTCAAGCTCTATAACTCCAAGACCAACAACTCTAGCCAGTGACAAGTCTCTAAGTCTGATAACCCTAACCAGCAATAAGTCTCTGGAGTTCTAATTCTGCCGCTCCAGCTAGGCCACTCTCAGTCCTGGAAAACCTCATCTGGGGCCGGCAGCTTTCTTTAGCAGCCATCTTGTGGCACCTGTGTCTCCACTGGGTCTCCATTGCAATCCAGGGTTCATCCTCAGGGCTCCATCGGGTCTCCATGCAGGCATCCAGCAAACCTGCTTCACACTGCCCAGGGCTGTTTCCAAAACACAAGACCATGTGGCAAACTCAATGACCCTCTCTTTCCTGCACTTCTTATATTCCATAATACCAGGCAGGGTGCCAGTTTGTTAATCCGGGGGGAATAAAGTAGACTGAAGAATAAGACACTTCCTTAGCATTCGCCCCCCTTCAAAAGGCTGCATTCTTTCCATTGTCCCAATGCAGATCAGCTGTCCCAATCTCAATTGTTGTGATCTCTCAATTGCAGCTGAACAGGCAGCAGTTTCAGCTTAAAGATTTCATTTCTATGCCATATCCATCTGCACACACCAGTTTACTTCTACATACTGCAACCCTGTACAAGTTCTCAGGACATGGGCATAACAGCAAGCCTCTCACCCAAACTACTTCTAGCCCAGTCCAGACAAAGCTCCTTTTCACCCTCATAAGACAAACCTCACAGTCCATAGTTCTTACTGCATTCAGGTCTTTCAACTCTGACCAGAATAGTGCATCAAGCTGTACTTACAGCACTGCAAGGCATCTCTTAGGCCAAGGTTTCAAATCCTTCCACATTCCTCTTGAAAATCAGCTCCAAAAGGCCAAAGCCACACAGTCAGGTGTCTAGCAGCAACCCCACTCCTCAGTACCACTTTACTGTTGCAGTCAGGTTCACATTGCTGGCAGAAATCACCCAACCAAGAGCAGCTTGTGAGGAGGTTGGGGGGGGGGGGGAGACGGTTTATTTTGGCTTACAGGCTCGAGGGGAAGTTCCACAATGGTCCTGAAATGCCCATTCTCTATCTCTGTCTCTCTGTCTCTCTCTCTGTCATTCCACTCTCTGTGATTTCAAATAAATAAATATTTAAAACAAAAATAAAGTAAATGAGTCAATTTATGGAAATTAAAGAAATTGGTGTGGCATCCCCTTTCCCCCATCCTCTAACATCCACTTGCTGCTCTGCTCTCAGACCTCAGGGCATATGACTATTGTGTTGTAGATGGGAGCTCTGCCTTCAAAGCATGTGAGCTACTCCACAGTACATCATAAGTATTTATCACGAATGAATATGATTAATCCTGATTTTAAAAATATGACAATACAGTAACTTACCACTGAATGTCTCTACCTTGGTCCCCTGTAGCAATTACCTTCTTTTATTGGGACAAAACACCTGAGCAGAAGCCAATTGTGGGAGGAAATAAACAATTTAGGGTTACGATTTTGAGGGAAGGTTTTATTATATCAGGGAGATTGTGACAAGAGCAGGAAGGTGACTCACATTGTCACATATCAGCACAGAGGAGACACAAAGCATACACTAGCAATGACAAGATCCAGTGTCCTATTGCCTGCACAAGCCTGTGTGCTTGCCAATCTTAAACATTTATGATGTTTCATTTTTTTTTTTTTACTGATTTCTTTTGGTGTATATATGTTTTCTAGGAAGAGCTCAACTAAAGTTATAAAATGATGTAATACTTCTTGATTCCATTGGTTTCCTCTGAAACTTTGAGGAACTCAGAGTAGAAAATTCATAGACTAACCCAAAATTGGAAGATTAGAAGTGTTCTTGACAACACTCAGAGTCATTTTTGAAATGAAGAAATCAACATGGAAATATGAGTGCAAAACATCAACTCAGTGATTAACATGTAGAATGCATGTCGCTTCACTATATCACCTCACATTAAACAATCAGTCATTGTTCTGTACCTTCTCTTCCCTGTCAGGCTATAGATGGGGAAACTGATGCTCAGAGATTTCCTGATTTTTTTACAAATATTTTTATTTATTTATTTGCAAGCAGAGAAAGTTAGAAAACAGACAGAAAGAATGGGTAGCTAGCACCTCCAGGCACTGCAAACAGACCCCAGATGCTTGTACCACTTTGTGCATCTGGGTTTACATGGGTACTGAATTGAACCTGGGTCATTAGGCTTTGCAGACAAGAGCCGTAACTGTTGAGCCATCTCTACAGTCCCTAAGGAGTCTTTCTATTTCAACTTATTTCTGAGCTTTTGTTATGGACTTGGTATTGAACTAAGCCTTTTACTTGTATCATCTTATGCATTCCTCAAACAGAGTGTATTCTAAAAATAGAATTGAAGGCTATTGCTCAATATAGACTATAGAACATTTACCCAGTGTGTGCGAGACCCTGGTTTGGATCCCAAATGCTATAACACACAAAATAAAAAAGAAGGAAGTGAATGTAATTGTGGTGGTTTGAATTAGGTGCCCCCGATAAGCTCCTGTGTTCTGAATGCTAGGTCCCCAGCTGGTGGCAGTCTGGGAATTAGAGCCTTCTGAAGGAGGGTGTCACTGTGGGCAGGCTTATGTGTGTTATAGTCAGCTTTCCCTTGTCATTATTTGACACACTCTCCTAATGCTGTTGTCTTCCTGGTGTTGGCCACATGATGACGTCCAGCCTCTGCTCAAGCCATTCTTTTCTCCTGCCACCATGGAGCTTCCCCTCCAGTCTGTTAACCTAAATACATCCTCTCCTTCCACAAGCTGCTTTTGGTTGGGGACTTTGTGCCAGCAATGCAAAGCTAACTGAAATAGTAATGTAAACTACGGATGAGGGAGCTCAATCAATTTGGTCAAAATCACAGGTAGACCTTGTTGCAAGAAAAATGATTATTTAGTTAAGGCCAAAACCCTAGCTTCAGGGAGGTCCACGGGATCAGGCTGGCCTGGTTCTCAGAAAGCAAGAGGGATGGACAGCAGAGGAGACAGGGCAGCTGCATGTTTTGGCACCATGATGATGAGCTGATAGCTAAGAGCCCTGCTAGATGGGAACAAAGAAAGGATTGGGGGCTCTGCTCCCCACTCACCATCTTGGTATGGCTGTGCTCTTGTTGATTATTGTTTCAGAATCCACCATGCAAACCTATGTTGTCACCAAGACAGTTTCTGAAGCTGTGAGGTAGTTTTCGGTCCTTGTTTGAATGTATTTATCAGTAGGGTCTGTTGATCCTGAGGCCCAAGTTAACTGTTGCAAAGATAGATTCCAAAGAACTCCAGAGAGATACAAAGATGGAGTTAGTTACATTAGCTATCGTGCCTGCCTCCAGAACCAGGCTTCCACACAGACGTTAGCTTAACTCTGAACGCAAGATGCTGTGACTCTGGGAATAATATTATAATATTGATCTTCCGTAGTTTAGATTCACTTTTCTTAATTTCTGTCCCTGCAGTGCCTAAGAAGCCTGCCTGTGTCCTGGGTTTGACATATCTGTTTACTGACTCTGATGTCTTCCTAAGCTTTTTTTTTGGCAGGCTCAGTGTTTCGCTTAACTGGCTGCTGCCTGCATTGAGTGTCTTAATAACACTAACTGCTGCACTTTGAGCCTTATCTTTACCTATCTCCTTGCTGATGAAATGCTAGAGTGCAGAAACTGCCTCCATCTTGTGTTCCCCACATGGTTCAAATAGAACGATGATTAAAAAAATGAAAAAAGAAGCAGAGCTCCCGCCAACACACTTGAAATCTGTGCATGCAGTTTCCCCTGTGGAAGGGGTTTCTCTGTTGCAATGTCGCTGGATCTCTCTCCAGCTGTGTTCTGAACCCTTGGGTTTAGCTCTGTAATTCTGTAGCACTTGTCAAGTGTGTCATGACGCATCACTGGATTAGTACATTAGAATCCAGAATTCTTACTCTAGTAAATTGAGTATTTGCATTACATTTTTGAAACTTTCTGAATGTTATTTTTAGTATCTGTAGAGTTGAAAATATCATTGGCAAGACAATATATGCATTAATTTTATTATAAAATGTTATCTTTCCTTGTTCATTTTGTTTTACAGCATTGGAAACTTTGAAAAGAAATAAACATCTTGGGTGAATCCGTGATGTATTATTCATAGAAGCAAACCTGTTCTTGATTCGTGACTCATGCAGTCACATAGGGCTCCAGGCTCAGAAGATCTCTGTGGTCAACACTCTGCAGTCATCTGCTACAATTTTTATTCACTTTCAAGTAAAATATTCACACCTTCATTTTCTCCTAGTTCCTGTAACTGTGTCATGTAGCTGGTCTTGCCTAAAAGGCATAAACTTAAAGTCTCCTATATAGTTACAGCAGAGTATGGGAATATATGTCAGCTCAAGGTGACTTGATGTGCTGGTTCAAACACTTAACAACCCTTTTAAAATATTTTATTTATGTATTAGAGAGGGGGGGGGATAGAGAATGGGCATGCCAGAGCCTCTAGCCACTGCAAAAGAATTCTAGATGCATGTGCCACCTTGTGCATCTGGCTTACTAGGGAATCAAACCTGGGTCCTTAGGCTTCATAGGCAAGCACCTTAACTGCTAAACCATCTCTGCAGCCATAAAAAGCTCTTTTGTTTGCTGCCATGAATGCAAGGAATCCATCTGGCATAAAGCCTTCAACAGGCTTCTCACTGCTGTGTTGCTTGGACTCTATGCATGATTGCAGGGTCTGGCACTGTACCCATGCCCTCCTCAAGATATCTATTTGTGCTACTCAGACCACACATGTCTACATGCCCACCCCTACCAGCCCTGGGCTGCGCACTGCATAGACACCCCGTGTGAGGTCAGGGGCCATGAAACCCCCTACATTGGTAGTACCACCCCCATCACACTGTGTGCACCCTAGCTCCTTGAGTTACAGGACACATAATACCCCAGGCCTAGCTTTGGCTCACACTGTGCCACACATGCTCTGGCCTATAGCTAAATGCTCATGCCTATCCCACCCCTAGTGACCTCAACCATCCCATCCATAGCCAATGAGTGACGCCACACCTGTGCATCAAGCAGTGCTGAGTTCAACCAAGACCTTTGACATCAAAGGAATACCAACACAGATCACTCACTCAACACTGGTGCACAAGAACGACTTAACCAACAAAATGTCTCCAGTATGGAAGCACCAGTCAAAAACCCAAGTAACACAAAAAGCCAAAACATCATGTCTCCTTCAAAAACTACCAAGCCTGTAGAAATTACTTATAGTCAGAGTGGCTTAGATGAAATACCAAAGAATTAAAAAGAACAATGATAAATATATACAAAAGTTTCCACTTAATAATGCACCTTAAGGCTTTGGAAAACCAAGAACAGACCAAACTCAAAAGTGGTATACAAAAATAATTAGGAGGTTGGAGAGATGGCTTAGTGGTTCAGGTACTTGCCTGCAAAGCCTAAGGATCTGTGTTTGATTTCCCAGTACCCCATGTAAGCCAGATGCACAAGATGACACATGCATCTGTAATTCTTTTGCAGTGACTAGAGGCCCTGGTGTACCCATTCTCTCTCTCTCTCTCTCTCTCTCTCTCTCTCTTTCTCTCTCTGCCCCTGTCTCCAATAAATAAATAAAATATATATTTATAAAATAATTAGGATCAGGACAGAAATCAATGAAATGGGGAAAAATGAAGCATAGAGATGCTTCTTTGAAAAAAAAATTGAAAAACCCATAATTAATTAACTGAAAGAAAGCAGTGAGCAAAACTAATAGGACTTGAAATGAAAAGGATAAATTACCACAGATACTAGGAAAATTTTGAAACTCATAAGAACATACATTAAAAACCTGTGCTCCATTCAATTGGGAAAACTGAGATAGATGAATTTCTAGATGTGCTTAGCCTACTGTTCTGGTTTGAATGTGGGTATCTGCTGGAGGCTCATGTTTCCCGAGCTGGTCCGCACCGCTTGAGAGGCAGGCGGAGGAGTCTTTAGGAGGTGAATCTTTAGGAGGCGGAGCCTTGCCGGAAGTAGCACACACAGCACTCCCGACAGGAAGCTAGAAGACCATTTCTTTGATTCACATACATGAAAAAATTCTCAAGGAGACACTTATAATACGTCCAAACATTGTCATGTTCAAGCTGGCTTTATTCCAGAGATACTGGAATGGCTCAACATACATAAATCAACAAATTTAGACTCAGGGACAGAAATTACACAATTATCTCAATAGTTTCAAAAATAGTGGCTGAACCCGGCTGGAGGAGGTGTCACTGAGCAGATATTAAAGTCCAGCCCTAAGGTGTAGTGGTAGATTTGGAATTCCAGTCTAAAGATATGTGTGGTGAGGTTCTTTTTTTTTTTTTTTTTGGCTTCAGGCCCTCTCTCTCTCTCTCTTTCTCCTTGGCCCTTTAAGAGGGCAGGCAACTTCAGCCATTATGGAACTTCCCCTGAATCTGTAAGCTTCAATAAATATCCCTTCTTCCATTAAAAAAAGAAAGAAAGAAAAGAAAAGAAATAGTGGCTGACAGAATCTAATATTCCTGGGCTGGAGAGATGGCTTAGCAATTAAGGAACTTGCTTGTGAAGCTAAAGGAACCAGGTTCAATTCCCCAGTGCCCATGTAAGCCAGATGCGCAAGGTGGCGCATGGGTCTGGAGTTTGTTTGCAGCAGCTGAAGGCCCTGGCACCCCATTCTTTCTCTCCCTCTCTCTACCTCTCTCTCTCTCTGTCTCATGCACAAATAAAAAAAAATTAACAAAAAAGAATCTAACATTCCTTCATGATAAAAACCCTGGAGAAACTAAGGCTAGAGGCACTACCTCTATATATTAAGGAATATATGATAAACTGATAGCAAACATCATGCTAACTAGAGAAAACTACACATTTTCACTAAGTCAGAAATATGACATGGTTGTCCACTCTCTCTAATTTTACTCAGTTTAGTGCTTGAAGTCTTCACTAGAGCTATATGAGAAGAGTAGGAAACACAAGGGAAATAAATACAAAAGCAAGAAGTCAAACCATCTTTACTTGTAGATGGTATAAGTCTGTGTATTAGAGAACCTTAAAGACTCCACCAGAAAACTAGTTCTTTTGTTTGCTTGTTGGTTTTTTGAGGTAGGATCTCGCTCTAGCCCAGTCTCACCTGGAATTCATTATGTAATCTCAAAGTGGCTTCACAATCACATCCATCCTTCTGCTTCCACCTCTACAGTGCTGAGATTAAAGTACGCACCACACTCCTGGCAGGAAACTAGATCTTTAAGGAAAGTGCAAGGAGAGAGAGAGAAGAGACAGAGAATGGGTACGCCAGTGCAACGGAGCTCCAGACGTGTGTGCCACTTTGTGCAGCTGGCTCTACACTGATACTGGAAGATTGAAACCAAACTGTCAGGCTTTGCAAGCAAGTGTCTTAACTGCTGAGCCATTTCTCCAGTTCGGCGTTCTTATAAACCAATGACAATCATGGAAATAGTCCCATTCACTATAGCCCTAAGAAGATAAAATACATTGGAATGAAAATAACCAAGGAATGTCTGGAGAGATGGCTTAGCAGTTAAGTTGCTTGTCTGCAAAGTCTAAAGACTGAGGTTCAATTCCCCAGTACCCACATAAAGCTAGATGCACAACATGACACATGTGTTGAGAGTTTGTTTGAAGTGGTTGGAGGCCCTTGTGTGCCCATTCTCTCTTTATATATATCTGCTTCTTTTCTCTCTCTCTCTCTCTCTCTCTCTCTCATAAATTAATTGATTAATTAACTAAGGATTAGAAGATCTCTATAATGAAGTCTTTAAAAGATTGAAGAAGACATAAGAAGATGGAAAAAGGTCCCTATTCATAGATTGAAAAATGGCCACTCTACCAAAAGAAATCCACAGTACAATGCAATCCTAATCAAAATTCCAGTGCCATTCTTCACAGAAGTAATTTTTAAAAAGCATCTTGGGCTGGAGAAATGTCTTAGCGGTTAAGGTGCTTGCCTGTGAAGCCTAAAGACCCAGGTCCAATTCTCCAGGTCCCACATAAGCCAGATGCACATAGCGGCACATGCATCTGGAGTTCGTTTGCAGTAGCTAGAGGCCCTGGCGTGCCCATTCTCACACACATTCTCCCCCCCCCCCTCTCCCTCCCTCTCCCTCTCCTTCTCTGTCTCTAATAAATAAATAAAAATAAAATCTTTTTTTAAAAAAAGCATCTTAAAATTGTAGCCAAAGGTACCCTGAACAATAACAACAGTGCTAGAAGTCTCACCCTGTCTGATTTCATGTCACACTACTGAGGCCTAGTCAGAAATGCATCGTAGACCAGTGGACTAGAATAGCAGACCCAGACATAACTGCATGTAACTCAGCCACCTGATATTAGACAAAGATGCCCAAATTTCACAATAGAAAAAAAGGCAGTTTCTTCAACAAATGGTGCTGGGAAAAATAATTCTACATGTAGAAGGATGAAACTAGAACCTTATCTCTTTCCCTACACAAAAGCCAACTCCAAATGGATTCGAGACCTCAGCAAAAAACTCCAGACTCTGAAATAACTGGATTAAAAAGGGAATACATTTCAAGACATAGGTATAGCATTTGTAGTAGAGTCTAGCTATAGTTCAGGCTGACCTGGAATTCACTATGTAGTCTTAGGCTGGCCTCGGACTTATAGTGATATGCCTACCTCTGTCTCCCAAGGGCTTGGATTAAAGGTGTGCACTGTTGGGACCCCTCCTCAAAGGGAGGTACCCCAAGTCTCACGGACCAGGCAAGACCCAAGAACCAGCACAGACACTTCTCGATGCAATAGCAGCAAGAGGTTTATTGAAAAACCGGTGCACCGGGGCTCGACACGAAGTCCTCACGCAGGAGGAGTGAAGAGCCCCCAGCCCCAATTTTGTAGAGTTTATATAGGGAAAAACCACAAAGTTAGGGAGGGGGTCTTGCTCTAGGGACTTTCCATATAGAATGGATTTTGATTGGTGGGGTCCAACCACCGAGCTAGGGGTGACCACAGGACGCTGAGTGGCTTCCTGGGTTCCAGGAAACTGAGACGGGGTCTTGGGAACCAGGCAGTTGAGCAACGTTCAAGAATAACTGCAAGTCAGTTAGTTTTTCTAGGGCAAGGGCCAGCTGGGGGTTGTTATAAAATGGCTGTTCTTTAGTCAATTTGAGGCAAGCAAGCAGGCAGCGTTACAAAAGCTAAAAAGGCATGTTAGCATGATAATAAGGCTTTTAATTTTTGATCTTACATGTACCACCACACCAAGCTAAGGCTTTTACATTTTATCTTTTTTAAAAATTATTTGCAAAGAGAGAGAGAGAGAATGGGTGTGACAGGGCCTCCAGTCCCTGCAAAACAAACTCTAGATGTATTGCCACTTTGTGCATCTTGCCTTATATGGGTACTGGGGAATTGAACCTGCGTCCTTAGGCTTTGCAGGGAGGTGCCTTAACCACTGAGCCATCTGTCTAGCCCCAGGCTAAGACTTTTGAATAGAACTCTGATTTCCCAGGAAATAAGACCACAATTAACAAACAAAACCTCACAGAATAACAAAGCTTCGTGACATCTCAGAAAAATACACTGTTTTAGTCTATGGCCATACCACCCCGAATGCACCCAATCTTGTCACAAAATTATGTAGTATGAGTGAAGACACAGCCTTAAGAATGGCAAAAAAAAATCTTTGTTGTCTATACATCCAACAGGCAATTCATGTATGTAGGATACAAACAACAAAAACAGCTAAGCGTCAAGGAAACAACCCAATCAAAGGCCAGCTATGGACCTGAACTGAGAATTCTCTCAGAGACACGTGCAACTGGCTAATAGACATTTTGAAAACTATTGAATATCATTAGTTACCAGAGATATGCAAATTTAAATTGTTTTGATATTCTATCTCACCCCTATTAGAGTTATTATTAAGAAAACAAATCAGGGCTGCAGAGATGGCTCAGAGGCTGAGGTGCTTGCCTGGAAAGCCTAAGAACCAGGGTTTCATTCTCCAGTACCCACGTAAAGCCGGAGGCACAAGGTGGTGTGGCATCTAGAGTTCGATATCAGAGCTAGAGGCCCTGGCCCACCCATTCTTTCTGTCTGTCTCTTTCCTCTCGCTCTCAAATTAATTAATTAATTAATTGAAAGATAAGACAAAAATCATAACAAATGCTGGTGAAGATGTGAGGGAAAGAACTCTTGTTCACTGCTGGTGGGAGTACAAACTGGTGCAGGCACTGGGAACCAACCAGAAGGGAAGTTGCTCAAGAAGCCAAAGGTCAAACAACTTTACTACCTAACTGTACAACCGCTGGGCATTTACGCAAAGGACTTTATTTTTGATGACAGAAACATTCGTGCATGCTTATGCATTGTTGTTCTATTCACAATTGCTAGGGAATGGAGCTAGCCTAGATAGGCATCAGTGGAGGAATAGATGACGAAAACATGCTACACACACACAACTGATTGTTATTTAGCTGTAAACACAAGTGAAATTATAGAACTTGCAGGGAAATGGATGAAACATTATACTCAGTGAGGTTGCATGGGCTTAAAAAGACAAATGCAGCCCATGTTCTCTTATATGCAGATCCTAGCTTTGGATTTTCAGATTTGTCTGCTGAACTTGGAGTACTACAGAAGAAGAAAATCAACAAAGCTCAAGGAGGTGACGGTCACACACAGGCGACCTGAAAGTAGTGGTGGGAGCAGATTAGGGCTGGAAAGTTATGCAGGGATGAGGATGGGGGAGACGTGAGAGAATAGGGAGTGTGGGGAGGGTTAATCCCAATTTACATAAAAACAGCAATAAGGAACCCTACTACTTCAGAAAGCAGTTCCATATATAAATAAGTTTGAAAACATGAGAATGAATAGAGGTAACCTGGATAGATGAATAACTCTGCTCCCTGGGTTCAATTCCCTAGTACCCATGTAATATATTTTTAAAAAATATTTAAGTTTTTAAATGCATATATAAAATACAAATTTTAAATAATGATTTAAAATTGTGATTTATTCATGTATTTGGGAGAGAGAAACAAAGAAAGTATGGCCAGGCCAGGGCCTCTTGCCACTGTAAATGAACTCTAAACACATGTGCCACTTTGTGCATCTTGTGGGTATTGGGGACTCTAACCCAAGCTATCAGGCTTTGAAAGCAAGCACCTTTAACCAGTGAGCAATCTCTCCAGCTCTTTTTTTCTGTTGTTGTTCTTGTTATTTGGTTTTCTTGAGGTAGGGTCTTGCTCTAGCCCAGGCTGACCTGAGAAATTAATCTCAGGCTGACCTAGAACTCGTAGTGATCCTCCTACCCCAGCCTCCCAAGTGCTGGGATTAAAGGTATGCACCAACATGTCCAGTGATTATTTTTAATTTTTTTGTTTTATTTTTATTTATTTATTTAAGAACAATAGACAGAGAGAGAAAGAGGCAGAGAGAGAGAGAGAGAGAGAGAGAGAGAGAATGGGTGTGCCAGGGCCTCCAGCCACTGCAAACGAACTCCAGACACACGCGCCTTATTGTGCATCTGGCTAACGTGGGTCCTGGGGAATCGAGCCTTGAACTGGCATCCTTAAGCTTCAAGGCAAGCGCTTAACTGCTAGCCATCTCTCCAGCCCTCCAGTGATTTTTTAAAAAACTATTTTTATTAACTTGTTTGAGAGGGCGAGAAAGAGAGAGAGCACACCAGGGCCTCATGCTGTTGCAAACAAACTCCAGATGCATGCACCACTTTGTGGATGTGGCTTTATCTAAGTACTGGAGAATCAAACAGGGATGTCATGCTTTGCAAGTAAGCATCCTTAAATGCTAATATATCGATCCAGCCCTAGATTATTTATTAAACAAAAATAAATCTCTCTCCCTTGGAAATAAATAAAAAAATCACAGTGCCAGGTATACATACATCCCTATGAAGTGTTGGTCAAGAAAGCCACAGAGACCCCCTCAAAACAATGTAGGTTATTGTCACTGCGAGAAACTCTGCAGGCAGGAATGTGGGCCCATCACTCCAGGCATGTGGAAGCAGATGCTGTTTGGTCAAGCTTTCCCAGAGCCACTATGGTGTTCCAAACCTCAAGAGCATGAGTGTGAATCCAAGCAACTTGTCATAAATATGACAGAAACAGGTCAGAAATGTTGATGTTTCGGTTCCTTCAGTTTCCAAGTTTTGAGCCACGGGAACCAGAGTGACAGGTGAGATGGATACACTGAGCGGGCCTGAGAGTTTCCAAGCACTAAACTGATAAATCACCAATGTGAAATCAATGAGAGCAAGTCACAGAGCTGCCTACACACGATAAAAGTTGATGCATTGAAAGACGTGCAAAGCCTATGGAGTTTCCTTCAAGTCACTTTACAAAGGGAGTGAAGGCTGGAGAGATGGCTCCGCAGTTAAGGCGCTGGCCTGCGACGTTCAACAACCCGTATTTGACTCCCCCGTATGCTGTAAAGTCAGATGCACAAAGCTGTGCATGTGTCTGGAGTTTGTTTGCAGCAGCTGGAGGCCCTGGTGTGTTCATCCTCTCTCTTCTCTTTATAACTCTGCTTGCAAATAAATAAATTAAATATTTTTAAAAAGGGGTTTCAAAAGGGAGTGATGTGAAAATGTTTATGCTTTTGTATGATACATTTCCCTAGAGAAATAAAAATCATAATGCAATGTGCCTGTTTGCAATCTTTTTAACTATTATCAATATTCATATGCTAATTCCTAGGGTGACTTATGGGTGATATTTTGCTGTAAAGCAGATTAGCTGGCATCATGCTTAATTCTTGACATAAGACTACTTGATTTAAGTTAACTGAGAAACTCATCCTTTGGGTATAGATATACTTAATTAAAAAGGAAATCAAAGCTGGGTGTGGTGGTGCACACCTTTAATCTGAGCACTCGGGAGGCAGAGGTAGGAGGATCGCTGTGAGTTAGAGGCCACCCTGAGACAACCTAGTAAATTCTAGGTCAGCCTGAGCTAGAGTGAGACTCTACCTTGAAAAAAAAAAAAAAGAAATCAAAGTTGGGCATGGTGGCTCATGGTTTTAATCCCAGCACTCGGGAGGCAGAGGTAGGAGGATGGCTTTGAGTTCAAGGCCAAACTGAGATTACATAATGAAGTCCATATAAGCCTGGGCTAGAGTGAAACCCTACCTTGAAAAAACAAAAAATATGCCGGGCGTGGTGGCGCACGCCTTTAATCCCAGCACTCGGGAGGCAGAGGTAGGAGGATTGCTGTGAGTTCGAGGCCACCCTGAGACTCCATAGTGAATTCCAGGTCAGCCTGGGCTAGAGTGACACCCTACCTCGAAAAACCAAAAAAAAAAAAAAAAAGAAAATAAAAAAGAAATCATATTATATACATTCTTCATAAACAATTCAAACAACAAAAACATATATAAAGCATGGGAATTCTCTCTTTTACTTCCAAGCACGTCAATTATTTTTGGAATAGCCACATTAATTAGTAATTAGATTCCATATTCACTTATAAGTAACTGTTTAAAAAATTAAGAATGGGGCTGGAGAGATGGTTTAGCAGTTAAGGCGCTTGCCTGCAAAGCCAAAGGACCTCAGTTTGATTCCCCTGGACCCCTGTAAGCCAAATGCACAAAGTGGCGCATGCATCTGGAGTTCGTTTGCAGTGGCTAGAAGCCATGACGTGCCCATTCTCTCTCTCCCTCTCTCTCTCTCTGTCATTATCTTTTTCTCTCTCAAATAAATAAATAAAATATTTTAAAATTTAATTTAATTTTCTTTGTTTATTTGAGAGAGAACTAGGCAGAGAGAGAGATGCACAGAGAGAATGGGCACGCCAGGGCCTCCAGCCACTGCAAACAAACTCCAGATGCATGTGCCCCCTTGTGCATCTGGCTTATGTGGGTCCTGGAGAATTGAACCTGGGTCCTTTGGCTTTGTAGGCAAGTGCCTTAACTGCTAAGCCATCTCTCCAGTCTATAAATAAAATATTTTTTAAAAAATTAAGAATTCATATTACTTGTTTCCAAAGAATTAGCTTCTGATAGTTACTCCCTAATATCTATTTTTACTGACTTATGCATTTGTTGTGTGAATATTACATAAAATTTGATATCCTAACACATATTAAGTTCTTTACTATACTCAGCAATTTTGTTTACTCATTCTTAATTTTTGCCTATGAAGTACTCATTTTTCCTTCAATTCATTTTTGATTTAAATATATTTCTTTTTTTAAAAAAATTGTACTTGGGGCTGGAGAGATTGCTTAGTGGTTAAGTGCTTGCCTGTGAAGCCTAAGGACCCCAGTTCGAGGCTCAATTCCCCAGCACCCACGTAAGCCAGATGCACAAGGTGGCGAATGCATCTGAAGTTCGTTTACAGAGGCGCACCCATTCTCTCTCTCTCTCTCTCTCTCTGCCTCTTTCTTTCTTTGTCTGTCTGTCACTCTCAAATAAATAAATAAAAATAAATAAATAAATAAAATAAAAATAAACAAAAAATTATACTTATTTTCAAGCAGAGACAGAATAGGCACACCAGGACTTGTAGCCACTGCAAATGGGCGTCACTCTGTGCATCAGGCTTTTTGAGGGTATTGGAGAATTGAATCCGGTTTGTTAGGATCTGCAGGCAAGTGCCATCTCTCTCTAGCCCATCATATTCCTTTTTTTTCATGTATGACACGAAAAATGCTGAAATCTGGGAAAACATTTTCTATATGGTTCTCTTTGATTGGACACTCTACATGTTCAGGTACTCTCTTGTCAAACTCTCTGTTTCAAATTAACTTGCATTTTTCCATCCTGGAGCCTTTACTATGGCCATGCTATGGAGGCACTTTTCCTACTCCTTAGTGCAAAGTCCCACATTTCTTGGTAGTGGTGCTAATCTCTTTAATGATCAGCCACTTTATCTGCAATTTTCATTTTGGCTATGCATCTTTTTTGATCATACTGCATACTTCACATCCTCTGCCCTGCCTTTTTGCTCACAATTCCCACTGTAAACCTGGTTAAACACAGTGCTCAAGAACTGTGTAGAGCCCTTTTCACGCTGCCTTGAAGATTATACCAGCAAATAAATTAGTTCATCACTTTTGAATTCACTCTCACTCAAATTTTCAGGACATGGACATTGCATAGGTTCTTTGCCAGAATATAAAACAAATTGCCTCCAGCTCAATTTCAATGGAGTCTTCATGAGCTTGGCTGTTACTGTTAATATCTGTACCCAACCCCCACCAGAAGGGTTCCTTAAGCTATGCTTATAGACTTCTAGGGTTTCTTCTTGCACATAACCACAAATTCTTCCATCTTCCTCCCACAATCCAGTTACAAAGACCTGCAAACCACCAAATCAACTCTAATTCATCACAGCAGTGGCCCAAATTCTCTGAACCAACTCTGTATATTCTTTTCCCAGAGCTGTGACTCATACTTGACAGAAGCCACTTACCAGAAAAGAGGAGTTCTTGTTTGAATAAAGTTCAGACAGTGCCTACTGCATTTCAAATTTAGCTTATGAGCATATGGTGTATGGCAAGAATTCTCAAAATGTCAAGAAGGAGATGTGTCTCCCATCATTATAGAGGCTGGGGTTGAAATCAAGGCACTTCTCCACTTCAAAATATAAGCCACATTGCATTTGTAGTTCCAGAAAGACAATGGGCTCCCTGGAATCTAAAATGGTGAACTATTACTGTAGAATGTTTGTTTAATTTCCTGTCTGAGAAAAAACTCTGCACAATGTGAGAAGCGGAGAGGGGATTTGGGATGATGTGGAAGGGAGGTAGATGGGATTATGATCATGTTACATTGCGTGTATTTATGGAAGTGGTCAATGAAGAAAACAAGTTAGATGTGGTGGCTCAAGCTTTTAATCCCAGCACTTGGGAAGTTGAGGTAGGAGGATCTCTGTGAGTTCAAGACACCCTGAGACCACATAGTGACTTCCAGGTTAGCCTGAGCTGCAATGGGACCCCACCTCAAAAAACCAAAACAACAACAAAAACACCTGCACATGTATTCATAAATTTTCTTCCTTTTAGAAGCAAAATATTTGAAAGAAACAAAATAAAAAAGGAAGGGTGCTGGGAAAAGAAACCTGCTTCTACCTTGCGTCATTGTTTGAAATGTTTGATGAGTCTTGTAATCATAGCCATCTATTAGAATTTCAGCTGAAAATTTGATACCAGGCAAATTATTGTCTCAGCAATTTTATAGTGGGATATTTCTTCTTTCCTTCGTCTGAAGATTATTATGAACATTAAATGACAGTTGAACGATCATTAGATATGTGCTATCCTTTCTGACACAACACCTTTTCTAAATGTAATATGAAGGAGGCAGATTCCAAACCTTTTCCTTGATTATCTACAACCTGAGTTTATGCATCAAATTTGAAAAAAAAAAATCACCTAAGAAATGTCAAACTGTGATATTAGTTGATTTCCTCTTCCCATTTGTCTGTTAAATGCCATGATACTAAGTTCTTGCCCCAGCTGCATCTGCCGAGCTCAGCTGTATGATCCAACCAAGTCAACTGAGGAGGGCAGGGTGCTGGGTGCCCTTGGAGCAGCTTGGCTGTATGTAGATGTGCTTGGGAATGCAAGGTCTTTATGCTTTAAAAACCTTGCCTAGCTGGGCATGGTGACACACACCTTTAATCCTAGCACTCAGGAGACTGAGGCAGAAGGACCATTGTAAGTTTGAAGCCAGTCTGAGACTATTAGAGTGATTCCAGGTCAGCCTAGGCTAGAGTGAGACCCTACCTCAAAAAACCCCTCCTCCCAAAAAAACTTTCCTATCCACTCATTCATTTTCCTTAAACTTTCTTAGTGAGACTTTTCTTTTTAATTTCTTTTTTAAAAACTTATTTATTTATTTTCAAGCAGAGAGTTAGAGAGAGATAAGGTATCCAGCCACTCCAAATAAGCTGCAGATGCATGGGTCTCTTTGTGCATCTGATTTTATGTGGGTACTGGGAAATTGAACCCAGATTGTTGGGATTTGCAGGCAAACACCTTATCCGCTGAGCCATCTCTAGCCCTTAGTGAGAGATTGTTACTACATACATTTATTTCAGAAAACAATAAAACCTGTAGAATTTACTCCTAAACTTTTGCAATTATGTGCAAAAACAAATCCAGCCACAAGAAATTTATCACACTTCTGAGAACAATTTAAGGATGTTTCATTTAACAAAAGTTGTAGAAATCCACGTACCAGGCCCTCAGTGAATTATATTAGCAGTGGAATTTCATCCATTATTATGATATGATGAAGTATTCTATCTAGAACATTTTCAGGCACCTCCAGTCTGTGTAGACAATGTTTTCTCTCGGGATATGAGAAGATTACACAGGAGGAAAGAAAAGAAATCATACAGAACATATTCTACCAACTCTCTTTACATTATTTTTACATTATTTCAGCATCTAAATAACCAATAAGAAAATTTGTCAGAATAGGCACCCATGCAGAAGTTCATAAATTGTTAAATTCTTATGAGAAGATAGTGATGCCCCTGGGTGGGAAGGATCTGCCTAATTCTCTTCTATTTGGGGTCAGGAAATAGTGATAATGTGGCAAAAATTCCATGAAAGTCCTGCGTCCATCCACGGCCAGTCAGAGAATTGTGGACTGCTTCTCTGTCTGCATAGTTTTCTCAACATTGCTATCGTTGGACTCCAGTCTCTAGACTAGATAGGTGCAAGTCTGGCCTAAAACATGACAAATTCAAAGAAATCTATTTTATAAATGAAGTGACACAAGTGAGCTGGAATTTACCATAAATAGTCAAACAAATTTTTTTTTTTCATTAGGAAAACAGAAGTGATTTTAGTTAGTGAATAACACAAACACGTGCACGTGCACACACACACACAAACGAATTTTGCTCTACACACACACACACGCACAAATTAACTTTTTTCCCCGATGTTTTTCATGTTGTTATACAGACTGACAAGGTCACTACTAAATGACTCCTGTTTACACATTTCATTGCTCTGCCATCATACTAACCCTGCCGTGTCACGCTTTTCTAAGTGAATACTTTCTATTTTTCACCTTTTTAAATGAATACTTTCTTTTCTAAATGAATACTCCCTTTATCCTTTTATTAACTGAAATCTTCTGATCTTGGAAACTTTTAAAATAGGGGCAAATGAAGTCTGGTACCCAGAGTAGCCTCACTGTAGGACAGACCTCAGTTTCGTAAGTGATCATGTTAAACTGTCTCTGTCCCTCATTGACATCCTCTTTCTCTTCACTATTTCTGTTCCAATGTCACTACATTATTTTTAATTTTAATTTTTAATTGCAAGCAGAGAAAGTGGAGAGAGAAGAGAGACAGAGAGCACATACCAGACCTCTTGCATCTGGCTTTACATGGATACTGAGGAATTGTATCACACTAGCCCTCCAATGTTGTTCCTAATATGTTTATTTCTCACTTCTCCTTCAGAGGGCTGTGTCCTAATATTTATACCATACTTTTTACTTCTATCATTTATGAATTCTTTTCCTCCATGTCTTATGTCTTTACAACTTGTATGACTTTCTTTTGATTCCTAATGTTTTATATTTTCCCTTCTATCCAATTTATTTTGATTAATTCTATGACTTTTAATTGTGTTCCTATGTTAATCATCTCTCTTTGTCTTATTGGAAAATTTATTTATTTATATTTTTATTTGCAAGGGGGAAGAGAGATAGTGAGAGAGAGAGAGAGAGAGAGAGAGAGAATAAACAGGCACTCCAGTGCCTCCTCCTATTGCATATGGACTCCAGATACATGTGCCCTGGAGTGAATCTGGCTGACTTTACATGGGTACTGGGGAATCAAACCCATACCAACAGGCTTTGCAAGCAAGTGAATTTAACCAGTGATCCATATCCTTAGGCTCTCATCTTTCTTTACAGTGTTAACATTTAAATTTACAATTTTCTTGTGCACACCGATGGAGCTGATTACAAAGTGTCTTGATTTGTCTTTATAGTTGTTTGCATTGAGCATTGCTGAATTTTAATTCTTACTATTTGAAGTATGTGTCAAAATTTCCACAATAAGCATTTTCACTTGTGTTTTGCAGATGTGTTCCAGATGGGGGCATTGTGGGTAAAATCAAGGTTCAGATGAAATGACTCCTCCCTCTCTGCTGAGCTTTGCCCTGTGTTCTATGCATTTTCTTTCCCCAAACCCAGGCCAAAGTCAGAAAGTTTCTTTCTCAATTGTCTTTGCTACAAAATAGTTTTCTTTTTGGTCGACCTCGTTTTTAAAGTGTAGCTTTTGGAAGTCTGAGTTTTATAAGGAATCTCAGTTATAACACCCATCCAAAATAAATAAAGAGGATAATTTTAGAATAATAATCATGGGAAAACCAAATAATCACTTAACAAACATTACCTAGAATCCTACTTCTTTACAAACACCAAACTGAAGTTCAGACATATCATATCATCCATGAGGAAAATGATTCACAGAGACATATACTGAAATCAAACCTGATTGATTAATTTACCGCCTAGAAATGAAACACTGAGAAAAGACTCAAAATTCAGAAGTAATGAAGACAGAAAATTTGATTGCATTAAAGTTATTTTAAAAACTTTTTATGAAAAAACTCTATACACAAAATAAAAACAAATGCTATTTTTAAAGTAATATATTTTATGTATTTTATATTTATTCATATTTGTATATATAGAGGCAATTCAAAGAAGTCAGATGCAAATGACATATTTTAAATGTAGGCAAAAACAACATTGGAATATCCCTTCTCACCCATGAGATTGGCAAAAACTTAAAAGTTGGGTCTTACGTGTATTGGTGAAATTGTAATATGTTACTGACAGAAGTGTATAATCCCTCTGATGGGAATTTGGCAATGGTTTTCAAATCTATGTAAAACTGTCCCATAGCACCAACAATAAATACCACTGATATCTCTATACCCTGAGAAAACACCTCTACACACACCACAAGGCTACTTATGCAGAGTTATTTATAAGCATCAAATTTTAACAACTACCTAAATAAATATTCATAAAAGCCTGATTTGAATAAGCTAGGGAAACTTACACAGAAGGCTATTATTCCAATGTTAACAAATGAATAAATTCTTCATAAACTATATAGATTAACTTCCAGAGCATATTGTTGAATGAAAAACAAGTAAGGTGAAGGAATCATTGCTTATTTCTCAAGACAGCAAAGGGGAAGATGGACCAGAACCTAAGTATACATACCTTGCACCAGCAAGAAGGGTGAAAAAGAAAGAAAGAAAGAAAGAAGAAAGAAAGAAAGAGAAGAAAGAGAGAAGAGAAGAGAGAGAGAAAATATGTGGCCTGGATCTCATTTTCTCTGTGTCATTTGATATACATTATTCTTTTTAGCCACATAAACAACTTACACTTTTAAGATCATTAACAAATAAGGAATTTATAAATAAAACAGGAAGTAAAGCTAAGTCAACTTGATGACACTACTACCCTTACAACTTACCTGGTCCTGAGACCTTGAAGTCAACCTTGAATGACTTTAAAATCCAGTCCCTGACTGGAGTTAGATCCCCAGCACCTACAAAAACCAGAAATAAAGTGGAACATGACACACATGTCTATGATCCTAATGTGCCCACAGTAACAGGAGATGGAGTCAGGAATTCCCAGTGGCAAACAATAAGAGACACTCTCTCAAGAAATGTGGAAGAGAAACAACACCCTGAGTTTGTCCTCTGACTGCTACACACATGTCATGGCATGGGTGTGCCCATAAACACACACACATACACACAATGCAGCACACTTGGTTTCTGACTGCTCTGTTATTTTTGTTTCTACTTAGCATGGTATTTTTTTCCCTCGTGATTTTTACTATTTTTGCAAGCTCATAGATAAATTTCAGAGGATATTTGCTGTATTTTGTGCAATATTTTCTGTTTTTATTAAAGAAATCTTGATGTTGTTTGTCTATTTGTTTGAGAAACCAAGTTAACTTTTAAAAACTGCATGTAAGGACATTATTTACTAATGTCTATGTTATTTTTTCATTTTGTCCCAATTCTCTTTCCATTTTGTAACTACCTTTTTAAGTTTTATTGAAACTTTATTTTTTGTTTTCTCATCATAATTCACATTGTTGGTTTCATATTCTTTTTTTTTTTTTTTAGGTAGAGTCTTCCTCTAGTTCTGGCTGATCTGATATTCACTATGTAGTCTCAGGCTGGCCTTGAACTCATGACAATCCTCCTAACTCTGCCTCCCTGAGTGCTGGGATTAAAGACGTGTGCTACCATGCCTGGGCCATATTTTATTTGTTACCATAGTGTGGTACCTGAAATGTGTGCCCCCATAAACTCAGGATTTTTATTAAAGCTTGTAACTTGGGTTTCCAGTTGCCTGGCCCAGGGCCTTGTCACTGGGAGTAGATCTGAATTTCTGTCGAAAGGTATGCAGAGAGGTTCTGAGTTCTGGCTATGCTAGTTTATGGTGCTGGCTGTTTGGTGGTGTCTCATTGCTTGGATTTATCAATGTGAGCCAACTTCTTTCACTATTGATGGAACTTCCCGCTGATCTGTAAGCCTCAAGTAAATCCCTTCCTCCCATAAGCTGTGTCGGTTTGAATGTTCATCCCAGCAAACGTGGAGCTGACGACAACACATAGTCAAAGACATAATTGGATAATTACCCAAAGTCCTTTATGTAAGTATACTTCTGGGAACTTAGAGTTATAGATTTAAAAAATAAGTTTATTTTTAATTATTTATTTGAAAGAGGAGAGAGAGAGAATGAGGTTGTAGGGTCTCCAGCCACTGTAAATGAATTCCAGATGCATGTACCACCTTGTGCTGGCTTAGGTGGTTCCTGGGAAATGGAACCTGGATCCTTTGGCTTTGCAGGTAAATGCCTTAGATACTAAACAAAGTCTGCCGGGTTCTCTGGCAGGTAGGGCTGTGGGAGAGCCGGTCCCACCGGTCTCTTTCCGGGGCTGAGTGGGATGGTGAGTGTCGATGACTCAGAACCTCTCCTAGTCACCAGAGAAAAACCACGCTGAGTCGGGAGTCTTGTCGAAGCAGGAACTCGCTTTATCGTTACAGGTGGTTGCCTATATAGTGTTGAGAAGGAGGGTGGGGATGCTAGGATGGGGGGAGAGGTAAGGGCCAATGGTATATCACGACTTTTGAAATGATTGGTTCGAAGCGTGCGCGGGAACTCTAATTTTTTGCAGAAGTAGCAGGCCAGAGGCAATTTTGCACCCTGTTAAGTCATAGCTGGCCAGAGACAGATCGCCAAACTTTAGCTAGGCTCAGGAAGTTCCACTAGGCCTCATGTCTGGGCCTCTCAAGGCCCAAGACTCTGGCCCTGTAGAATTTTTTTTTTAAGGGTGTCATGTCAATTTCTAATTTTACAAGCTACTCATTAGATGAAACACTGGAAGAAATTCAAACTTAGATTGCCATTCAGTCAACCAAGCTCCAAATATTCAGTCAATGACATTTCTTGATGCCAGCGACTGAGGTGGCTATTCTTTTACAACATAGGTGTCTGGTTAGTAAGTGCTTTTGTGGTGTCTTCTTAGATTTAAATTTTGAACAGTGCAGATAGATGTCTAATTTGTGTTTATCTCTTGCTATGGGATTATTTTTTGTTTTGTTTATTTGATGTCTATCTATATTGCCTTTTTGAGACAGGGTAATATTGAACTTAATTTTGGAGACAACTTTCAGAGCATATTACATTGGCTTCTAACTCACAGAATTCCACCTACCTCAGCCTGAGAAGTACTGAAATTGCAGGTGTGCACTTCCATACTTGGCTTTTCCTATGCTTAAACAATACATATATATTAATTATAAATATACATTTATATACTTATATTTATAATTATAAATATATATAAAATAATATATATACTTTATATATTCTTAATTATATATGCTTCTACATATATCCATGTATATTTGAATAATGCTAAGCTATGATAAGGAACTAAAACCAGAGGATATATCACTTGAGCTAGATTTAAACTCATAATAACTAGCATTCTCTTGCTTTCCCTTTGCAGTCAAAGCTCGGAAGCACCTTCAAGAGAGGAATTAACACATTTTTTTAGAAAGAGTTTTTAAGATTTAACAGTGAGTTCTTACAGACAAAGAAGGACCACAAAATAACAGCCTTTAGTGTATTTCTTCTGCTGTCTTAAAGCACCCTAATACTCACCCTTAGTTTTCAAAATTATTGGAACAAAAGCAAGGATAAATTTTGTAAATAGTAGCACTTAGTATTTCATACTTAATGTTCTAAAAATAATAGTCTAATGGGACCACCCTTCATTGTATCAAATGGGATATACAGGGAACTTAACATGTATGTTCTCCAGCACTTCACAACACAGAAGAGACTAGAGAAAAGTAAGTCATAGTTTCTCCATAGTTAAGTAAATTATAACATCATGACACATGCTCAAATCTTAGAAGGTGAAAGTCTGCTTAGACAAGTTTGGAAACCTTCTCATTGTTGTAGCAACACAACTCTGTTAAGGAAATACCAGAGCATGAAAATTAGGAAGAGATTGAGGGGTGAGAATGAAGTCAGATATGAGTGTTAAGGTATTGTCTTCATGTGCTATTCCAGTAAGTGGTTATTAATTCCCCACATACTAAGGTGGAAACAAAAATATAAATTACTCTGGCTCAACAGATGGCTTAGCAAATAAGGTGCGTGCCTGCATAGCCTAATTACCCAGGATCAATTACCCAGTACCTATGTAAAGCCAGATGTACAAGGTGGCTAATGGGTCTGTAGTTCAATTTCAGTGGCTAGAGGACCTGGTGTACCCATTTTCTTTCTCTCTTTCTCTCTGCCTCTCTCTCTCTCTCTCTCGCTTGCTGCTCTCTATGTCTTCCTGTTTCTCTCCCAAATAAACAAATAAAACATTTTTAAAAATACAAATTAATCAACAGAAGGGTTTAAAAAGTTTGTACACAGATTACAAGCGTTCAGAAAATATGTACTGGCGACATTAACATTGGCAAGGATACAGTGAGATTAGCAAGCTTAAACATTTCTGAGGGGAGAGAAAATTGCTGTCACATTCCTGAGGAGTGATTTGGCAATTCACATTGAGGGTTTCAGATATGTTCAGATCCGTTGGCATAGTGACTCCACTTCTTCTAATTTATACTAAAAGCTAATAAGTTATGCATGCTTGGATTTATGCATGAAGATTTGTGTTGCAAATAAGTTATAGGATTTATGAGACTGGAAACAACATAAATATTCAATAAGACAGAAAGGAATAAGGCAGTTATGATGCTGCCAAAAACAGGAGCATTTTATAGTCATTGAAAAACATGCTTGTTAAGGAAATTTAATGACTGGAGAACATGGATAAATGAAGAATTTAATGACATGAAGCCTTTGCCTTACAGAAACCTGGATTCTTGTCATATTTTCTTCACTAACTCTCTATACAACCTGGATTAAATCTTCCAGAGTTATCTGAGTCTTATGCTTTTTGTTTGTCACGTCATCAGTGATTGGGTTTCTGTGAGGGTTGAGTTGTTGAGTGGGAAGTCCTCTGTTGTTCTAACTTCTCCATGTGGGGACAAAACACATGACCAGAAACGGCTTATAGAAAGGTTATATGTCAGACTACAGTTTTGAAAGCAAGGAAAGCATGTCACAAGCAGGAATGTGGCTCACAGAGTCACAAGTCATCAACAGGAAGGAAGTCATCTGAGTGAGCTAGCTCTCAACACCCAGTGGGCTGGACTGATAAAAGAGGTCCAGCCCCAGGGACACACCTCCTCCAGCAAGGCTCCACATCCCAAAGGCTCCACAACATTCCCAAATTGCCAACAGCTGGAAACCAAGTCATTAAAACACATGAGGCTATGGAGAACACTTCATCTAAACCATGTTGACATCTAAAGGTCTGAGTGCTTACACTGGAGCATGCACTGAGACAGTTATGGCTGTTTTGGGGGGTGAAGCAGTTTCCAACTCCATCTTTCATGTGACTCTCAAACATTCAGCTTCCTCCTCTGGCTGCCAACAATTGTTGGTCTTTTCTGTCTCATGGGACTTGTTCTGGTAAGGGACATGGCTACTATGCAGTTTTGAATATCTCCTTTAGATGTTATCTATTAAGCATTGTTTTATAATATTTGTTAAGTTAGACTAAAGTAAAAATCAAAGCAAATAAACCTGATAATATACTAAGTGTTAGGTGTGCCGTATTTATGAACAAGTTAAATCACTTAACTCTCATGGCCACATTAAACAGATATGATATTCTTTTTCTTAAGATTTTTATTTTTACTTATTTATTCCCTTAATTTGGAAGATAGTGATATTATGGTCATGCCAAGGCCTCATGCCACTGTAAATGAATTCCAGATGCATCTACCATTTGGGGCACTGGATCCTGGGTTGTAAAGTTTTGTAAAGCAAGTACTTTAACCACCAAGTTATCTCCCCATCCCAGGACTCTTATTCTTATTCCACCCTGAGCATCCTAAGAGAAAACAATTAACTTTCCCAAGTTTACACCGAGAGTGACATGTATAAGCCAGCACTAAAGCCCAGGTTTCCTGACCTTCTGCTCTAATTCACCAGCACCATTGCTTATAAATGAACTGGACTGTAAGACCCATGCAGGCATCCATAGCCATGTCCCCCTACCACAATGACACATAAAAAGCAGCACTTAATAAGTTGCTCAATTACCAAACACAAGTGTCTGCATGAAGCTCTCCTGATTGTCCTTCCATGACTGCCTGTCCCTGGTGGACCCTCAGGGCTAGGACCCCTGTTGAGACCCCTGCCCTTGTCCAGCTCTCCATTTTATTTACTGTCTCCATAATGCATCCCTGTTTATGATGGAAGCATTGTTTTGTTTGCCATTTGCCCAATTATTTCCTAGCCGGAGGGGAAAAAAAAAGTAAAATGATTCCAAATTATTAGTCTTATTTTCTCTGTATGATTACTACTTTTTAAGTCAATAGACACACATGCCTTAGATATTGGTTAACAAAATAAACAGAGTTTTTCTCCCACTTTATACTTAGAAAATCCACGGCTTTGCGGTAGCATGTGGTTCCAGATTGCCACGCTGACGGCATGATTCTGGCACGTGTTTTCAGTTTGCTTGACTGAATAGTTTATTATAACTACATTTCCAAATTCCTGAGAAACATGAAACACTCTTTGCCAGGAGAATAACTGCTTTCTGTTGAAAATGCCAACAATTCAGTGTGTCTTGCAACATTTTAATTAGTTTGCTTATGGAACCAAACACAGACATAAAATACCGAGGAAAGGAAAGTCTCCTGCACCATAATTACTGTTTGCAAGGGATTACTTACATCTTCATAATTATTCAAGTGTTTTTGTCCATGAAATTTTACATTTGAAATGGGAAATTTACCCTAGCAGCTTGCTGTGGTGCTCTCTTCCTCTGCATGGGGTGCTGTCGACACTCTGGTCCACCCACCTTGCTCCCTGTTTACAAAGATGGATTTCTTTCCTCAAACTCTTAGATTCAAGGTACTGCCTGAAGCTTTTTAGTTCTTTAATGGCACCTTCTGTTTCCAAAGGACATCTAAGTGGCACTATTTTTAGTAGCTCAAGAAGCTCAGAATTACCCCATCTGGAAGAAAAGGACGTTTTTCAGTGCATGGTTTTCTCACCAGTGCAAGTAGACATAGGCTGAGATCTCTGAATAAAAGAAATAAAAAGGAAAGGAGTCAGATGTGGTGGTGCGTGGCTTTAGTCCCAGTACTCAAGAAGCGGAGGTAGGAAGATGGCCGCAAGTTGGAGGCCAGAAAAACTTTTGGCTTCCATACTTGAATCAGTCTACACCTCTCTCTATGATTTCTGGTATTCATATGGAAGATTTACTGTTGAGGAAAGATATAATTTGTAGGACACAAATTACATATTAAGTGCAAATGTGATTGCTAATTATGCATTCATGGAATTTAATAGGAATACATATTAACTTTCAAAATTAATTTGAAGAAACAGAGATGAACAGAACTGAAAATAAACATCAAATCTAATCATCTCACCTGGAGAGCAGCAGAGTTAATATTTTAAATGCTTCTATGAAGCTATTACACCTATGTCCTGCTATTATGCAAATGGAAAATGCTGCCTGACTTTGAATTTGGGATGAGTTCATTGTTATTAGTTAATAACTGGGACCTGAAAGGCACCAGTAGATCCCTCAAATTACAATAATTTTGTTAGCAAGTGTTGTAGACAGCTCAATGTTTCTGGGATGAACATCCAAACCAGACACAGTTTATAGGAGGAAGGGGTTTATTTCAGCTTACAGATCCATCCATAGCAGAAGAAGCTGCTTCCATACAACCAAGCAGAGAGAAAAACTACAGCAAGACTAACACCAGCACCAGCACACACACCAGACAGCAGCCAACACAAACCAGCAGCAAGCAGGTCTCTAGGCAGAGCTCATACTCTCTGCACACCTTTGAGCGAGAAATCAGATCCGCCCCCAAGGACACCACTGGGCTAGACCCCAGGACCCACACCTGGAGACACCTCTTCCAGCCGGTCAGCTGGAGATCCAAGTGACAAGCTTCAATTAAACACCTGAAGCCAGGTGTGGTGGTACACACCTTTAATCTCAGAACTGGGGGACAGAGATAGGAGGATCACTAAGTTCAAGATCAGCCTGAGACTATATACTGAATTCCAGGTCAGTCTGAACTGCACTGAAACCCTACCTCAAAAAACATAAAAAAATAAATAAAATAAAAACCTGAGTCTGGGGTGGGGCATACATTCAAACTACCACAGGAAATTTAAAATATTAGTTTTTATATTACCTTTTTCAGAAAAATTGATACCCAGTAATAAATTTTCAAATTAGACTCATCCCAAGAAATTCTTCAGAAAGGTAAACAAAAGCCAGGTGAAATAATAGCAGAATCTTGCATTTGGAGTCAGGTCACTATGTACTATTTTGTTTAGAGTTTCCTATTTATAATCTGTGTTGTGTTTTGATTCAGGTGTCCCTCATAAACTTAGGTGTTCTGAATGCAAGTTTCCCAGCTGATAGAGATTTGGGAATTAATGCCTCCTTGAGGCAGTATATTGTTGAGGGCGGGCTTATGGGTGTTATAACCAGTTTCCCCTTGTCAGTGTTTGGCACACTCTTCTGTTCCTGTTGTCCACTTTATGTTAGCCAGTGGGTGATGTCCACCCTCTGCTCATGCCATCGTTTTCCCCTGCCATCATGGAGCTTCCCCTGGAGTCTATAAGCCAAAATAAACCCTTTTTTTCCCCACAAGCTGCTCTTGGTCAAGTGTTTCTACCAGCATTGCAAACCTGACTGCAACAGTAAAGTTGGTACCAGAGGTAGAGTCGTTACTGCTAGAAACCTGACTGAGTGAGTTTTGGCCCTTTGGGACTGATTTTCAGAAGGAATGTGGATGAATTTGAAATCTTGGCCTAATAGATGTCTTACAGTGCTCTAAGTACAGTTTGATAGACTATTCTGGTCAGAGTTGAGAGAATGGAATGCAGTAAGAACTATGGACTGTGAGGTTTGGTTTATGAGGGTGAGAAGAGCTTTACCTGGACTGGGCTAGAAGCAGTTTGTGTGAAAAGCTTATGTGAAAGGTCTGTGTCCTGTGAACTTGTGCAGGGTTGCTTTGCATAGAAATGGACTGGTGTGAGAAGTGGGATATGGTACAGAAAAAATGAAATCTTTGGGCCTAAACTGCTGCCCATTCAACTGCAATTGTATGAGAGATTACAACCATTGAGATTGGGCCAGCTGACCTGCATTGGGATGACAGAAAGAATGCAGTTTTTTGAAGGGGACTGCATGCTGAAGGAGTGTCCTCTTCTTCAAACTCCCACCTGCCCAGATTAACAAATTGTCACCCTGGTATTATGGAGTATAAGAAATGCAGAAAAGAGAGGGTCATTGAATTTACAACACAGTCTTGTGTTTTGGAATTGGCCATGGGCAGTGTGAAACAGGTCTCCTAAGTATTGTCTGCATGGAGACCTGATGGAGCCATGTCGATGAATCATGGGTTGCAGTGGAGGCCCAGTGGAGATGCTAGGACCACGAGATGGCTGCTAAGGAGAGCTTCTGGCCCCAGATGAAGTTTTCCAGAACTGTGAGTAGCCTAGCTAGAGGGGTGGAATTGGAACTACAGATTTGTTACTGGTTGGAATTATCGGACTTGGAGTTTTGCCACTGACTAGTGTTGTTGGACTTGGAGATACAGAGTTTGAAGTTTGCCCTGGTTGTTTTGAAAGTTGTATTAGTTGAATGCTTTTTTGCTATGTCCAATGCCATCTTTTGCAGTATGAATGTTTATTTTGTGCCATTATGTGTTTTTTGTTTATTTTTGGTATTATGGGTCAGTTGAAAGACTTTGGATTATGGGGATGTTTGAGTGTCATTAGGGGTGATTAAAAACTATGGGGATTTTAAAAGTTGCATGAATGCATTGCATTTTACATCATGCATTGATATCAGTTTATGGAAGCCAGGGGCAAAATGTGGTGGTTTGATTCAGGTGTCCCCCATAAACTTAGATATTCTGAATTCTAGGTTCCCAGCTGATGGAGATTTGGGAATTAACGCCTCCTGGAGGCAGTATGTTGTTGGGGGTGGGCTTATGGGTATTATAGCCAGTTGCTCCTTGCCAGTGTTTGGTACACTCTCCGATTGTTGTTATCTACCTGATGTTGGCCAAAATGATGTCCGCCCTCTGCTCATGCTATCGTTTTCCCCTGCCATCATGGAACAGAAATGTGGAAATGGCAAAGATTGTGCCAAAAAAGAAGATAAGTTATCAGAAGCCTGGGAGTTTACTCAGGTCAGTGTTCCCTGGGTCAGTGGGAATAGTTTCCTTGGATAAAAGGAGTAGATAATTACAGACTCTGCAGTCTGTGGTTTGAACTTGCTTTTTCAAACAGAAACAAAACACAGTTTAAAGAATTTGCCATCCAGGGATTAAGGAGTAGAAGAAAATAGCTTTTTGTAATTAAAGTTGTAAAGGACATGCAACACATTTTTCATTTGTTCAAGTATTTTTTCCATATTCAAAGCCCAAATACCTTTTGAAAGAGAGAACCATCATTTCCTAATAATCTTCTGTTACATGTCTAAATCAAAAAGTAATCCCATAAATAATTGGCTTCCAACTGTTGCTTAAGGGCAGTGTGTCAGAAAATCTTGACTATGTTGCCATGTGTTCTGTAGAATAAGGACACTTGGAAAATAGCAAACAGATTTGACAAATTGTATCCCAGGAGACCAGAGTGCATCCAAGTCAGGAATGAGACAAATTTGTGGTACGTGCCTGGGCAGTTGGCTGAACTCTAGGGGATGGCTGGTATTTAGTCTACAGAAATAGCAACTTTGTGTAATCCAACTCAATAGTTATGATGTTGTATATTTCTATATACTGCATTTTGCCTCAACATGACAGTACTTACCTGCTCCTGTTTAAGAAATTACCTCCAGGCTGGAGAGATGGCTCATTGGTTAAGGCATTTGCTGGCAAAGCCTTAGGACTGCAGTTTGATTCCCCAGTACCCAAATAAGACTAAATGCACACAGTAGTACATGCATCTGGAGTATGTTTGCAGCAACTGGGTGCACTGGCCCACCCATATTCATTCTCTGTCTCCTTGCAAATAAATAAATAAAAACATTTTACAAAAAATAAATTACCCCAAAATTTAGTGGCTTACAACAACAAAAATTTACGCCACCATTTCTGTGTCTGGAATTTAAAGTGGCTTGGCTAGTGATTCTCGCTCAAGGTTTCCAATGGCAAAGTTGCAGGCAGAGTTCGGGAGTTCTGAAGGTTTGCTTATGGCTTGTGGACACTCTGCTAGGAAGGCACACTCAGTTGCTGGCAAGCGGTCTTTCATCCTTTCCATAGGCCTTTCCAGAAGAAAGCTGCTTTAGGGCGCCCTAGCTGAAAAGTAAGAGTTTTAGTGTTTTTCTTCCCACTCTAGAAGTCAGCTATAATCTTTTCCTTCACACCTTGTATCTTGCAGTGGAATCACTCTGTCTAACTCACAATCAAGAAGTAGAGAATTAAGGTCTGTGTTTTGGAATAAAGATTATCAAAAGATTTGTGAGAAGGGGCTAGAGAGATGGCTTAGCAGTGAAGACACTTGCCTGCAAAGCCACCAATGACCCTGGTTTGATTCCCAGTACCCAGGTAAAGCTAGATGCACAAAGTGGCACATCTGTCTGGAATTCCTTTGCTAAAGGCCCTGGCATACCCATTCTTTTTTTCTCTCTCTCTTTCTCTCTCATCTCTCTTTTGTCTCTCTCTCTCTCTCTCTCTCTCTCTCTGCTTACAAATAAATTTTAAAAATGGTGGGCATATTTGAGGCCATCACAGCAATTTCTTAGGCTGGTGACTTGACACCTATTTTGACACCCTGGTGCCCTCTTCCTCTAACTCATTTCTTCTTTGTACTCTGTCTTCCTGTGAAGACCTCATTCTTCTCTCTTTCCCTAGCATGTCTGCTGACATGAAACATCTGAAAAGTAATCATCTTTATCATTTGGAGCTTCAGGGATCTATGAGCATACTCTAAAGCCACATCCCATCTTAGAAATCAAATGTCTTACTAAAATGAGGAAAAACATTTAGTCCTGACTTACTCATGTGATACTTGAAAATTATACATTAGAAGCAGCTACACTAATGGTTTAGCACGGAAACCCTACTTACCTGGGCAGAGCAACTGAGCTGTGGCTTCAGTTTAGCTAGTAATCATTTATCAAATACTGAATGAGAAGTTCAGTTTTCCCTCCCCTGGAGACATAGGCAAAATCTAACCATAATCATATATGCCAGATTCTAGACCAAACTGTTCATCTTCAAGAAAATATTTGCAGGAACTTAAGTCATACCAGGCCACACATATCAAGTAATAGTACCATTCCTGGACTATTTTGTTTTACTTTTCATTTAGTTTTTTAGAGAGAGAGAGAGAAAGAATAAGAGAGAGAGAGTGTGTGTGTGTGTGTGAGAGAGAGAGAGAGAGAGAGAACTGGCACTCCAGGGCCTCAGCAACTGCAATCAAACTACAGGCACTTATGCCACCTAGTGGACATGTGCAACTTTCCATTTGCCTCACCTTGTGCATCTGGCTAATGAGGGATCTAGAAAGTCAAACATGGGTCCTTAGGCTTCTCAGGCAAGTGCCTTAACTGCTAAGACATTGCTCCAGCCCTCTATGTTCTTTTTCTTTTTTTAAAAAAAAAATATTTTTAGTTCTATTTATTTATTTTCAAGGAGAGAAAGAGATAAAATGGAGAAAGTTTAGGCATGCCAGGGCCTCTAGCCACTGCAAACAAACTCCAGATGCATGCACCACCTCGTGCGTCTGGCTTTACATGGGTCCTGAGGAATCAAATCCAGGTTGTTAAGCTTTGCAGGCAACCATCTTGACGACTGAGCAACATCTCCAGCCTTCCTGGGTAATTTTGTCTCCCTTTCCAGAGAAAACAATCAAAGGCAAAACATGTATCCTACCATGTGTACTAGGAAATTGGTTCTCATTAAGTCCAGGATTTAAGTCATGTTCATAACCAACAGCAGGTCTCATTTTTATCGATGATCCTCACGACAAATAGGTACACAGTACGGAAATTCAACCATCTCCGGAGAGATGCTAAGAGGCTAGAATCAAGAAGCTAAGCATAAGAATGATAGAGCTGGAAAGAGTGTTCAGTGGTTAAGGTGCTTGTCTAAAAAGCTTAAGAACTCAGGTTTGATTCTCCAGTACCCACATACAGCCAGATGCACAGTGGCACATGCATTTGGAGCTTGTTTGGAGGGCTGGAAACCTTGGCATGTCCATTCTCTCTCTATTTCTCTCTGTCTCTCTTTCATCTCTATCTCTCTCTGTTTGCAAATAAGTAAATAATTTTTTAGGGAGATAGAGAGACAGAGAGAGAAATTGGCACACCAGGGCCTCAGCCACCGCAAGCGAACTCTATACTCTTCCATAACCTAGTGGGCATATGCGACCTTTGCTTGCCTCATTTTTGTGCATATAGCTACTGTGGTATCTGGAGAGTTGAACCTGAGTCCTTAGGCTTCACAGGCAAGTGCCTTAACTGCTAAGGCAACCCTCTAGCCCTAAATAAAAATATTTTTTTAAAAAATGATTTTAGAAAGAATGAGAAAGAGAGAGAGAGGAAGAGTAAGAGAGAAAGAGCAAGAAATAGAGAGAAAGAGACAGAGAACTTAGGTCCTTATTTTTTAAAAATAGTTTATTTGTTTACTTGACAGCGAGAGAGAGAATGGGCATACTAGGGCCTCCAGCCACTGCAAATGAACTTCAGATGCATGCACCACCTTGTACACCTGTCTTACATGGGTCCTGGGGAGTCAAGCCTCAAACCAGGTTCCTTAGGCTTCATAGGGCAAGTGCTTAACCACTAAGCCATCTCTCCAGCCCCTAGGTCTTTATTTTTTAAAATAAGTTAATTAATTAATTCATTTATATATGAGAGAGAGAGAAAGAGGCAGAGAGAGACAATGGTCATGCCAGGACATCTAGCCACTGCGAACAAACTTTAGCTGCATGTGCCACCTTGTGCATCTGTTTTACATGGGTGCTGGAAAATTGAACCTGGTCCAAAGGCTTTGCAGACATGCACCTTAACCACTAAGCAATCTCTTCAGCCTTAGGTCTTTATTTAAAAAAAAAAAAACAGAAATTTTGATTTATTATTTGTGAGTTCCTTTGTATTGGCATTATTGATATTTGATGTCACAGGTGCATGTCTGTGCCAGCAAAAACTGTCCCTAGATCTCTGAAACTATTGAGAGAAGACAGAATGCGGGTGATAGTTTACTCATCTTAAATAATCTCCATTCTACTCACTTCTCCAAAGATATGCTAAGATAACAAGGACATTTTAGGTCTATCTACAAACATATAACTCACTCAACCTTTTATTATTTTTCCCTTCCCATCTTCTAACTCCCAATTAATTCTTTGCATTCCTTACAAGCCCAAAGCAACACACATCCAAAGGGACTTTATTGCCTTTGGAAGATGAATGTGACTGACATTAGCCACTGCAAAACCACCACTGCCGTAATTGGGCTTTAAATTTTAGCTTTTTTAAAACTGCATATGTAGCAGGCATAAGCAAAAGCACACAAATCCTAAGTATAAAGTTCATTAGAATTTTACAAACTTATCTGTGTTAGTCATTGATTCAAGAAGTAGACTATTAGTCGGGTGTGGTGGCACACACCTTTAATCCCAGCCCTTGGAAGCCTGAGGTAGGAGAGCTATGAGTTCAAGGCCAGCCTGGAGCAGCAGAGTGAGTTCCAGGTCAGCCTGGGCTAGAGTCAGATCCTACCTCAAAATAAATAAATAAAAATTACAAAAATTAAAAAAAGAAGTAGACAATTAGTAGTTTTTCAAACATCCTCTCCTTTCATCGTGAACTTGGTTCTATCCTACAATTTTGTATGTTTTAAAACAGAAAATTGAAAGATCTATACCTGGAACTCTTATCTCAATTTATCCAGACATAATAAATATTCATGTTTTTCTTATTATCTCTCCACCTTCCATTCCTCCTTCCTTCTTCCTCCCATATTTTGATGCCACTTGTATTATTGGAAACATGTGTCCTTTTCCCTGAATACTACAGTGAATCTCTCCTCTGATCACAGAACAGTTAATCATAATTAGAACTGGTAATATTGATACACTATCAAACAGCCCACAGTCCACATTCAGACTGGTCCATTGTTCTAGTGATATCTTTGAGCTTTCTTGTGTGTCCAAAAGCCAATTTAAGACTCTGTAGCGTGCTTAATTTTCCTTAGTTTAGCCTTTTACTGTAAAGTAGTTCTCTAACCTTTCTCTACTGAGTGTCTTGACATTTGTGAAGAGAAAATGCCAGTCTTTCTGAAGAGCATTTCTCATTTGTTTCTTGACTTCATGTTTCTTGTTTATATTTTAGAATATTTCTTTAGTGTCTGCAGAGATGTCTCAGAGGTTAAAACACTTGCCTGTAAAGCCTAAGGACCCAAGCTTGATTCCCCAGTGCCCATGTAAAGCCAGATGCACAAAATGGTGCATGCATCTAGAGTTTGTTTGCAGTGGCTAGAGGTCCTGGCACATCCGACTCCACTTTCTGTCTCTCTCTGCTTAAAAATAAATTAAATACATTTTAAAATATTTCTTTACTTGACTACTGATATGCTCTTGTCCAGTCTGTCTGGTAAATGTGTTTGTCTCATTCAGTTGTGACTCTGAATATTAGGACAGCACCTTGGTACACAGAAGGTACAAATAGCTGACTTAAAAAAAAAAGCTTGATACTTAGATGGCATGGACTGTATACATATTGTTTCATGTGTAATCCTTGGTACAACCTTGAAAAATAACTATTCTTAAACCCATTTTGCAGAGAAGCAAAGGTGTCTACTGATCATCATTACACCTGTATTAAGTTGCAGTGCTAAGATGGAAAACTGATCTAAACAAAATGCTGTTCTCATCAGAATATTCTCGATGTCTATGAATACAGAGGCAGTACCTTCTGCTTTTGATATCAGCTTTGGAAGTCATCATGCCTGCCAGTTATTGTAGCATAACTGTAATGGAATGAAACGAAATAAAACTAAGTATTCACATGCTATCTTTATCTACTAAATATGTGAATACAAACACCCTCTAAACTCACCTAGCTTCTAAGGATGTCTCAGTCTCCTCTGGCTAGTCTCCAGGAGCTTACAAGATCAGAAATCACCTTTGAGCAAAAACATTCTTATCTGTAACTACAATATGCTTGAAATTGAATTATTTTCATTTTCTTCCCCCTGTCTTCCTCCTTCCCATCCTTCTGTCCCTTCTTGCTCCCCACCTCTTTCTAACTGTGGGCAGGCACTTAAGAAAGATTCTATAAATAATTTGTTGAGAATGAGCCTAAGAGGTTTCTCTATTTCTTTTGATCTTTCTTTCCTCACTCTTTCCATCCCATCCTCCTCCTTCTTTCTTCCTTTCCCTAGCTCTTTGCATTTTTCTTTGCTCTAACACCATTATATTAGTTCCTGTTTTTAATGAAGGAAAGAAAGTAAAGACACAGAGATTGAAAATTATATTTTATATTTGAAAGAGTTTGAACTTACCAAGCTTGATGTTTTAAAGTCCTGGTAAATGATTTTTTTTTCACTCTTTGCTCAGGAAAATAAATTGGTTTGTGGTCATGCAGATCACTGTATGAAAGTGAATTAGAAGAGTTAAATAGGAAATGAAGATTAGACCTTAGAAACTCTTTGTGACATTTTCAGAACACTTTGTGTGCAACTAATTGAGTATGCTTTGCTTATTTCAAATTTTAGCTGCCATTTAGTCCTTTTTATGTGAATGCAATTATTATATTTTGCACCTGTCACAATGTGTAACATAATATTAACATTCAAAGGGATTCAGACATTGATCTGAGCTCAGACTTGCATTTCTGCTCTGTATTTGACTTTTTGTTTTGATCAGTATTGTTGCCAGAACCATCATTTCAAATCCCATCATGTTGCTTTCAATGCATACCTCTACAATTTGTGGGCATGCGTACATTTTTAAATGACCCACGAGAAGAAACACATTAAGAAAAAAAATGAGCTCATGCCTATTCATTGTATTGGATGAATAAAGAAAATGATTTGACTGCTGGGAACAACAAATTATAAGACAAAGTAATTTTTTCTTTCTTTTTTTTTTTTCAAGGCAGTGTCTCACTCTAGCTCAGCCTGACCTGGAATTTGCTATGTAGTCTCAGGGTGGCCTTGAACTCTTGGGAAACCTAATACCTCTGCCTCCCAAGAGCTGAGATTAAAGACATGAGCCACCATACCCGGCTAAGACAAAGTAATTTTATGAGTGGAACTGAATGTTTTTGCCAATAATCTTCAGAGTGGACTCCCAGGTTACAATTATTTACATATAGACAACTATGTCCAGTATCTTAGGGTCTGGGGACAATGATTTGGATAAGGGTGAATGCCAGGAGTAGAAGCAATAAGCACTTCTTTCTTTGCTCTCTTCACTTCCTTTCTGAAATGCTAACATGAATCTCCCTATAAATGGTTATAACATAAAAAAACTGGATTGAACCCTGTCATCACCCCTTACACTTCTAAATAGACCTTTACAAAGACCCAATGTCACCCCAAGAAGGAAAGATGACCATGACCTCCAATTCCTGCATCATGACCGCTTCAAGAGAGGTCTGATGGCACACACCAGTTTAGTCCAGCTTTAGTATCCTCAAAAGCAAATGAACATTTGTGCAATATTTACAAATGCTTTTTAGCCTCTTATACAACTGCTAACAGAGTTTTCTCAGAGAATGTCTCATAAAACACTGCTTGGGAGATGATATTAAAAACAAGATGGGCTATGTCTAAGTATTTAAGGAAGCATATCATCACCACATCTTCCTCACACATCAGAACTCCTTTGACTACAGAGAGATGGAATGTTGCAAGTCAGAGCCAAATGACCTTGGGCTACTTTTAGCCCCTCAATAGCCATTTATTGCCCTCCTCCGTGTGGGACCTAACATTCTGGTATTCTCAGTGGATCAAGCACAAGCTTTGTAGAATGGAAGAACAGACCCCCAGCTTTCACCAACCCAAAGGCTAATAATGTCATCCAATAATGTCATCCGACAGCATCTGAAGCCTATGGTGGAGATCTCCCTGCTTTGCTATAATCTGCCTACCTGATGGTCAGCCAATATATTTGAAAAGTGCCTTTATTTAGAACTTTCTTGTGTTCTGTAACCATAAAACCTACATTAAATTGTTAACATGTTGGGAAACGGAATTGGGGTGACCTAAATCAGTGTTTCTAGGCCATGGCCACAGCCACTCATATTTGACTCTGGAATAAATTACCTCTTACCTATCCGCTTTGAGGGGAGAGCTGTGTCTTTCACATTGACACACGTATTATGTTCATTTAGAGAACAAACTAGTAAGGAACCTCATGTCCTCTATGAAGCATTTGAAAGTCAGACCAAACATCACTGTGAGTATCACATAACTTTACAAACTGGCTAGTGACACCTTCTCATGGTCCCTTCCTGTCACCTCGAGGCCAACATTCCCAGTTAAACCCATACTGACCTTTCTCCAGGAGTGTTCTCCTTCCAGGGAGGCACCTGACCATCCAAGCTGGTGTGCAAGGTGTTAGCCAAGAACTCTCGCAGCAGCCCTCTTGCTGCACAGGGACGGCTCATCACCTCGCCTGCTGACCTTACCCCTGAAAACCCTAATTGTCTGCCGCTCTACATTCTCCACGCCAATTCTGGTTCAGTCCTTAATCATATCTTCTCCCAATAACTTGTTTGCATTTTCTGCTTGTTGCTACACAGTGATTCTCTTTTCTGGCTCCAAACCTGTCCTTCCTTCCTCAGAGAAGATTTGTGATCATGTCTTACCCCCCGCTCTGTCTGTTTCTATATCTTCCTATTGCTTTCAAGATTGAGAACTGCATCAGGATTCTCCAGAGGAACAGAAATGATAAAATGTACTAGAAAGGATTCATGAAAAGCTAAAGAGACATTAAAATAGAAGAAATAATAATTGGAAAGAAGAGGGGTTTCAGAGGTGAGGGGGAGGAGAGACAAAGAAGGGTGGTAGCAGGGGATATATAAATTTTTAATTTCTAATATTTTATGTATGTATTTATTTGAGAGAGAGAGAGAGAGGGAGTGAGAGAGAGAATGGGTACACCAGGGTCTCTAGCTACTGCAAAAGAACGCCACATGCATGTGCCACTATGTGCATCTGGCTTATTTGGGTACTGGAGACTCAAACCTGGGTCCTTAGGCTTCCCAGGCAAGCGCCTTAACCAGCCCTCTCTCCAGCCCTTTATTTTAATTTTTAAAAACAAAACAGGGGCTGGATAGATGGCTTAGCAGTTAAAGTGCTTGCCTGCAATGCCAAAGGACAGGGGTTCAATTCCGCAGGACCCACATAAGCCAGGTGCATGAGGTGGCATACGTATTTGAAGTTTGTTTGCATCTGCCCTTTCCAATCTCTGGCCATTTTCTCTGTCCATTTCTCCATCTTGCCTTGGTGGGAAGGGAGCCACTAAACAAGACCCTCCTGTCCTGGAGTCCAGCGGATGCTCAAGCTTGAGTTCTTTCCTCTATATCCACCACTGGGCCAAGGCCATGCTCATGCTCATGGGGGGAGCCTGGAAGTTGACAAAACCCTGCCTCATGTCTAGAGGGCTTTGGGCTGTGCCATCTCCTGTGACTTGGGTCAGGGCAAGAGCCTCAGATGATTGTTTTCCACACTCTGAAAATATGAAATTGTAATGAATGTGTTGATTGCCTGCATTCCCAGCTGGAAGTGGAAAAAGAGATTAGATTTTTGAGTCTTTGATGAGAAACGTTGTGGTATTTTACAACTCTATGAATTATTTTCTCTTATCACTTTAGCTTGACAGATGGTGAAAAATCTTTTCTTGAAGAAGAAATTGCCTTTCATTAACAGCATTCAGCATCTTCATTTGCTTTTATTTGACAATACATTTTGTCCTGGTATTTGAAATATGCATGGCCTGTCAGTTGGAAGTATGATACTTATTCTGATTTGTTAATTCAAATAGACTTCTGGATGAAGAAAAACATAGAAATATCAAATTGCTGTACTCTAGATTTGTATGCAGGGTATTTATGTGATTTTCTTTACACTAAAAGCAACAGTATTCACATAAATGAATTATTGGTTGCAAAATCACTTTAAAAACAACATTATTAGCTACATGGAATAAAGACAACAAATACAAGAAGTTTGTGGTTTATGATGCAATTCCAGCAGGTGGTGTTGTCTAATGTTTTATTATAAAATCTCGAGGCTTTAAAAGAACATTATGGTTTTTATACTTTCCCCTTAAAAAACGTAACACAGTGTCTCACCTTCTCTGGTTTCTTTCCCTTGGGTGCTTTATAAAGGGACACTTACACATTGTTCTACTTGGAGAGAAAATTTATATTTTGAGCACCCACAGTTTATATCTAGACATTCTCTGATTGCTGAATCCAAGTCGTCTCTCCCCAGCCTATTTATTTAGACTCATATTTCATTTATAAAACTTTCTGCAGTAATTTAGAAAAAATAGGATAGTCATTTGCTATAACATTTGGCAATTGAACCTAGTCATTCTCTGAGATAATTATATCACAGGTAAAAATGTTTATTTTCGTTGATGAGAAACAATTGTTCTGTGTTTTTTTTTCTTTTTTGGTCATGTATCAAATGAGAATGGTAATATTATGCTGGAGAGACTGCTTAGCAGTTAAGGCACTTGCTGACAAAGCCAAAGGACCCCAGTTCAATTCCCTAGTACCGATGTAAAGCCAAATGTACAGGTGACACATGCATCTGGAGTTTGTTTGCAGGGGCTAAAGGCCCTGGCATGCCCATTCTCTCTCTTTATCTGCCCCTTTCTCCTTTTCTCTAAAATAAATAAATAAGTAAAGTATTTAAAAATGGTAATGTCAGGGCTGGAGCATGGATAATAGGAGAAAATGGTACATATTCCTATCTGGTGGAGGCATACTTTAGGTCTGGGACTGGCCACTGTAGAAACATAACCATCTCTTTTGATACTAGAATTATGAATCTGTAATTATTCATATCATTTTTGAGAGATCGTATTGAGCAGTTGTCCTTAAAACAGCCAGAATTACGCATTATGTTTTCTTCTTATTAGAAAGGCACATATCCATCATACTGTACAAGGTTCTCTAAGGTGTTGATTGTTTGGATTACATTGCTCTGTTGGCTGAGGACTCACTCCCATGATGAAAAACCTAGGTAAAATGCAAGGCATGTTTTCCCAAGCTAGCTCTATTGATTCATGAATTTAATAAATTATTTATTTATTTGCAAAGAGTGAGATTGAGAGCATGGGTGCACCAAGGCCTCTAGTTGCTGCAAATGAACTCGAAATGAATGCACCAATTTGTGCATCTGGCTTTACTTGGGTACTGGGAACCTGGGTAATCAGTTTTTGCCATCAAGAGCCTTAACCACTGAGGCATCTCTCCAGCCCTGTTCATTATAATTCTGTGGTTGTTCAAGGAATGAATGGCTGGGAGCAGCAATGGCTGAAGTGAAATGGAAGGGCAATGTTTAGGCATACTCCTTGCACGTTGACAAGCAAGTGTTTCTGTGCAGCAAACATGAATGATGCTTTTTTTTTTTTGCAAGTTATGTTATTTGATGATAGTATAACATGTGAAAACTGTCACATGTATTGAATGCCAGTAGTTTGGTAAACATTTTACTCAGAGGTAATGATTCCTACTCAGACATAGTGATTTACTGAAATTATACTGACTCGGGACATTTTAAATAAATCATGATGAATGTAGTCATAAAAGATTAGACAAGAAGTAGTGATATAAGGAAAAGTCAGAGTGAAACTTGAAGAGCTAGTAGGGTATACTGTTCTAAAACTTTAACTGCTACCACAAGACTAAATAACTACCTACCGAGCTCCATTGAAAGGTGTTAATTAATATAATTTTTAATTAACATAATTATAAATTACTTTTAAGCATTGATGCCAAATTTTCCTATACAATAGTGTGAAAAGTTCATCAGGCACTGGAGAGAGGGCCCACCAGTTAAGGCACTTGCCTGCAAAGCCTAAATGGCCTGAATTCCATTCCCCAGTACCCACCTAAGCCAGATGCCCAAGGTAGTGCATATGTCTGGATTTTGTTTGCAGTGGTTGGACCCTGGCATGCCCATTCTCTGTCTCTGTCTCTGTCTCTGTCTTTCTCTTTCTCTTATGGTGCACACATTTAATCCCAGCACATTGGAGGATGAGGTAAGAGGATGGGTGTGAATTTGAGGACAGCCTGAGAATACATAGTGAACACCAGGTCAGCCTGGGCTAGAGTGACACCCTACTCCAAAGAACCAAATAAATAAATAAATAAATAGATAAATATCCTTAAATATTTAATAGCTTTTATGATGTTTTTCAAAGAAATTAAAAAGCTTAACCTACCCACTGCCTTTCATATCATCCGATGAACTAAAAAGAAAGGCATCTTTAGATGTCAACAGCCAAATTGCTAGCTACTTGAATATTTTTTTAATATTTTATTTTTATTTATTTATTTATTTGACAGAGCAAGAGGGAGAGAGAGAGTGAGAGAATGGGTGCACCAGGGCCTCCAGCTACTGCAAATGAACTCCAGATGTGTGTACCCCCTTGTGCATCTGGCTAACATGGATCCTGGGGAATTGAACCTGGATCCTTTGGCTTTGCAGGCAAACGCCTTAACTGCTAAGTAATCCCTCCATTTTTATTTATTTATTTGAGAGAGGGAAAGAGGCAAAGTGAGAGAGAGAGAGAGACAGAATAGGTGTGCCAGGGCCTCCAGCCACTGAAGATGCTTGCACCACCTTGTGCATCTGCGTTATGTGGGTACTGGGGAATAGAATCTGGGTCCTTAGGCTTTGCAGGCAAGTGCCTTAAACTCCAGCCCTAGAAGTTTAATCTTAATTATTTTAGCCAATCATCATAAGTATGTTGAATTGCAAAGCTTAGAAATTGGAGGCTCAGAAAGATTTCAAAGTCATCAACTAGTGAAAGGTATAATCAGGTCTTGAACGCAGCCCACTGAATCTTGGTGTCATAGTCATTTATTTTTTCACATTGCAACTATTCTGAAAATGACTCAAAATTATTTATTCTTTTTTGTTTCTCCTTTTTGTTTTTTGTAGTAGGGTCTCACTCTAGTCCAGACTGACCTGGAATTCACTATGTACTCCCAGGCTGGCCTCAAACTCACAACAATCCCCTGAACTGTGCCTCCTGAGTCCTAGGATTAAAGGCATGCACCACCATGCACCGCTGAAAATTAATTTAAACATAGGCATATCATATCATATTTATGTTTCCTAATACCTTCTCCCGATACAAGTCTTTATTAAACCTAGGATGTTATGTTGTTCAGAGTTGAGAAAGTGGTCCTTTAGAGATTGAAAAACCATCACCAGATCTTGGAGGAGGGCACCAAGCTGGGAAAGTGACTGGGCAAGAGTACACAGATCATCATACAAATAATTTTCAAAGTAAATATTTTATTATTTATTTATTTGTGCGGGGGAGAGGCAGATAGAGAGAAAGAGAGAATGGGCATGCCAGGACTCTAGCCACTGCAGATGAACTCCAGATGCATGTGCTCCTTTGTGCATCTGGCTAATGTGGGTCCTGAGAATTCAAACCGGGGTCTTCAGGCTTCACAGGCAAAGGCCTTAACTGCTAAGCCATTTCCTCAGCCCCACCATGTAAATAAATAAATATCCTGTGTAATTGTGAGGATTTGGAACTGTAGAAGAGGAAGGCTCTCTCTTGGTTATGCTGCCAGAGGATGGAAAATGGTCCCCTGAACATTCGGTGTGAGGTAACCTATTTAGGTTCAACTTTATAATTTCCTTCCAAAACATTATAAAAGCTATTAAATATCTGATGAACTTTTGACACTATTGTATAGAAAAACTTTGGCACCAATCCTAAAATGTAATTTATAATTATGTTAATTACAAATTATATTAATTAACACCTTTCAATGATTAGAAGTTTAATCTTAGTTATTTAGCCAAATATTTTAAGTACTTCTGTTTCAAAGTTGAGAAATCTGAAACTCAGGAAAATTCCAGAGTCCTCTGTACATTAGAGAGGTATGAGGTAAGGGGAGCCTAATTGATTAAAATAAGTATCATTGCTCTTTGCCCAAGAAATTCTTCTGTTTGTCCCAATGGGGGACTGATCCAATAGGTTCCCACAAGGTAACAGCTATACAACTGCTACTATCTGGTCATAATAGGGGAAAACTTAATACTCTGTTTTCATATCTCTTATCCATGTGATACCGACATAATATTGTTACTTTCTCTTCTTACAGGTATTAAATGAAAAATATAAATTAGAATGGTGAAGTAAGGGTGTGTGGGTGTGGGTGTGTCTATATTTAAACCAAGTGTTTGGAAAAATCATTATATATACACAACACATTAAAGTGTGGCAGGTTTATTTTGAGATATAGTAAACAAAAAAAATAGGGCCAAAATAGAGACTGGAGTTGGTGACCTATTTGATTTTAAAATATGCAGAGCATTGTCATAGGAAGCAAAGAGTGGACTGAGATAGCAGCAGCTTAAGTCAAGAAACAGGACTCAGTTTGAAGTGGGCTCAGGAGAAGGCAGCCATGCAGTTTAGAATAGACTCTGAAACGTGGCATTCAGTGTCACAGCCTGCAGATCACAGCAAGCATGGCTGCCCCAGCCAAAATGCAGGCAGTTCCACATCTAGTGCACCCTGGTATACACCCAGATGTCTACTACACACCCAAATATCTGTGGGTAAGTGACATCAAACAGATTTCAAAATAATGATGAAAAATTGAGCAGTAAATTTGCAGTGTTTTGCTAAAAACTTGTAATTTCTTAAGAATACTTATATTTCAATTGAAAAATAATTAAGATTTTGAGAGAAACTTGAGCAAGTGTTAAAAGGATTTGAGTTACAAGGCAAATGGCTAATAAGTATGTTAAGCTACATGAGTAAAATGAATGTAAATTAAAAGAGAAATGGTTAATATTTGTTATTAAATAGGGATCAGAAATATTGCAGTATAGTAGAAAGTGAGGATAAATAGAGCTTCTTAATCATTCTTTGTAAATAGAGTCTTCGCTGAGAGCAAGTTTCTAATATAGTTAGTTGAACTCTCATGATTGTTAAATGATGTAAAAAAATCTTTATTAACTTTATCCTATAAGCCTACACAAAGCCTCTAATCAGAAATATTTATTTATTTTGCAGCAAATGTCATTCTCAGTTATAATTCTATGGCTAATTTTATATTATCTCTTTTCTTCAGATTGGCTAGCAAAATTGAGTAAAGAATGATAAAAATTACATAAAACTCCAACCCATGAATTTGGAAAGTAAAGCTTAGAGAAAGAAAATATAACAATTGCAACCAAAATTAGTCAGATAAAAATCAAATGATAAATCAATATATGTGCATGTATGTTTGTAGTTCAAAATATAGAAATGTGTTTATTTTTCAAGAAGAAATTAAATGTTCAAATATAACAAATTAGAAATTTCATTATGGTCATAATACATGTAAATAAATGATAAGCCTAAAAATTTCAGTGGTTATTTCATTATATAATGTACACTTTTAAGGAAGTTTTAAGAAATTTATGGAATGATGTAAAGTCAATATTTATAGAAGAAATTCAGTTGCAGAAAGCAAAAAGAAAGAGAAATGTCTACTGCCTAAGAGTGTTTGACTTCCAAACTTTCCAGAAAGATTTTAAATTTATTTTATATTTTGTTGCAGATTCAATATGGACAATTTTGTTGCTTATTTAAATAATTTTATCCCAAAATACTACTAAAAATCTAGAACATATTTAAAATATATTGATATAATTCAGAAGTAAGAAATTAAGGCAATTTTTAAAAAGTCAAGTCAAATTGAACTACTAGATGTTATAACACTTTAACAGTTATAAGCAGTGGGGTTGATAATATTAGAAACGTTAAACACTCACTAGTGAACATGATTTACAAACTATGAAATCAGAAGTCAGCCTTTCCAATCAGTAGATGGAGTGTCCTATTCAAATGTTATCAGACTTAAAAATTATTACATGAACAATCAAAAAAATGCTTTATAACTTTTCATCTTTAGGATGTAAAAAATGCAATTTGAACATCAAAATACTTGAATAGTAATATGCAAATGTGCTGTTTTAGTATTAATTTTCCTCTTACATAATGCAAACCTTAAGTAGCCAATTTTTTGTACATATGTGAAATCCTTAAAAGCCATTGCATCATCGCTACCTCCATTCATTTCACATTAAAGGAAGGATGGAAATAGTTAAACTGAAGGAAAATTGTATAGAAAGTCAAGGAACTGATGCCTCCTCCAAAGAGAAGATCCTAATTTTGTGCTTCGCTGGTGTTTGACTGCAAAAATGCATACATATATTTGGCGCATTGATCCATAACCTGAACAGGGGTCAGTCAGGAAAATCAGCTAATTTTCCATGTGAATATCCACACTTGCATTAAGTAAAATTAAGGGGAGATTACTGGGTGCAGTTTAACTTCAGATGACTGTGAACTGACTTTTTAATTTTACAGTGCGTTGAAATTGAGCACTATAATTCACAATGTGTAACTTACCCACACTAATGTGAATTTCATAAAGATGAAATGAGGCATAGTTAGTAATGTTTCTAAAATAAACACATTGTACCAGTTCATCAACTTAATATTTCTGGGCATAGATTTGAATGTCTTTCTTTCACAGACATTTGCATAAAGTTGAACCCTGTGAAAACTAAGGTATTCTATAAGATGTCTGATTGAGTGAATGATTAAGATGTTCTGTCCATCAGATTTGAAATCATTGAGCAAACACATATTCCACACAAAACATACTTGTGAAGATTAATTTTTGCCCTCCAGTAAAATTCTCAGTCCAGTAAAAATAATTTGTTCAGTATACTTTATGTCATGCTTTTTGATATGAGCAAAATAATTTAACCTTTGAAGCCCTAAATTATGCATTGACATTTTACTGGTTTTCATTGTTATTTTAAATTAATTTTTCTTAATAAGTTAATGAAATTCACACAGCTTCCAAATGTAAAAATAAATAGTCCTAAATTGTGTGTCTTTTCATAAAGAAAACATATATCTGACATGAGCTTCACCATAAACATGCATTTTATGTGCATAAACTTCAGTGAGGGTCATGGAAATTTTTCTAGAGTCCAGAAAATATTGGAGAACAGAAGTGTATTCACAAACTTTATTAAGGAAGAAAGTATGTAGTACCTATATAACAGAGATGAGTAGATTTTACATTTTTCTCTTTACCCTCTTTTTCTCTCTCTATAGGTGTATATGTATTTATGTATACATGTATGTGAATATACATATGTATATATGTGAATATATATGCATATGTATGCATACATATGTGTTTATATAAATAGAATTGCATTTATACAGTCAGCAAATGTATACATTGGACAAATATTAATATGTTCTGTATTTTATAAATATCATGATGCATAAATTGAATATAAAGATTTTTAAATGACTCACAATTGTTTCATTGTATAGTATTTGCTATATAAATGGGACTTTAAAAAGTTTTTTTAAATATTTTATTTATTTACTTGAGAGACATAAGTGGGAGTTTTAATTGTGCTTTAATATAGGGTGTTTTCTATATGAGTGGGATTTTCAAGACAGCATGACATATTCATCTATATTATGAAGCTGAAGATCTTAATTTCACCAATGCCTTCTTTACATATCTATATTTTTATAATTGTCATTATCATTATCAATGAGTTATCTTATTTACTTGAAAACTGAGAAGAAAGTGCTTTGAAGATATTAGAAAATGATATAAGAGAAGTTGACTTGAAAACTTGAGAAGAGAATTCTCATGGCAGACAGTCCTCTGAGCTCACCGCAAAAGATATTTAAAGAAATTTTTTCTGGTCATAAGTTGGAGTGAAGTGATGGACATTTGCAAAGATTCAGTAGCCCACCTGTTTGGGAAATACTCTGTAACAAGCTCCTACTTCACAGTACTTAGATGCATAGAGTCAATGAATTTCTGGCTGCCTGAATGAACTCTGTCTGACAAGACTTCCCTTGCAAAGTCCCAGCCCCAGAGTACTTCTCTGTCTACAGCAAGAAGCCAGGCTATAGTCTCTGGGAGTTTCATGTTATTTCTGATATATTGGTGCTTGGACAAAGTGTAATCATCCCCTAAGAAACTTCGATTGCCCACGGGGTATGAGCCCAACTGCCTGTGGTTTATTCAGCATTGACTGTTCTCAGTGTGATCCTCACAGCATTTGGTAAAACAAGAAGGCAAGAGAAAAGCTCTAGATAGTTCCTTCTATTCATTTTTTTGCCACAGGAGAGATTTAAGAAGACTTGTATAGCCTGTTTCCTTTTCACTAGCAGCAAGTGCAATGCTGTTGGGTAAGTTAAAGATTATCAAAAAGCAGAGTGCTATATATGTGAATTTTAATCTGTGTTTTAAAATTGTCCTTTTACTTAAGCATAATGCAGGTGAAAACATAAATAGCAAATATGCTTTGTATTTTCTAACTCATAGATTTGCTCTCTAGCTTCATTCTGTTTTATTTAATGTAATACGATGGTTCACTGAGTTTTGTATGAACATGTTAAAATTATCATTATTGGACTGACAAAGAAACTTGATTGAATTTGCACTACAATCACAGTTCTTGTCATGGAATGTAACAATATTTAATGATTTCTTTGTATTCACATATGCAACAAAACTTCCATATTTTCAGGCTAGTTTATCTGTTTCCCTAAACTGTCACAACTGAATGCTACCTCATGCAGCATCCTTCTCTCCTTCCTTGCCAGGAAAAGCAGGTCGGGTTAGTAAACTGCTAAATATTGCTGAGAAAAAAATGTACATGCTTGTTTTTTGGTATTGCACAGCAAACTTACCCTATGAGTGTGTACAGAACTGCATCTAATAGATACCTCCCTTATGAGTCATATTTACCATATAACATGGTGACTGCATATTGTTCTTAAATTCTCCTTTAGAATTCATTCTGTCTTATCATGTGTACTAATCCATGGATTAGCATAAAGATGAAATGTACCAGACATATGTTAAAGTCAGTAATTAATCACTTGTTATTCGTGGAACAGTCACTCTATAGCTCACTGATATGCTGAAGGAATCAATACTTGATAACTTGAAGCACAGAAAAGTGATTATAGAAACAGGAGAACTGAATAAATAACAATTTGTTATTTCTTTATACTTTCTGTATACTTCTCCCCACCCCCAAACAGAATAAAGAACAATGAATATCTCCCTCACATTTTTATTTTCAGTTAAAAAAACATACAATGCAGCCCCAAGTCAATAGCCTATGGCTTGTTTGAAACATTTTTTGTTATTAGAAGTGTAAACTTATATGTTGCTTGTACTTCATTTGTAAGTAGTGACATGAAGATTCCAAGTGTTAACTTAGAATGGTTTTGTCACAATGTCTGATGAGGGAAAATGAGTGAGGACTTACAAGTGAAACTGATTACTTTGGCATTTGGCTCATGGTGAAATGTAAATTTCTCAGAGAAGTGGCAGAATAGCATGTATTAGATACCTGTGGTCAGGGATGTCTTCACCAATGTCTTGATTAGAGAACTGTTATGGCAAAGATCACTCCTCTCCCTCCATCTTTCCATTTTTATCCTCTGACAGCCTGTGATGGGTGCTGGAATTTGGAATATCAAAGCAGAGGTTATAACTGTTGGTGCAGCTGTTTGGCTTACTACAGTTCCTTATTATAGCTACTGAGGTACCACGGGCATCTTTCTGTCAACAGCACTTCATCGTGGATGCCCCAATTGCCCATGTGTGCATGGAAGCTTGGAGCACTGCCCACCAGAGATGCTATAAATCAAGGAGCAAGTCATGTGGCTGCTTCTGCTACACTTGGGTGTTCTGCGCCCTCATGACCATTGCTCTCATGTCTCTAGAAAAGCGTGTGTGCTGGAGGGTGGACGGGTCCTGCATATTGCTTCATTCTACTTTATAGGACAGAAGGGATCTGGGAGGAAATTAGAGTGTGGGGCTGGAGAGGTGGCTCAGCAGTAAGGGGCTTGTTTGAAAAGCCTAATGACCCAGGTTTGATTCCCCAGTACCCACATAAAGCCACATGCACAAAGTGGTGCCTGCATCTGGAGTCCGTTTGCCGCAGGCTAGCGGCCCTGGCATGCCCATTCTCCCTCTCTCTCTCTCTCTCTCTCTCTCTCTCTCTCTCTCTCTCTCTTTCTCTCTCTCCTTGCAAAAAAAAAAAAAACATATTTTTTAAAAAAGAAAAGAAATTAGAATGTGGATCATACCTTAAAAAAGAGCTCTTCACTTGTGTATAGTGACACAAGTAGAAGTCAAAGTGATTATCATGTGCTCATTCTCTCTTAAGTGTTACAAAACAGGTCACTTTATTTCAAGTCCAAGCTACATGAGTATCAAAGAAATAGGATTTCTATAAAAACTAAACATTAGTATCTCATAAATTAGGGAAAATGCCATGAATAACTGGCAACTTACTGACTACTAGGAAGATAAACTGCTACTGTTTTCTGCATGTGTTTAGCTGCGTGTGTGTGGGTGGGTGGGTGTGTGTGGGTGTGTGTGTGTGTGTGTGTGTGTAGGTTATGTGGACTTTGTTTGTTAAGAAAAGATAAAATTCAGGAACCTATACTTCCCCATGTTCAGGGATGGTTCTGTTGCTGTTTCCTCCGTAGACGTCACTTTGCATGAGAACCTAACTCTGCGCAGAAATGACAACAGCAATACTTTCCAACCATACAGATTAAAAATTTAGTTGCCTCAAATCAGCTACATGGGAAAAATGGGACATGATATGTAAGAGAAACTAAAGAGTATAGGATTAAATTAATTAATTTAGTTAAAGAATCCAGCAAATACCAAGCCTGATTATATTTGAGAGACATTTGCTTCTTTTATTTGAGCTGAACCAGAAATTTTGTTACAGATGACATTAGAGTAATGTAAATTATTTCCAAGTGGATCATATTTTTGTCAAATATCATGTTGGTCTTTTCAAAATTAAAAAAAAATCCCCCAAATTTGGCATTGTACCCAAATAACATATAAATTATGTTCTGTAGATCCCACAGTGAGAGATTGCTGGAGCTTGGGAATGCAGATATTCATTTCACAAGGCTTCTCTTGTAAGCATAGTACAATAGACATGGTAGTCCAAATGTGTTCTTCAATAGTTTGTTCTTGAAAAAATGGAGATATTTAAAAGTAAGGATGTCATATTTTTTCCATTGGCTTTGTATCAACTTCCAAAGATAATTTACTTGATTTTCATTGATCTGACTAGGCATTCGTTTCACACAGTTTAGATTTAATATTCTTGCCCTGAGCTGGAGAGATGGCAGAGTAGTTAAGGCATGCCTGTAAAGCCTATTGAATTGGGTTTAATTTCCTAGTACCCATGTAAAGCCAGATGCACAAAGTGGTGCACACATCTAGAGTTCATTTGCATGGCTAGAGGTCCTGGCATGCCCATTCCCCCCCACCCTTCTTTTTTCTCTCTTCTCTGTCTGTGCAAATAAATAAATAAATAAATTATTTAATATGAATAATATGAAATATTTAATATTTAATATGCTGTTTTAGACTTTGGTAAAATAGTAATTTCCAAGCATGTGGGTAGGTCATATGTGATATACCTGTACTTAAAATGACTTCTTATGAAGTTGATAATAGTCCACTTTAATTGTACAATTCAAAACTATTTCTGCTTCAATGTTCTGTTTACATTTTACATTGTATTTTTTATAATTTTTATTTTTGCAAGCAGAGAGAAAAAAGAGAGAAAGAGAGAGAGAATGGCCTTCTAGCTACTGTAAATGAATTCCAGATGCATGTGCTACCTTGTGCATCCAGCTTTACATGGGTACTGGGGAATCAAACCTGGGTTGTTAGGCTTTGCATGCTAAGCTATCTCTCCCCCCCCCATATTTTTATGCATTCTCTTCATTAACAATGAATAATTAATGAGACTTCTCTTACTACTTTATCCAAACTATCTGCTCCACAGGCTTCACTCTTTTGTTCCTAGCCTGTCTTGTTTTTCATTAGTGTATTTGGCTATAACTGAGACTGTATTATGTATCTGTTACCTGTTTTTCTACCTCTCTCACCTAAAAACCTTATGGTTCCATTTGATAGCAGTGCCACAAGCCTGAAACAATTATGGAACCCTTGCATATGAGCTTAGAAAGCAGTGACTCTAAGGAAATATTCTTAGAAATGATCTGAAATTGGATAAACCACAATCAGAGACATGAACATAACTGTGGGGTTCTAAATACACTACTGAACAAAAGATGGAAGGATGAACCCTTCAAGTAAGGCTGCTTATTATGAATTTTAGGAGAAAGTATATAGAAAACACTGAAGAAGGAGTGAATGTATTGTGTGAGGTGGAGATGAGCAGTCGTTAGGATTAACATGACGTGTGTCTGGCACAGTTGCACAAGACAGCGAGATTACTGAACACTTATCATGTAAGTGAGTGTTTGCCTACAGGTAGGAGAGAGCAAACTTCAGCCATGCTGATGACCTGAAGCAGCTTGTGACAGAGGACTGCTGGCCAGGGTTTGGTGTGTGTGGAAGGTGGGAGGCGATGGGAATTAGCTGGAGTCTCTCAACCCCTCCCCCCACCTTCTCTAGGGTGAGCCTGCTCTGCAGCGTCTGCAGTCCACACCCCATCACCAACTACAACAAGCTGCAGGGCGACCCTGCTGGAGTCTCATCCCCCAGGACCCGAGTGCATGTCAGAAACCCTCCTCCTGGCTGCTGCTGAGAGCATGAGCTGCCTGGGAGGAGGCCCTCGTCAGCAGTGTGAGCAGAAGCTACCCGAGTGTTAGAGGGAAGTACACATGTTTCAGGGCTACATTCAAAAATCTGACTTCAGAAGCTGGGCATGGGGGCGCACGTCTTTAACCCTAGCACTTGGGAGGCAGAGGTAGGAGGATCGCTATAAGTTCAAGGTCACCCTGAGACTGTAAATTCCAGTTCACCCTGGACTAGAGCAAGACCCCACCTTAAAAGAAAACAAAACAAAACAAAACAAAACAAAATCTTACTCCAATGGATAAGTAAAATTACTAAAAGTCAGATCCCATCCCACTATATGGGGGATCGTGTCATGTTGAGTAGTACTTGAGGCAAAGAAAGATATTTCCATTTCTGTTATCTGCAGATTGCCCACTGTGTTAATACCTCTAGAAATCACATGCTAGCCATAGTGAGAACTTTGGGCACTTGTTGAAAGAAGGAATATTTGGAAGATTAATCTTTTATACTTTTGTACTTTCTGCTCAATTACTTATTTAAAAAATAGAAAATAAGCTGAGCACACACTAGTTAATATTGACTATATTTTTAGAGACTGTAGGTGGATAAATCTTTGAGAACATATGTAACGTTTAAAATTACTGACATATCTTTGCTTGTTATTCAAAAGAAATTACGGATTGTTCTCTATTCATACTAACATTTGTATAGAGAATTTTCCTTTAGTTTCAACAGACAAAAATAACAATAATTTATAATTATATTATCTCTTGAAATTTTTTTGTTTATTTTTATTTATTTATTTATTTGAGAGTGACAGACAGGCAGACAGAAAAGAGGCAGAGAGAGAGAGGATGGGCGCACCAGGGCCTCCAGCCACTGCAAACAAACTCCAGACACATGTGCCCCCTTGCACATCTGGCTCACATGGGTCCTTAGGCTTCACAGGCAAGTGCTTAACTGCTAAGCCATCTCTCCAGACCCTCTCTTGAATTTTTTAAGTATACTTGTTTAGAATGCAATGCAAGTAGTGAAAAACTACAGATAGTTGTGAATGCTTTACTATCAGCACAAACATCTGTCCGGTTTCTTGTGACATTATTAAAAGACAGTATGGCTAGCAAACCTCCAGCATAAAGAATTATTAACACAATGCCACACGGTCTGTGCATGAACTCCATTATGGAAGCACAGTGGGGCAAGTGAAGTAGAAGGCATTGGCATTATTGTACCCTGAAGGTCAAAGGCACTGGAGTGGAGAGTGGTGAGATTAGATGGCAGAGCAGAGTACCAGGCTGTGATTGAAGATGTTCTGGATCATAGACCTTTATTGTACTTTGATTTTTTTTTGAAAAGCCTTCTTTATTTGGCTCTCTCATCAATGAAATAAAGTTAATATATGCCGTACTATACTTTGATTGAGATTTGAACATTGATGAACACACTTTTTTTATTTCAAGAAATATGTTTTTTTTTTCTTTCTCAAAGGTGACTTCATTTGTTGGTTATGATGTAAACTTCTCTGAGCTGGAGAGTTCTCCTCTCTGCTCCAGTGAAACCTGTTCGGTTCATAAGTGGTTTTATTTATATTTTTATAAACATTTATACATCATATATTTTTATTTATATTATATATTCACTTATTTTTTTTTTGAGAGAGAGACAGAGAAAGGAGCAGACAGACAGTGAGTGGGTATGAGTGTGCCAGGCCTCCTGGTGCTGCAAATGAATTCCAGTTGCATGTGCCACTCTGTACATCTGGCTTTACATGGCTACTGGGGAATCAAACCCAGGTCACCCAGCTTTGAAAGAAGGCATTTTTGACTACTCTGTCTAGGTCCAGTTCATAACAATTTTATACTAAGAACCTGAAGGGCTGAAATGTCAAACATTCAACTCTTCAGAAGAGGAATGTTGAGATTTTGGAATTCATTGATACCTAACCGCTTCTATTCTTGAACTTTCAAATAAAAGCCCAGGAAATTTATAAACTTTGTGTGTGTGTGTGTGTGTGTGTGTGTGTGTGTGTGTGTGTAGTATGCATGTAATATGGTGCGTATATGTACAGGATATGTATGTGTGTGAGCAAATATGTGTGCCCCCTTTACGCACATGTGGAACCCAGAGAATAACAAAGGGTGTCCTATTTTTCTTGTTTCTGTTCATCTGCATGTTGCCCTGAGACAGAGTCTCTCACTGAACCTGAGACGCTAGTGATGATCAGACTGACAAGCAAGCCCGACGGATTCTTCCCTCACCACAGGCCTGCGACTAGAGGCTGAGTGGGCACACTCAGCAGTTTATGTAGGTGTTGGAAAATTGAATTAAGGGAAAATTAAGGCTTTTCAGGCCCTCACACCTGCACAACAAGTGTTTTTACCCATTGAGCTATCTCTCCAGCTCTGCATTTATTGTTTGAATATAGCAATGTGAGTAACAAGACCCTTATATTACCTCAGTTTTTATATCTGTTAAGACTTATCACACACACACGCATACACACACACACACACACACACACATGCATACAAAACCAAAACAAACAAAACAAAACAAAATAAAACTTAGCTTTATTTTATGAGGGAAAAAAAATCAGGGCTGGAAAGATTGCTCAGTGGCTAAAAGTGCATGCCTTGACAGCCTGGGTTCGATTCCCCAGTACCTACATAAAGCCAAATGCAGAAAGTGGTGCATGTGTCTGAAGTTTGTTTGCAGCAGCAAGAGGGCCTGGTGTGACCATTCTCCCCCACCCTTTTCTTTGTCCATTCTCTTTCTCTCTTACATAAATAAATAATTTTAAAAGAATCTAGAGAGCCCTGAATCATATTCTCACTTATCTTATGCCATGAGCTGTACTAACAAATAGCTTTACTTTGCTATAAAATGAGATAAAGTTCATATCTTCATGAAAATTTTAGCCAGTTGAGGAAACATTGAACATGTAAAAGTATAAGTGAATATGCAATTGCAGATGATGATAAGTGCAATGAAGAAAACATATAAACACCACAAAAATGTATTGGGTGTAAGGAAAGTGAAAGAGAAAAGTGAATGGGGATTATCTCAGCAGACAGAGAGTTTACTGACGCAGGGCGGCCGCGGCCTTCCGCAGGATGGAGGAAGGGGCTCAGCTCACAGGGGCGCTGTTTGAGGAGGTGACAGGAATCGGGTCTGGTGGGCTGACAGTAACTGAGTAACAGCAGCGTCTGGTTTGTTGGATCTTCCACAGTGAGTCAGAGGAGCTTCCTTGGTGGTTTTCTGCAGGGCGGAATGTCTGGACATGTCTCAGGTCCTCTGAACTTTCTTTTTTTTCTCAATTTTTATTAAAATTTTCCATGATTATAAAAAATAACCCATGGTAATACCCTCCATTCCCCCATTTTTCCCTTTGAAATTCCATTCTCCATCATATCCCTCTCCGAGCTTTCTGAGTAAAGGAAGTTCATCAGTCTTTCATGAAGAAAGTCCATTAACCCTTCATATCCAGACTCTGGAAAACAAAACAAAGTAGGAAAGTGTCTTGGGGGCATAGAACCCATCTCAAACACTTCCTACTGACAGGTGGGATGGTGACAAGGGTCTGCATTTTAGGGTCCAGAGAGGTTAGGGGTGTGAGTCGGACTGAGGGTGTTGATCCTGTCTGGAATGTTTGTAGTGAGGATTCTGGGTAGGTAGTGGAGTGAGCGATGGCCTTAAGAGGTTCTAGAAGAAAACCTTGTAACAAACGTGAAAGACAAGACAAAAATATAAGTAGAGTTATTATTAGGAAGAAGGGCATATGTATGGGGAGTAATCTGGTTAGAAGTGACCCAAAACCCCATCCTGAGACATTGGTCTGTCACTGTTGAGGCTTTTTTTGGCTGGTCCCAGAGTTGCTTTACCCTCTGGCAATGGTTAAGATGTTAAGTTTTCTGTAATTTGGGGGTTTTGTAGGGGATAAAGAATCAAGATGATTTTGGATGGAGTGACCTGATCTTATATTTCTTTTAGGCTTTTAGGCAGCTGCCATGATAGGAAAGTTTTTTTCATGTATAGACGCTCTGAATCTAGATGTTTCCGTCATCACACCTGTAATGACACTTAATGTGAGCAAGGGCGAACAATTATGTCTCTTTTGGGTCTTATATTAGCAGTTATGAGAATTGGAATGGGAAAGTCAGGAGGTATAAGAGATACAGCAGGAGACAGAAGGCCAGAGTGAATATGTCAGTTTAGTTAGTGGGATGATACGTACACACACACACAGAGACACACACACAATGGACAGCGGGGATGTTACATATCCAGAAGGCACCATGTGACTGATCATAGGCAGGTTTTTTTTTTTTTAGAAGGTATGTGAAAAACCTTAAAAGTAGAACTCAAGAGGCATAAACAAGGAAACCAGTAGAATCTGAAGAATGTACTGGAGGCCATTTTTAAGGCTAGTTTTACAGCTATATTTTGAATAGGAACAAGTTTTTCAGGAGCAAGTCACGTGGTTCTGATCATGGGTATCAAGGTTGATGTGTGGCTTGATAGGCCGGCCGCAGGAGCATGGACTTGTTCTTGTCCTGAGAGGTGCTCTGGAAGCAAAAGCATACCAGGAGGCCGTCATATAGTTCCAAGTGACAACAGGCATTTCCAAAACCATTTGGAATTGGAACTGTTGAAATAAACTGTTTAAGTAGGCAAGTAAAAGATTGACTTATGGAAGCAGCAAAACTGTAATTGTGAGGGAGCCCTGGCATACAAGGCATACAAGGGAAAGAGTTTTAACTCAGAGGAAATAAGTAAGGTAAGCTTATAAGCTAGACCCATTCCTGTATGGGTCTAGCTTAATAGGAATAGGAACTGTAACATTAAATAATAGGTGTTTTACCTGGTCACAGAGATGTCAGGGAACACACAGGTAAAGACAGTACGTTGGGTATTTTCAAAGGCTAATACAGCCCAAAATAATTTTGGCTCTGAATTGGTAACATTTACTTCTCCACAACTGCTGCTGTCTATCATTGAAGTCCTGGTAACACGGGTGTGGCTTCTGGGAGCTTAGGTGGCACCCACAGGTGGCATTTGAGTATTATATTTAAGATTGAAAATAGTCACAGAAGTTGTATGTAAGGAAATAAGGAATTTTCTCTGTAGAGGTATGGAAGAAGGCATTTTTGGATGAAAAGAGTTAATTGAAATTTGTAGAAATATGAAAGTTTGGCTTAGGTAAGTTAGGAAGTTTAAGAACTACTTTTGAAGTCATACTTGAAATATTTTGAAAAATTTTAAAGATAAACTTGATAGAAATTGGGAAATTAACTAATTTTGAAGTTTATATACCAAGTTTAAAATTTTTTATAAGTTTTTAATATAGACAGTTTATAACTTTACAAGAATTAATGAAAGTATGTCAAGCTGAAAAAGCTAGAAATGTTGATTAATCTTGGTAATGTATTATTAACAGTTGTTTATTTTATACATGCAATGAAATTTTATATAATTAGGCCCAATTGTTATCTATTAGAATTAAATTTTATCAAATAAATTTTAACTCATGAGAATACACATAGGAGCAGAATATATAAGAAATCTATTTTTGTAAACAGATGTTTTATCAAACAAAATGAAGACTTTATCCACTGGAACACACATAAACTTAGCATTTGGATAAACTCAACTATAACAATTAAGTATCTCATTTAAAATAAAATTCTCATTTGTAAACTATTTTGTGAATATTAGTATAAAAAATGAGCAATATGTAGGAGATCTGTTTTTATAAACAGACACTCAGACATTTTGTAAACATTATTAATAGCAGAATCATATTTACAAAAATCTAAATTTTGACCTGTGAAACATAAAAAAACATATAATAATATACTATATCATCCTTTTTGTTTGATCTTTAAATATATCTTAATCAGAAACTTGACAACTTTTTTTCCCTAACTTCTGTTTTTATAGTTTTTTTTTTTTTGTACCTGTGGTTAATATAAATAGACTATCTGGATTCTGACTGTCTGACTTCCATTTCCCTGGGTCAGCAGTCCCCTAGGACCATTTTTTTAGACTAAATATCCAGAATGTTGGTTATATCAATTTCATATTTTTGACTTGTATGTTACATTTAGGTAAAGTTTAAATAATCAAAAAAACCTCATTAAAAATGAATCTTGATTTGTTAAACATTTAGTATTTTTAGTAGTGTTTAACAGTAGGAAATATAGGTATAGCTCAATTTTAACCTTGATTTGAGACATGGCAATATAAATAAACTTATCAACTTATTACAAAGAGTAAAGTCTGAATTATATGAATAATTAAGGTGAGAGAAAATATGGAGAATGTAAAATTTTAAGTTAACCCATTTTGCCATAGGCAACTCAAACCTTTATTGAGTCCCACAACCTTTTTATATCAATTTTTATATTCTTTTAACAATATACCTTTTAAGTCTTTTACCTTAGCCAAACCCTTTTAGCAACATATCCTAGAACAATCTTTTTCCATATAATGTCTTTTCCGATCTAAAAACATGTCTCTTTCTGTAGAAACAGGATTAAAATTTGGTACACAAACATGTCTATTGTTATATTAAGCATGAACAAGCATGTTGTCAAAAACACAGAGACTAATTATTTTAAATATATTTTAAACCTGTTTGTAGTAACTTAGTATCATCTTAAAATACATCTATGTACTTCAGAACCCTTAGTGACCATACGTTTAGTTGTTATAATGACAGATTGCATGAAACATGAACATATGAACATATGACAATTGGCTGGCCAGCAGTAGATATATGCCATGTCTCACTTGCTTCTTGGCCAACATGTGGATGATACAAAATCAGTTAAAATACGTAAAACAGTGTTTTTTTTTTGTTTAGATAAGTACCCTAGTTATATAAAAATAAATGAATAATAAACATGTGTTTCACTGATGTAGTACTCTCTTGAAGATTCTTTTAAGGCTTTCACAGAACTAAGTCTTGCGATATTAATCACTACTACTAACAAAGGATGTATTTATGGTCAGAGAACAAATACCCCTCCACCTTCTCCTATAAGAGTCATTTCTAGGTGATTACACATGTAATGAGATAAGTCTTGTATAAAGGAGACGTGAAGCCAGTCAGGTAAATTAACTGTGGTGTAGCTTAGGGGGCACCCTTAATAGCAACTTGTAACTGAGGTGCCCATGTGCTCAGTGTCATGGGACTGAAGCAGAAGACTTCACTCATTCCCTTCAAGTATTACAGAGCTAACATTTGTTTCCATAGTCTTCTACATTTAAGTGGAGATGGAAAATCTTTTGGCAAGCCAAAAAGTGGAGGATCAATGTTTGAATTAATTTCAGTTAACAGATTTGTTTACTCAATTGCTTGCAAAACAAGTTCACTTGTTAGCAAAGTCAAGCTGTCAACCAAGCCTTCCTTGGAACAGGCATTGTCTGGTGATGCCGTAGCTCAAGCAGTTTGGTCTCTAAATAAAACTTGCATGTCATGCTGTGTTATCAACCTGGAGTCAATCTTTTATCATAGTATATTTCTATTACCTTTACAATTTAGTCAGTAAACAGTAAAAGTCTGATTAACATAAGTAATAGTAAAAAGGAGCCATCCACTTAGCTGTTAAGGTGCTTGCCTGTGAAGCCTAAGGACCCAGGTTCAATTCCCCAAAACCCACAGAAGCCAGATTCGCATTGTGGTGCATGTGTCTGGAGTTCATTTGCAGTGGCTAGAGGCCCTGGCATGCCCATTCTCTCTTTCTCTCTCATAAATAAATAAAAATAAAATAAAAAAAATAAAAAAGGAGCCATCCAGTAAAAATCTAAGACAACTATTTATTCAACATCTAGGAACATAGTTATTACAAATATTAGAATAAATAATTAATGGTGGGTGCTAGTAACTCTAAAAGTAGGAACACAGATTTCCTTTGCCACAGTGTGTGGGCAGTTATTTCTAAAAATTCCAAATCCTTTGTACTTGGCAAGCATACAGAACGTTGGAATGAAGTGTGACCATGAGATTCAAGGTTGTATACCCTTATCTTCACCCTTAACATCTTGACATCCTGACAGAGAAATATTCCAGAAATGCAGTGGTTTCCAGTTGAGTTCTGAAATAACATGCAACAAAATTAGTAACATATATTCGGATTAAAGAAATATATACTGGACATGTTGAATATTATGTTTCTGTGTCTAGAGGACTTGCCCAAGTCTCTTTAATACTTAAAAAATAATTTCTCTTCATGGTTCAACTTGCAGTCATGTTTTGATTACTCTATTAATAAAAACCAGTTAAGAGAGGCAGGTAGGTATATGCTGCACTTATTCAATATGTGTGGCAATCTCACAGTCTAAGAAAAATATCCTTTTTATAACAGAGTAAAAAAAAAGCTAAGAGATTTTCTATGCTATAGTAAAGAGGTCAGGGTATATAAAGTTGTAAATATTTTGTGTTTTCTAGTCCTTCATGAATAAACTTGAAAATATTTTGACTCCTCAGTAAGATTTTATTTATTTGAAGCTTTCCAGGTAAGGTTGTTTGGGATAAGATTCATTCATGTTTAATGGAAATTAATCAAGGTGTACCCTCTGCTTACAAATAAAAAGTAAATTTCACATATTTATTTGCCAAACCAATCTTGGGCTGTTGAGGACCATGTGAATACAAACACGGCTACAGGTAACGATCCTTTGTATGCAGGGAGTTACAGCTATGAAGCACTGGAGTTTCTGGCAATGGACATAATTCTAAGCATTAATTTAATCTTCTTTAATTAACAAGCATTAATCTTACTCTAATTCTAAATCAGCTCACATTCATATGATTGTAAGTGCTTATAAATTAAGGCATATATATCAAATAACAAAATCGAGACCAAATCAAGAGAAATTCATTTTGAGGACAGAAATAATGTAACTGTGAAGTCCCCTTTACATGTTTTGGAGGACAACTCTATAGGAGATTAAGGTGTGAATGGGAAAGAGAAAATGAAACATAAAATAGTCTTGGGCCAGAGAGGTGGCTTAGCAATTAAGATGCTTGCCTGTGAAGCCTAGGGATCTGGGTTTGAGTCCCCAGTGTCCACATAAGCCAGATGCACAAGGTCTTGCATGCATCTGGAGTTTGTTTGGACTGGCTAGAGGCCCTGGCACATACATTAATACCCTCTCTCTCTCTCTCTCTCTCTCTCTCTCTCCCTCTCTCTCTCTCTCTATTTATCTATCGGCTTCTCTCTCAAATAAATAAATAAATAAAATATTTTTTAAAAAAATAGTCTGTAGAACAAAGGGATTTAACCATGGATATTGGTCTTTAAAACATAAGTTCTAGGGCTGGAGAGATGGCTCAGCGGTTAAGGCACTTGCCTGCAAAGCCAAAGGACCCAGGTTTGATTCCCCAGGACCTATATAAGTACAAGATGGTGCATGCATCTCCAGTTCATTTGCAGCAGCTGGAGGCCCTGGTGTGTCAATTCTCTCCCTCACCCTCTCTCCCTCTCTCTCTCTCTCTCTCTCTCTCTCTCTCTATATATATATATATATATATATATATATATATATTAAATATATAAGTTCTAAAATAAATAAATATAAGTTCTTGGACTATGAAGATGACTTAGTGGGTAAGAGTGTTTGTTGCACAGCATGAAGACCTGTCTGATGTCACTGGAGGAACTCCAGCCCTATTATTATCATATATATATATATATATATATATATATATGCCAATTATATATATTATATAATTATATACCTATTATATAATTATGTATTATGTATATATAATATATATAATCTCTAACTATTTGCTTTTGGTTTTTCAAGGTAGGGTCTCACTCTAGCCCAGGCTGAACTGGAATTCAGTATGGAGTCTCAGGGTGGTCTTGAACTCATGGCGATCCTCCTACCTCTGCCTCCCCAGTGTTGGGATTAAAGGCGTGCGCCAGCACACCTGGCTAGTTTTATTTTTAACATATGTGCGAGTTTGAATCTAAACTGTCTCTTTCATACATAGCATCTAGCTAGGTATTATTACCTATCCCAGAGATGTAACATTTTGACGATATTATTTAATTTAGTTACATTTATTATAAGTATTGACAGAGTTGATTATATATCTGCAATTTACTTGTTTTCTCATAAATATTATTTTTTAATTTCTCTGATCTTTTATTGTATACTTTTGTGAAAAGAAGGTATTTCTAGCATAACTTTTTAAGTAACTATGGATTTTTCCACTTTTTTACTTTGGTTATTTTGTTAATACTTGTTCTAAGCATAAAACATGCAGTTTAATATATCAAAACTTACTTCAGCTTGATACTAATTTCATTTAATCAATATGGAAACTATGCTTGACCAAATATTAGTTTACACTCTTTGAGATATAACATATATTTCAATGTATACTTGAGGGAGAAACTGAACAAAGTAGTTTTTACCCCCTCTTTTGGATGGGTCATCAGGTAGGGAACGGTCCAGAGAGAGAGAGAAGAAAGGGTTTAGCTTCTGATCCAGTCTCATCCTGCAGTGACAGTGGCCCCTTCTTCTTCCTCAGTCTGACATACCTAGTTATGCTGGCCCCTCTTGGGCCAGCTCCTTGAGTAAAAATAAATAAACAAACAAACAGCTCTGACCTTACTCACCAGAGCCTACCGGCAAAGCCCACCCCAACAAACTATGGGAGACAAGGGGTTCTTGATCTTGGCTGTTCATTCTGCCCTGACACTGAACCTCAGGGTCCCTGTTCTGGTAAGCCCTTCCCCCTTTCCAGCCTGGTTGGGATGGCAGAGGAATAATTTTCTTCCTTCTTCTTTTGTTACTCTCTTCTAAGCTATGGGGCCTTGACTAGTTGATCTCTTTGCTTTTCTCCTGATCTGAAGGTGAAAGGTTTACACCCTTCTGCTCCGCTTCCCATGTGGGTGGGGGCGGGGTGTGCTCTACACCCTCAGGACTTGCTGTGTGTGTGCAAGCGTGCGTGCCTGTGTGTCGCTTTAAATCACTGCCTTAAATCATGTCTTCTAAGTTTGTGGGCACCATGTTTGCACCCTCAGGCCCGGCTTCTGGGGGCGGGTCCTTTTACTTTTCCTTATGCTTGTATACCTGTTTCAGCTTTTCTCTGGAAAACAGTTTTCCCCACATGAACGTCAGAGTTAATAACTTAACTTTCTCTGGAGGCAGAGGTAGGAGGATGGAGGATGGCTGTGAGTTCGAGGCCACCCTGAGACTATGTAGTTAATTCAGGTCAGCAGCAAGACCCTACCTCAGAAAACATCAAGAAGAAGAACAAAAAGAAATTTAACTCTCGTGAAGTCTGTTTCCTCAATTCCTTGATAAAATGAACAGGGATCTGAATGTTGGGACTCACGGGCCGGAGGAAAACAACCTTTTACTCCAAAAAATCCTAAAACACCCTGTAATTAATTTGTGTGTGTGTGTGTGTGTGTGTGTGTGTGTGTGTGAATTATTTACACCTGTAATTATATTTGTTATGGTAGAAATTTTGCAGTTGATCATTATTGTTTCACTGGTTTTGAGTTACTGCCCAGCTAAAGCACAAGTTTCGTGTTTCTTAGATGACAAATACTAACAACAACAACAAAAAAGCCTTCCTTTGGGGCTGAAGAGATGGCTAAGTGGTTAAGTACTTGCCTGTGAAGCCTAAGGACCTCGGTTCAAGGCTCGATTCCCCAGTACCCACGTAAGCCAGATGCACAAGGGGGCACATGCATCTGGAGTTCCTGGAGACCCTGGTGCACCCATTCTCTCTCTCTCTATCTGCCTCTTTCTCTCTCTGTCTGTCGCTGTCAAATAAATAAATAAAAATAATTTTTAAAAGCTTTCCATTTTTGTTTGTCTAGAAGGCATTTAACTTTATTCATCCTCCCTCTCTCTCTCTCTCTCTCTCTCTCTCCATTCTTGACAATTTTTTTTTAATTTGTGACAATTTTATAAATGTATATAATGAATTTTGATCACGTTCACCTCTTCTCCTCCTCCCATTCCCTCTGAACTCCTCCTTCTTCCCATCCAGTCTCCTTCCTAATTCCATGCCATGTGTGCAGGGGTTAAATGAGGGCAGGTGGCAGAAGCATGGGTGTGAGTTCTTTCTGGAGTATGGACAACTTACCAATGGCTACACACCTTTCAGAATTACAATTGCAGGATCAAATGTCAGCTGCAGGTTTAGTTCTTTAAAACCTCCCAAAATTTTGCTGACAGGCTCTATCATTTTATATGGTCACCATCAATGCCCTGGCTCATCTAAATTTTGCATACCCACCAGCATTTGGTGCTGTCATGGTTTACTTAACTGTGTTGGCAGTTATATAATGGAACCTCAGAGTGGCAACACCCTGCATGCCTCCAATGGGTAGTGATGCCTTTTTGCCTTCTGTATATCTTGACAAAATGTGTCAACTCTTTTGCTCATTTCTATAAATTTGCCATTTAAAATTATGGAACTTTTTTTTTCTTTTTTACTTTTGAGTTTTACAGTAGCTGGATATCTGGTTTGTAAATATTTCTTTTCAATGTGTGACTGTTCAATTCATTCTCTTTATGTGTTTTCACACTGTCAGTGTTCATGTGTTTGATAGAGTTCAACTTATTTTCTGTTCTTTTATGGATTGTATGTTTATATCAGGTCAAAACTCTTTGCATAGTTGTGAGCTTTAATCAATTTTTGTAAAAGTTATATTATTTTGTATGATACATTTAAATTCATGATCCATTTTCAGTTTATTTATTTATTATTTATTTATTTATTTATTGGAGGGGGGATGTAGAGAGAGAATGGGCATGCCAGGGCCTCCAGCCACTGCAAATGAACTCCAAATGCATGTGCCACCTTGGGCATCTGGCTTACATAAGTCCTGAGAAATCGAATCTGAGTCCTTAGGTTTTGCAGACAAGCACTTTAACTGCTAAGCCATTTCATTGACCCAGCTTAATTTTTATATAAGACTTTAGCTATAGATTAAATTTGGATTTGTCATGTATTGCTTTTCATTTGTTTGGTTTTTGCTTATGCCTATACAACTCTTTTAAGCAATTGTGGCTGCTCATTTTGTTTTTGAGGTAGGGTTTCTCTCTTGCTCAGACTGACCTGGAATTCAGTGAGTAGTCTCAGGGTAGCCTCAAACTCATGGCAATCCCGCCTACCTTAGCCTGCTGAGTGATGGATTAAAGGCCACCACGCCCAGCTGGCTTCCACTTTTGAATGACTTTGGCATCTTTGACAAACATCAGCTATGTATATATTTGTGTGTTTATCTGTAAATTTTCTATTTAGTTTCATTATTCCTCAAGTCTGTCCGGTCCATACTACACAGTTCAGATTCTGGTCTTGAAGTTGGATTCATGCTGCTTGTGTTGGCTCTGAAGTTGCTGCTCATTCCTCCAGCATCGTAAACTGCTTTGTTGACTCCTGGGGCAGTCCGGTTTGCACTGCTGGCAGAAATCACCTGACCAAGAGCAGCTTGTGGGGAAAAAAGACTCATTTTGGCTTACGGACTCCAGGGGCAGCTCCATGATGGCAGGGGAAACAATGGCAAGAGCAGAGGGTGGACATCACTTCCTGGCCAACATAAGGTAGACAATAGCAACAGGAAAGTGTGCCAAACCCTGGCATGAGAACAGTGGCTATAACACACATAAGCCTGCCCCCAACAATACACTGCATCCAAGAGGCGTTAGTTCCCAAATCTCCATTAGCTGGAAACCTAGCTTTCAGAACACCTAATTTTATGGGGGACACCTGAATCAAACCACCACAGCTCTGTCCCTTTGCTCTCTTGTTTATATTTCCATGTCATTCTGTCTTCACTTACAACCTTCTGCCAGGGTTTTGATGTGGGTCGAGAGAGACAACTGAGTCCAAGTTTCAATTTCAACAGAAATAGTGCCCACCCTATACTGAGATACTGAGTCTCCTGATCCAAGCTAAGCCTCTCCATCTGCTGAGATGATCTCACTGCTCCACATCGTTTCACAGGTCTCAGTTTCCAACACACAGGTCCTGTGTATTTGTTTTAGATATAGCTGGCTTCCTTTGGCAATGCTCTACTAGGGGCCATAGATGATATGGTCTCTCTATTGCCAAGAGCTAGAGTACATCCAGATTTCCCAATGGGTCTGAATCGATCCATTGGGAATGGAAGAAGTGTTCTTTTTTAAAAGAAATATTATTTATTTATTTGAGAGAGAAAAAAAATGGGCTCACCAGGACCTCTTGCCACTGCACACAAACTCCAGATGCATGTGCCACTTTGTGAATGTGGCTTACATGGGTACTGGGGAGTCAAACCTGGATCCTTAGGCTTCACAGGCAAGTTCTTTAACTGCTGAGCCATCTCTCCAGCCCCAGGAGTGTTCCTTTTGATTCTGTGTGCAGCAGAAGTGCTGGTTTCCAGTGAGACTTGCTGAGAGTACCATGCGGGCAAGGAAGGAGTTCCCCATTATTGCCTGCTTTGGTCTCTGCTAATCCCACAGGGGCAGGGCTTGCAACTGTGTGAGCAGGATGACGTTCTAGAGGCCCTTGCCCCCTGGGTGGCCTTTACTAACCCTGTACTGAGAGAACGGGACACAGATGGAGTGGGTACATGACACACTGCTGAGCTGGAAGTCTAAGTTTCACATCCAGCCTCTTAGGGAATGGATGAGGTGCGGATTAGTGGTGATTGGCTAGCATAGAGTAATTGTGGTGGTTTGAATTAGGTGTCCCCCATAAACTCATATGCTCTGAGTGCTTGATTGGCAGCTGATGGCAGTTTGAGAGGTGGATCCTTACTGGAGGAGGTGTTATTGCTAGCTCCCCCACTGGTAAAGTGTTTGGCACTCTCTGTTGCTCTGTTGTCCACCTGATGTTGGCCAGGAGATGATGTCCACCTTCTGCTCATGACATGTTTTCCCCTGCCGTCATGGAGCTTCCTCCCTAGACTGTAAACCAAAATGAAAACTTCCCTCCCATAAGTTGATTTTGGTGGGTATGTTGTGCCAGCAACAAGATGGTCAGCACAACATGTGGTGTTAACATGTCTGTCTCACGGGGCTAACCTCATCTGCCCCTGGAGCATGAGAGGAGAATCTCCTTGGCTCCTGATTTACTCTGCAGCCTTGGTTGGGTTTGGCTTCCTGCCTTCTCAGATCCTGCTAGGAAGAAGAATAGGAACAAACCAAGACATTTGCTGCCATGTTGTTATTGTGCCTCGAAACCCAAAGAACCACACTGCAGGGAACATTCTGGGTTTGCCCATCTGCTCTCCACCTTTGAGTCTCCTCATATTTGTGTTGTGTGTGACGCCCAGGAATTTCGTTCTGAATGTGGTGGGAAGGAAAGGGATAGTACCTGTACTCCATCTTTCCGAATGTCAAAACCACACAGTTTTGAAATATGCAGCACACTCTGTGACTGTTACTGGACAAAAAAAATAAAAAGGTCATTTTCATATTAGTGGAAGCAACCTGTTGTAGACAGATCCACGTTGCTAGGATGAACATATAAACCAGATACAGTTTGGGGGAGGAAAGGATTTATTTCAAGCTTACAGATTCAGGGGAAAGTTCCATCAACAGCGGAAGAAGCTGCTTCCATACATCCCAGCAGAGAAACAACCAAACAGGCAGTAAAACAAAAGCAGCAAGCACAAACAGGCAGCAAGAAGCAGAAACCCTCTTAGAGCTCAGACTGCTCTATATACCTTTGAACTGGATTCAGATCTGCTCCCCAAAACACCTTAGGGCTGGATCCCAGTGACACCTCCTCCACCCAGCCAGGGGACGGGAGACCCAAGTTAGAAGCTTTCGTAAAATTCCTGAGTCTATTGGAGGACACACATACAAGCTGGCATAAAACTCTTTTTGGACTTCTCATTCTTTGTACAGGTGTGTTTCTCCTTTTAGAGAATCCCTCCATTCATTGTATTTTCAAACTGTTTGTAAATATGATTCCAAAGCTTGTTTGATTTTAGAAATATAAACATGGCTTCTATCAATTGCCTTGTATCACACAGTTCATTTTTACACACCTCCAAAAGAAATAGCCTCTGCTTATGTCTTTACCATGACTAATGTATCAAGTCTCACTGTGATGCAAATACAAGTGGGTTACACAGCTCTATTAATACACATGGTGTCTTCTAATTGCTGCAGTTAACAACCACACATACTCAGATATCCTCTTGATGTTATGTGATTTGGAGAGAGGATATTTGTTTTCCTTAAATGATATCAGAAATATGTTTAGTCATGTATTTTTTAATGTTGTTTTCCAACTTGGGAAATAATTATAGAGCTATGCATATGATGATTGTCAAAGGTAGGAAATAACTCTAATTCCTCCAAAACCCTCCTTTTCTTGGTTTTGCTCATCAAAGCCAATGCGTGGAAACCCAACATTATTTTTCCCTTTGCCTTTCTCCTGAAACATGAGAGCACCCAGAGTCTCAGCAGCACTTCTGTTCCATTCTGTCCTGAAAGTTCTTAGTCCTTCCGTGGTGATCTCATCCCCTTTCTGAAATACTTTATGACTACTCATAACTTCCCATCGAGGACTTCTGAGTTTTTTGAATCCCGTGCCTGATGAACTTACCAAAGCCTGCATATCTGTACATGAAATGGTATAAATCAATAAACTTTAGCATATTTAAAAGATCACAGTTGTAGTACTGGCCTCAAAGTTCTGGAATGTTAGCAGGCAACCCCCCCCCCACTTTCCTTTCAAAAGTATTTATTTTGTCTCATGGTTTTGTGGCACTAAGCTTGTGAAGCCATGGCTGTAGTCACCCAACACAGTGCACTCCTCACGGAGAAGCATTCCACAGAGACGGTGTCACATCAATCAAGGTCCCTGTAAACACACAGATGGCAAATTCGGCAGGATGCAGAGGGTCCATCACACTTGCCATCCCATGTTCTTCACGTGTGTAAGGATCACCACACCACAGCAGACCTGGCCGCATTTAGCGCACACGCCACACTTTCACTACCTTCAATAATTTTAATATAATGTCACCAGTAGTTCTAATAGGAAATCGTTTTGTGTGTGTGTATGTTTGAGTGCGTGTGCACACTCATACAGACAGGCATGCACATGCTCACACAGGTACATGTCTGGAGGTCAGAGGCTAACTTCGGATGTCAGTCTTCCACCTTGTTTGAGGCAGATATCTTGTTCACTGCTGTGAACTAGCCTGGGTGTGAGCTCGGGCTAGATCCTCCAGTCTCTTACCCTAGGCATGCTGGGATCACAAGTGTTGGCTCTAAGTGCTTTATCCACTGAGAATGTCCCCAGGCAGAAACTATTGTTCTTTTGACTACCAAATACCTACCCAGGGAATTTAGAGGAAGGCACACTGAAGTCTTTGACTAGAAATGTAGCAATCATATTTTTTAAGCTGCGAGAGTTTTACATATTTATTTGTTTATTTGGAAGGAGAGGGGTCAGGGAGGGAGATAGGGAGAGGGGGAGAGAATGGGTACACCAGGACTTCTAGCCATTATAAACAAACTCCAAAAACATGTGTCAATGCATCTGGCTTTATGTGGGTACTGAGGAGTCAAATTCTGGTCCTTAGGCTTTGCTGGCAAGCGCCTTAACTGCTGAGCCATCTCTGCAGCCCACCAAGCATATTTTTGGAAGAATTTTCAGCATATAATAGCAGATTTCATATGCATATTGAATACCAGATTGGAAGACACAAGGAAAGAAAGTTGCTTAGAAATATTTGAATGAAACATTCCCCCATGTCTGCTGTGAAGAATCTAATTCATACACTGAGAGTATGAATTCTTCTAAAAATTTGTGGAAGAGGTTTGGAGAAATTGCTCAATGGTTAAGATGCTTGCCTGCAAAGCCTAAAGACCCAAGTTTGATTTCCCCAATACTCACGTAAGCCAGATACACTAGGTGGCACATGCGTCTGGGGTCTGTCAGCAGTGGCTAGAGGCCCAGGTATGCCCATCCTCTCTCTCTCTCTCTCTCTCTCTCTCTCTCTCTCTCTCTTTCCCTCTCTCTCAAAAATAAACAAACAAATAAATAAATAAATAAATAAATTGAGGAAGAAAGGTGTTTGCAGGGTTTAACTGCTATGCTGAACCTCATCTCTGTGCAGGATTTATTTTTGTGTGTGGTGTGCATGCATGTATGGATGGAGATAGACACACATGTATGAAAGTATATATGCACATGAAGGCCAGGGGTTGATATTGGGTGTTTTCACTGATCATTCTCCAGTTTATTTAGTGAGTTAGGCTCTCTCAGTTGAACACAGAGCTCACCAATCTGGTTAATCTAGCTAGTTTGGGAATTGCTAATCTCCTCCTTCCCAGTACCAAAATTGAGGGTGGATCAGCACACTCACCTGACACTTATGTGGTCCTGGGAATACAAACTCCCATCATCCTCACACTTGCGTGACAAGCTCTTTATCCACTGAGCCATCTCCCACCTTCCCTACTATAGCAATTATCAGATCTTTTATCTATATACATTTTGCACTTTCCTATGGAAAACAGTGCCAATCTTCTCACCTGCTTCCCCTTGTGATCCTGTGGCTGTTAGTCTACCCTTTAAATTAAGATCTAGTATTCATCTGGTGAAATACATGGGTCTTTGCTGTATAATTTTATAAGTATTGGTAAATGCCTTCATCCACCCTACAGGGATATCATGATGTAAGTATCCCATTCTACAGATAGACTCACTCTGATTTTATTGGCTACCTATAAATCTGGTACTGTGATAAGCAGGTAATAGTCTAGTGCAAACTTGGCTCTGAAGAGTTTTTCACAAGCTCCAAGGCAGCTCCCTTCACGATTGCGTAATTAATCACCCATGTCCATATGGCAGTTATAAGAAGAAAGGCATCTCTTGTTTATTAGGAAAACAGTGCTTTTTTGGAAGTAAGGCCACCTAGACCTGAGGTTATAGATATGACTTAAGCGGCTCCCACAACATGCAGATTAAGGAAATATAAAAGACTCTTATGGTGTCTTGTGAAACCCACTTATTCAAGTCTTTCCATAGTGTAAGAATTTCAAGTGTCCCTTTAACTAAAAGCACCATGATGGGGGCTGGAGAGATGGTTTAGCAGTTAAGGCACTTGCCTGCAAAGCCTAAGGACCCAGGTCTCGTTCCCTAGATCCCATGTAGGCCAGATGCACAAGGTGACACATGCATCTGGAGTTCATTTGCAGTGGCTGGAGGCTCTGGGGTGCTAATTCTGTCTCTTTCTCTCTCTTTTTCTCTCTCCCTCTATTATTCTTTCTCTTAAATAAATAAATATTTTTTAAAAAGCACATTGACATTAAAAACCATAGGCAGCTGGGAACACAATATTCATAAATAATAACACTGGAATTTAACAATAAGCCTTTCTTCTTCATGGATCAAAATTTAAATTAAAAACCATTTGTCAGAGCCAAACCAATTTAGGTAGATTTCATATTTTATCATTCTTTGATGTAAGGAATCTAATATTGCTTTCCTAGATAAATGCAGTGTCATATTGATTTTTTAAAATGATTTTGTAATCAAGAAAGGTGAGAGGAATAATTGGAAACCAACTGAGTAATTGTTATTTTTTTTTCAAACCTTGGGGTATGTCATGTCCTGTATTATTTTATTTTTCACCTCAGGTATGCAGTCAGTAAGATTATTAACATTACTGTCACAGTTATCCATAATTTATGTATACTCTGCAGTTTAAAGAATAAAATACTTCAACGTCATTTCTGTAAATAATTAAAAATTTTCTGAAATATTAGGGAGAAAATACCAAGCCTTTAAGAATTATTGAATAGTTCCTGTTTTTAAGCATCTATCTTAAATACCATCTTTCACATAGCAGGAATAATTACATTTCTAGTTCTCTGTACTTATCTACAAGTATTAGTTTATTTTATACTAAATTATTATAATAGTATCTGAACCTTTGATATCTGATAGAGCAATCCTCCTATTTTACATATTTTCTAAATTATCTTGAATATTCATTTCTCTTTCATCTAAATTTTACTGCCTCATTTGTTTTAGGCTAATAGGCAAGAGAATTTTCCTATGCCATTGAATATTGTTCAAACCAATATCATCATTGTATCACTGTCTAGCATTCTTTGGTGCAGATAAGGGGTTTACCATTTATGAACAGTGAACTATATCTAGCCCATACCCTGTTGGTCATGAGCTGAGGGTAGATTTTATTTTTTAAATCCCTGAAAATATAAAACAATTACGAATGAGTATTCCATAACATGTGAAAATTACATGAAAGTCAAATTTAACTTTCTATAAATAAAGTTCTATTAGGACACAGGACATTTGTTCACGTTGCCTGTGGATATTGTCCTACTGAACTGCACTCCCAAGGAGTCATGAATAAGACTGACCCAAAATACCTAAGATATATTATTGCAGATAGCTTCATGTTGCTGGGATGAATATCCAAAGCAGACACAGTTTATAGACGGGAGGGTTTATTTCAAGTTTATAGGTCCAGGGGGAAGCTCCATCTATCATGGAAGAAGCTGGCTCCCATTATTAAATCCAGACACAGCGAGGGAAACCGTCACCAGCCAGCAAACACCAAAAGCAACAAGCACAAGTGGGCAGCAGGCAGGACTCCCAGAGCTCATACTGCTCTCTTACTTTTGGGCTGGAAATCAGATCCACCCCCAGTGACACCTTAGGGCTGGACCCCAAGATTCACACTCAGTAACATCTCCTTCCACCAGGCCACCATAGACGCAAGTTACAAGCTTTAATATAATCCCCAAGTCTAAAACGACCACATACATATTTGCTATATAACCCTTTATGCAAAAATGTCAGTCTTGAACATGTGTTTATGGTTATTTATATAACCATCAAAAGTTTTATCAACTGCAAATGCCTAAACTATATACTGCCCAAACATTCCAAGCCCTGCTAATGGCTCATAATAGATCATATTGCCATTTCACTCCTTAGCCAAGACTATTTCTATTTTTCATGATTCACCAGTAACCATGTATGGTGGTTTGAATCAGATGTCTCCCATAGACTCGTGTTTTGAATACTCAGTCCACAGCTCGTGGAAACTCGGGAGGTAGAGCCTTGCTGGGGTAGGTGTGTTGCTTAGGGCAGACTGAGGGCTGTTGTGTCCCAGCTTCCCCCTTTGCAGGTCTCAGCTCACTTTCACTGCTTTCTGCTAGGTACTGTGGCAAGAAGTTATGGTCAGCCTCTGTGCCACCATCTTCTCCCTGCCCTGCTGAAACCTCCCCTTGTGACGACAAGCCAGAATAAACAATTCCTCCCATCAGCTGCTTTTGGTTAGGTGTTCCGGACTAGCTACATAGAGGTAACTGCAAACCACAGCACCATGACACACCTTCTCACAGGTCCTTAATTTAGTTCTAACTGTGCCCTCTGTCTGAAAATCTCTCTCTCCCTTTCTCTGCTTAAAGATTAGCTCCTACTTACCCTTTGTAGCAGACAGCTGCAGGTTCGCTGAGATGAACTTCCAGACCAGGCACAGTTATGGAGGAAGGGATATTTATTGAAGCTTACAGATCCAGGGAAAGTTCCATAATGGCAGAAGAAACTGGCCTGCCTTCACAGGACCAAGCAGAGAGAGAGAGAGGCCTAAAGCCAAAAGCCAAAAGCCATATATCACAGCACACTTCAGGAACTCCAGCTAGGCACACTTTGCATATCTTTAGATTGAAATCTGAAACCAACCACCACACCTTAAGATCCACCCAGTGACACTGCCTCCAGCCAGGTGGCTAAAGATGCAAACTACAAACAAATAAACAACTGAAATATATTTGGGGCCATCTATTCAAACCACCACACCCGTAAAGCCACAGCTCAAGTATTCCACAATGTCTTTGCCACGGAGATCGATATTCTACCCAAGGTTCAGTGTTCCACCAGTTTAGGCTTCCTTTATCTTGTGAGTGGCAACAATAAGAGTACTGATAGTTGTGCATACTTACCAAGAATTATTTGGTGTACAGTGTATGCTAAACCCTTCACATAATTCATCCCATCAACAACTCCACCTGCCCAGCTATGCAGTTATGTACAGGTGTAATTCTCATTCTACATATTTGACTGCTGACTGAGGTGAACTGATTTTTCCCACACCACACAGCTAGTAGCAGAGCTAGATAGATAGATAGATAGATAGATAGATAGATAGATAGATAGATAGATAGATAGATAGATAGATAGATAGATAGATAGATAGATAGATAGATAGATAGATAGATAGATAGATAGATAGATAGATAGATAGATAGATAGATAGATAGATAGATAGATAGATAGATAGATAGATAGATAGATAGATAGATAGATAGATAGATAGATAGATAGATAGATAGATAGATAGATAGATAGATAGATAGATAGATAGATAGATAGATAGATAGATAGATAGATAGATAGATAGATAGATAGATAGATAGATAGATAGATAGATAGATAGATAGATAGATAGATAGATAGATAGATAGATAGATAGATAGATAGATAGATAGATAGATAGATAGATAGATAGATAGATAGATAGATAGATAGATAGATAGATAGATAGATAGATAGATAGATAGATAGATAGATAGATAGATAGATAGATAGATAGATAGATAGATAGATAGATAGATAGATAGATAGATAGATAGATAGATAGATAGATAGATAGATAGATAGATAGATAGATAGATAGATAGATAGATAGATAGATAGATAGATAGATAGATAGATAGATAGATAGATAGATAGATAGATAGATAGATAGATAGATAGATAGATAGATAGATAGATAGATAGATAGATAGATAGATAGATAGATAGATAGATAGATAGATAGATAGATAGATAGATAGATAGATAGATAGATAGATAGATAGATAGATAGATAGATAGATAGATAGATAGATAGATAGATAGATAGATAGATAGATAGATAGATAGATAGATAGATAGATAGATAGATAGATAGATAGATAGATAGATAGATAGATAGATAGATAGATAGATAGATAGATAGATAGATAGATAGATAGATAGACAGACAGATGATGGATAGCTAGATTAGAGAGATAGATATAGAGATCTATAGATAGATCATATAGATATAAAGATAGATAGATAGATAGATAGATAGATAGATAGATAGATAGATAGATAGATAGATAGATAGATAGATAGATAGATAGATAGATAGATAGATAGATAGATAGATAGATAGATAGATAGATAGATAGATAGATAGATAGATAGATAGATAGATAGATAGATAGATAGATAGATAGATAGATAGATAGATAGATAGATAGATAGATAGATAGATAGATAGATAGATAGATAGATAGATAGATAGATAGATAGATAGATAGATAGATAGATAGATAGATAGATAGATAGATAGATAGATAGATAGATAGATAGATAGATAGATAGATAGATAGATAGATAGATAGATAGATAGATAGATAGATAGATAGATAGATAGATAGATAGATAGATAGATAGATAGATAGATAGATAGATAGATAGATAGATAGATAGATAGATAGACAGACAGATGATGGATAGCTAGATTAGAGAGATAGATATAGAGATCTATAGATAGATCATATAGATATAAAGATAGATAGATAGATAGATAGATAGATAGATAGATAGATAGATAGATAGATAGATAGATAGATAGATAGATAGATAGATAGATAGATAGATAGATAGATAGATAGATAGATAGATAGATAGATAGATAGATAGATAGATAGATAGATAGATAGATAGATAGATAGATAGATAGATAGATAGATAGATAGATAGATAGATAGATAGATAGATAGATAGATAGATAGATAGATAGATAGATAGATAGATAGATAGATAGATAGATAGATAGATAGATAGATAGATAGATAGATAGATAGATAGATAGATAGATAGATAGATAGATAGATAGATAGATAGATAGATAGATAGATAGATAGATAGATAGATAGATAGATAGATAGATAGATAGATAGATAGATAGATAGATAGATAGATAGATAGATAGATAGATAGATAGATAGATAGATAGATAGATAGATAGATAGATAGATAGATAGATAGATAGATAGATAGATAGATAGATAGATAGATAGATAGATAGATAGATAGATAGATAGATAGATAGATAGATAGATAGATAGATAGATAGATAGATAGATAGATAGATAGATAGATAGATAGATAGATAGATAGATAGATAGATAGATAGATAGATAGATAGATAGATAGATAGATAGATAGATAGATAGATAGATAGATAGATAGATAGATAGATAGATAGATAGATAGATAGATAGATAGATAGATAGATAGATAGATAGATAGATAGATAGATAGATAGATAGATAGATAGATAGATAGATAGATAGATAGATAGATAGATAGATAGATAGATAGATAGATAGATAGATAGATAGATAGATAGATAGATAGATAGATAGATAGATAGATAGATAGATAGATAGATAGATAGATAGATAGATAGATAGATAGATAGATAGATAGATAGATAGATAGATAGATAGATAGATAGATAGATAGATAGATAGATAGATAGATAGATAGATAGATAGATAGATAGATAGATAGATAGATAGATAGATAGATAGATAGATAGATAGATAGATAGATAGATAGATAGATAGATAGATAGATAGATAGATAGATAGATAGATAGATAGATAGATAGATAGATAGATAGATAGATAGATAGATAGATAGATAGATAGATAGATAGATAGATAGATAGATAGATAGATAGATAGATAGATAGATAGATAGATAGATAGATAGATAGACAGACAGATGATGGATAGCTAGATTAGAGAGATAGATATAGAGATCTATAGATAGATCATATAGATATAAAGATAGATAGATAGATAGATAGATAGATAGATAGATAGATAGATAGATAGATAGATAGATAGATAGATAGATAGATAGATAGATAGATAGATAGATAGATAGATAGATAGATAGATAGATAGATAGATAGATAGATAGATAGATAGATAGATAGATAGATAGATAGATAGATAGATAGATAGATAGATAGATAGATAGATAGATAGATAGATAGATAGATAGATAGATAGATAGATAGATAGATAGATAGATAGATAGATAGATAGATAGATAGATAGATAGATAGATAGATAGATAGATAGATAGATAGATAGACAGACAGATGATGGATAGCTAGATTAGAGAGATAGATATAGAGATCTATAGATAGATCATATAGATATAAAGATAGATAGATAGATAGATAGATAGATAGATAGATAGATAGATAGATAGATAGATAGATAGATAGATAGATAGATAGATAGATAGATAGATAGATAGATAGATAGATAGATAGATAGATAGATAGATAGATAGATAGATAGATAGATAGATAGATAGATAGATAGACAGACAGATGATGGATAGCTAGATTAGAGAGATAGATATAGAGATCTATAGATAGATCATATAGATATAAAGATAGATAGATAGATAGATAGATAGATAGATAGATAGATAGATAGATAGATAGATAGATAGATAGATAGATAGATAGATAGATAGATAGATAGATAGATAGATAGATAGATAGATAGATAGATAGATAGATAGATAGATAGATAGATAGATAGATAGATAGATAGATAGATAGATAGATAGATAGATAGATAGATAGATAGATAGATAGATAGATAGATAGATAGATAGATAGATAGATAGATAGATAGATAGATAGATAGATAGATAGATAGATAGATAGACAGACAGATGATGGATAGCTAGATTAGAGAGATAGATATAGAGATCTATAGATAGATCATATAGATATAAAGATAGATAGATAGATAGATAGATAGATAGATAGATAGATAGATAGATAGATAGATAGATAGATAGATAGATAGATAGATAGATAGATAGATAGATAGATAGATAGATAGATAGATAGATAGATAGATAGATAGATAGATAGATAGATAGATAGATAGATAGATAGATAGATAGATAGATAGATAGATAGATAGATAGATAGATAGATAGATAGATAGATAGATAGATAGATAGATAGATAGATAGATAGATAGATAGATAGATAGATAGATAGATAGATAGATAGATAGATAGATAGATAGATAGATAGATAGATAGATAGATAGATAGATAGATAGATAGATAGATAGATAGATAGATAGATAGATAGATAGATAGATAGATAGATAGATAGATAGATAGATAGATAGATAGATAGATAGATAGATAGATAGATAGATAGATAGATAGATAGATAGATAGATAGATAGATAGATAGATAGATAGATAGATAGATAGATAGATAGATAGATAGATAGATAGATAGATAGATAGATAGATAGATAGATAGATAGATAGATAGATAGATAGATAGATAGATAGATAGATAGATAGATAGATAGATAGATAGATAGATAGATAGATAGATAGATAGATAGATAGATAGATAGATAGATAGATAGATAGATAGATAGATAGATAGATAGATAGATAGATAGATAGATAGATAGATAGATAGATAGATAGATAGATAGATAGATAGATAGATAGATAGATAGATAGATAGATAGATAGATAGATAGATAGATAGATAGATAGATAGATAGATAGATAGATAGATAGATAGATAGATAGATAGATAGATAGATAGATAGATAGATAGATAGATAGATAGATAGATAGATAGATAGATAGATAGATAGATAGATAGATAGATAGATAGATAGATAGATAGATAGATAGATAGATAGATAGATAGATAGATAGATAGATAGATAGATAGATAGATAGATAGATAGATAGATAGATAGATAGATAGATAGATAGATAGATAGATAGATAGATAGATAGATAGATAGATAGATAGATAGATAGATAGATAGATAGATAGATAGATAGATAGATAGATAGATAGATAGATAGATAGATAGATAGATAGATAGATAGATAGATAGATAGATAGATAGATAGATAGATAGATAGATAGATAGATAGATAGATAGATAGATAGATAGATAGATAGATAGATAGATAGATAGATAGATAGATAGATCCTTTTATGCAATTTTATTTCCAGTATACTCAGACCATAGCATTATAGTTAGTACTATTTCATTTATTTATATGTGGAAGTTAAGATAGCTTGAGACAGATAGAAGATAGATGGTAGGTAGGTAGATGATAGATAGATAGATAGATAGATAGATAGATAGATAGATAGATAGATAGACAGACAGATGATGGATAGCTAGATTAGAGAGATAGATATAGAGATCTATAGATAGATCATATAGATATAAAGATACATAGATTATAGAGATATATTGATATATATGCATATACATTGATTACATATAGGTAGATTTTTCTTGGTCAAAAGCAACATCTTTAATCCCAGCACTCAAGATCAGGAGGCAGAGGTAGAGGATGGCAGTGAGTCCAGGCCAGCTTGAGACTACGTAGTGAATTCCATGTCAGCCTGGGCTACAGCAAGACCCTACCTCAAGAAAGCAAAACAAACAAACAAACAAACAAGCAAACAAACAAACAAATAGGCACTACATCAGAAAAGAACTGTTCAAGAGCACAGGGGCTGGGGAGGGGCAATGGACCAGAGAAGTCAACCTGTCTGATGAACTGCTTCTCCGCTGGGTCCCATGTGATCTAATTAGTTGGAATTTCTTATTCAAAGTCCAGAAAGACAAAGGCAGTTCTAATGGTCACCACTGAATCGACAAAATTTCCTACATGGCTCTGTGCTTTCTACTAATATGCAAATACGTGTCTACCCCTTGATTTTCATGCATCCACAAACAGGCCAATGGGTTGCTTTTGCAGAGCCCCTGGCTCAGAGCATGCCAGGTGTTCTTTTTTTTTTTTTTAATTAGTTAATTTATTCATTTACTTGCAAGGAGGGAGAGAGAGAATGGGTGCCACTGCATACAACACCAGACACATGTGCAACTTTGTGCATCTGGCTTCACATGGGTACTGGGGAATCAAGCACTTTAAGTGTTGAGCCATCTGTCCAGATAGCATGCCAATTCTGTTTAGCATCCTGGGCACATATTCATATTTATCTCTTTTTTAAAAAAAGATTTATTTTTATTTATTTGTTTGTTTATATGAGACAGTAAGAGGGAGAGAGAGTGAGAATGGGTGCACCAGGACCTCTAGCCACTGCAAACGAACTCCAGACGCATGTGCCACCATGTACATCTGGCTTACATGGGACATGGAGAATAGGACCTGGGTCCTTAGCCTTCACAAGTGCCTTAACCACTAAACCATCTCTTCAGCCCCACATTTATCTCTTCATGGGCTAGGTGAGGGGCCACTTTATCTTTTATCACCAATAAGGTATATGGTACTCATATTTTGTCCCTCTAAGCATCAAAGGCAACCTATTTGAAAGTGGATATTCATAGTCAACTGCCTCCAAATCCTCCACAAAAACTGGCTGATGAACCAAATCTAACTTTATTAGACCTACTGGCACAAGGGAGTATGCCACTTAGAATGAATAATGCTTCCAAATGGGAAAGTAGGACACCAGTGTTAGTGTCTGAGCTGAGTAATTTGGAGACAAGTTTTCTATGACATAGAAATAATTGAGATGGAGTGGTTTGGAGCATCATGAATCTCTGCAGTTCTGGACATGAAACAAGGTTCTGAGGCAAGCCTTCATGAGCAAGCCACTGTCTTGACGAACACACTCTTTAGTTGGCTTGCAGTCTTGATTTCAAGAGAAAATACTCTTTTAAGAACAAGAAACTAGGTTAAATTTATTTATCCAAATATTGTTTAATACAGATTTTGAACCTTATTAACTTTAACTTCTCATTCATTTTATAAATTTTATAAATTACTCTTTCATTTGCTTTTAGTTTGAAATGCTAATATCCAACCACATTTTACAATCTCCTATATAATTTGGAAATATATCTAAAGTGGTAATACTGTGATTTTTTAAAAAAAATTTACTTTGGTTTGATATATTAACATCTATCCATATTGTACGATCTCTTATATAATTTGGGAGTACATCAAAAGTTGATGTAACTCTGAATTTTTTTTTGGTGTGTGTGTGTGTTTGTGTGTGTGTGTGTTTGTGTGTGTGTGTGTGTGTGTGTGTGTGGTAAACCCAACAGACTGGCCTTTTTTATGTGAGAGCGTGAGAGTGAGACAGAGAGAGAGAGAGAGAGGAATGGCATGCCAGGACCTCCAGCCACTGCAATCGAACTCCAAACACCTGTGCCACTTTGTGCCCATATGTGACCTTGTATTTGTGTGTCTGGCTTATGTGGGACCTGTAGAGTCGAACATGGGTCCTTAGGCTTTGCAGGCAAGCACCTTAACCACTAAGCCATCTCTCCAGCCCTGTTTTTTTTTTTTTTTTTTTTGTAGAGATCTAGTTCGCATTACTTCTCTCTAACATTGCAATGACTGCCAAACATGATAAATTTCTGTTCATAAACACTTGGTAATTCTTTCATGCTTCCCCCCTTTGATTTAGTAAAAGAACTTATTGACAAATCGTTCAGGTAGGGAAATTATGTGATGGAATATAATGGCAGTAAGAATGGTACAATGTCTGCAATGTAGCCCATATTTCTCATTTAATAAGTTATTTAGTGGAATGACTTATTGACAGATAGCTTAGGGAAGTGATGCAATGGCTTTTAATGGCAATAAAATGGTGTAACTTTTGAAACGTAGCCCTTACTTCTCACTGGGAGTACTGAAAATTTCAAGCTTACTCTGTTGAGTGATTTATGAGTATCATGATGATAGATAAACTGATGCTCAGGACAGCTTGATGAGATGTGTATCACTGATATGGTCATATTACAAAGTCAAAACCTTGAGAGTATACACAACTTCCCTCGAGTGCCGAGTCTGCTCAGCAGAGCCCTCCTGGGCAGCCTTCTCACCACTGCCATGTTGATGCAGGATTTGGGGGTTCAGGAGGAGTCCCCAGAATTTATGAACCCAAAGTTTTAGGTTCTGTCCTATGATTAATAAAGAATTAATAAAGATGGACTCAAGGAGGATAAATTATGAATTATTAAGTTTATTTAGGGGGAAATCACAAATTGTGGAGTTTATCTAAGGGAGGCTGGGATTTAAGAGAAACGGAGGCCTTTAAGAGAGAGATGAGTAAAGATGCAATCACAAACTGAAGCTTTTAAAGAGAGGTCATAGTAGAACAGCAAGCATGTGGAAAGGAAGAGAAGCAGAGGTCGTTAAGGAGAGATCAGAGCAGAGCTGCAGGCATGTGGAAAGCGCCCTTAAGAGATGCAGGCTTCAACAGAGAGATCAAAGCTGCCAGCACATGGCGGATGGGATTTAGGAGCTTTTGGAAGACTGGGAAGGAACACATGGCATCTGCTGTGTGCTTTTCTATGGAGGGAAGTTAAGAGGGCAAATAGTGAGACTCAAGGAAGAATGAGAGGGAAAATATCAAAGCAGAGACCAAGAAATTCAGGGGAGAAATGAGTAATAAAGAGAGTGACACTCGTGGTACCCTGAGTTTAAGGAAATTACACAGGTAGCAAGTCCAGAGTTGGTGAGAGCACCCCCGTGGTAGATCTAGATCTGGAGTGTAAGGGAAGTGCACACATGGTAGGTACAGAGACCAGAGGAAAATCGGACAAGTAATGAAGGTGGGAAATTATTTCAAAGTATAAAACAGAGGCAAGCAGAAAAGTTCAGATCAAGAAACAATGCTCTCCCATCCCCACCCAGCCTTGCTGGGTTGGGTAGAGGCCAGATTCACATGTGTCTGAGCAGAGATGAGTGGGAATCCAGAGAGAATTGCACATGGCGGGGGGTGGGGGTGGAGGAGGCCAAACACAGGTTTTATAATGTCAGGTTCAGATATGCAAGGGAAAGACCCAATTAGTTTGTAGATTTGGAGGGCAGACGCCAGGGCCAGCCCAGCTGGGTCGTTTTAGTTAGAGAGCCTACTAGACTGTGCAGGGGAGCTCCATTTCTGCCAAGAGTTCTGTTCTTGTGCCAGGACGAGGTGGCATGTGAGGTAGCATCTTCTGGTTCTCTCTAGGCCTCAATCTCTAACTGAAACTGCCTTAAAAAAGTTAGATTTCTCTTATCTGCCTTCAGTATTACAAGGAACGTAATGTCAGAATGAAGCCTCCAGGGCACTGGGATCATGCATGTGCACCATGATACTCAACTATATCATTTTATAAGCCATTGTAATAATTTTATGAAAGTAACAAATCATGTTTCTTAATATTTATTATTTTTATCTGAAAGCAAATAATACTAAGTATCTTTTTTAAGTTTTAAAGTAAGTGCAAAGTTTACTTGTGGTTTTAAGACTAGATGAGAAAATTCAAGGTTAATAACTTTTAAAAAGTTATTTTTATTTTAAAATGTATTTGCAAGCAGAAAGAGAGACAGAAAGGATGGGCCAGGGCCTCCAGTGGAGGCAAAGAAACTCCACATGGCAGTACAACTTTGTGCATGTGGCTTTATGTAGGGAATGGGGAACTGACCCCAGATCGTTAGGATTTGCAGGCAAGCATCTTAACTGCTGAGCCATCTCTGTAGCCCCAAGATTAATAACTTTTAATAAACGGTTGTCTCCCTCCTGTTTGAGACAAGTAGACCCTACATGGCAAATAGAGAACTTATGCATAAACATGGAGCAGACATAATCCCTGGTGATGTCATCATACCCTTCATCACCCTTTAGTGACTAAAGCCCTAGTGTCACAAGGCTACTGAGTGGCAGAACAGTCTTGCTAGGGAACTGAAGTAAACCCATAATGGTGTCGACCAAAGCAAGCCAACTGGCATTTGTATGGGTTTTGGAGAACATATATGTTCAACACACAGCCACTTAGATTTATGGATACATACCTTACAGGGTGTAGGTGTGTCCTAAAGGAGTTTATATTTTTCTCTGAGCCACATGTGGTAGTTTAAATGTATGTCCCCCATAGACGTAGGTTTTTATTCAAACTTGAATTTCCTTGGGCTGGAGAGATTTCTCAGTGGTTAAGGTGCTTGTCTACAATGTTAACAACCTGGGTTCGATTCCTCAGTATCCAAGTAAAGCCAGATGCACAAAGTGGTGTATGCATCTGAAGTTGCAGTGTCTAAAGGCCCTGGCGTGCCCATTCTCTCTCTGTATCCCAACCCCTCGCACTCCTTGCAAATAAAATAAAATAAAATTCAGAGAAAAAAAATCTTGTGTCTCCAGTCTCCTGGCTGGACGAGTGTCATTGGAGGCAGATCCTGGGGTCAAACCCTAAGGTGTGTTTGGGGCAGATCAGATTCCAGCCTTAAGGTATCTAGAGTGGTCTGAGCTCTGCTGGTTCCCTGCTGTCTGCCACCCTAACTGCATGCTTGGATTTATGAATGGGAGCAGCTTCTGCCCTTGTGGAACTCTCCCCCCGCACCCCGGATCAGGAATCTTCAAATAAATCCCTTCTTCCCATAAACTGTCTGTTTGGAGGTTCATCCCAGTAGTGTAAAGCTGTCTCCAACACCACCTTTAGTTGTAGGTTAGTTGTTAAAGTTAAAAAAAAAAGAAGTATGATTAATTGTTCATAAAGATGGGCTTATAAAACTTTATGGTTGATAGAACAGCTATGCCATATACATTCTCATTTCTCCATTTTGTATTCTGGAGTCTCAGTAATTCCATTTTTGAGTCAAAAAAATCAGAAATCTATTCAACCAAGTTTTCTTTTATGCAATTTCAGAATTAAACCTCTGGGATTTGACTACTTCTTCCACTGACCCTGTTCTCTGTCCACTTGCATAACTACAGAGTCTGTGCATTCTTGTGAACTTAGAGAAGTTTATTCTGAGCCTCAAAGTAGATGCTCTGCCGATGAACTTGTATGTGCAGCTACTAGCCTCCTTTCTCTCCAGCCTTATGCTTGGAGCTCAATATTTAGCTGCATTTCAAGAGAAAATGATCATTAAAAAGAGTTTGCTTCTGTCTCTCTCTTTGTCAATAAAAAAATAAAGTGCTTTTTTAAAAAAATAAAAAAGGAAGCTAGGCATGGTGGTGTATACCTTTAATCCCAGCACTTGGGAGGCAGAGGTAAGAGAACCACTGTGAAATCGAGGCTACCCTGAGACTGTATAGCGAATTCCAGGTCATCCAGGGCTATACTGAAGAGATGGCTCAGCAGTTAAGGAGCTTGCCTGCAAAGCCTAATGGCCCAGGTTTGATTCCCCAGGACCTCCATAAAGACAGATGCATAAGGTGGTACATGCTTCTGGAGTCTGTTTGTAGTGACTAGAGGCCCTGTGGGCTGGCTCTCTGTCTCTCTATGACTGCAAATAAATAAATAAATAATTTAAAAAAATAATAAAAAATTAAAAAGATTTTGTTCCTATAACTGACTTCTACCTGCACATCAGGTGTGAGAACAAACTTCTCTAGTGTTACTACCAGTAATAATGAGCCTCATTTCACCCCACCCCAATGCAGTGGGAAAGGAAAGTTTGCCAAATTCTCAACCAGCAGAGTTATTATGTGCTGTTAAAGGGACTCTTGCTATATGAAAAAGAACAGGGAAAGAGGAAGTTTGTATTTTGTCTCATGACAGCGTTCTGTCAAGTGGTTCCAAACATGGATTTGATTGCTTCCATCTGCGATCCATATTATCTCTGGGTGAACTTCTCGCTCACAGGACAGCCATTGTACTGGAAGAGATGTTATTTGAAGATGCAGAGCGTCTGTGTTTTCCACACAAGCACCATCAGCGAGTAATTAACTCTTTGTTTAGACACTGTGATCTTTAGAAAAAGGTAATTTAAATACTGGGGACTGCAGTCCTGCTGTTTTAACACAGTTCTATAAATGAATTTGAGGGAATTATTCTGAAAACTTTTAGCAGACTAAGAACTTGGAACTGTGAGATAAAACTAATTTGTAGGCAAAATAACTCAGATTCTGTGGCCACACAGCATACTTTATTTATTTATTATTTATTTTCTGTGTGTGTGTGTGTGTGTGTGTGTGTGTGTGTGCACATGGGTGCATATGCATGTATTCATGTGTGTAAGTAAGTACAGACACACCTGCATACCACTATGCTTGTGTGGTGGTCAGAGGAAAACCTTCTCAGATCTGTCCTCACCTAACACCATGTTTGTGGCAGAGTTTCCTCGTCATGCAATCCTGCATTCACCAAGCTAGCAGACCAGCAAGATTCTGGAAAATTCTCCCGTCTCACTGTTGGCTTGCTGGGATTACAGAAACATCATGGCTTCCAGATTTTACATGTGGTTTGGAGATACCCACTCAGGTATTTATGCCTACATGCCAAGTGCTTTATCCAGTAAGCCCCATCATGGTTTCTAATCGCTCAAGTTATTATAAAATTGGCATTTGGGGCTAGAGAGATGGCTCAGCAGTTAAAACATTTGCTTGTAAAGCCTGAAAACCTGGGTTCAATTCCCCAGTACCCAAGTACTGCCAGATGCACAAAATGATGCATGCATCTGGAGTTCATTTGCAGCAGCAAGAGGCCCTGGTACACTCATCCTCTCTCACTCTATCTCTCTTTGCTTGCAAATAAATAAAAATATAATTTTTAAAAATTTGGCATATATGGGCTGAAGAGATTGTTCAGTGGTTAAGGCACTTGCATGCAAAACCTAATAACACGGGTTGATTCCCCAGTACCCACATAAAGCCAGATGCACAAAGTGGCACATGCATCTGGAGTTCATGGCTAGAGGCCCTGGTGCACCCATTCTCTCTCTGTGTCACTTTTCTCTCTGCCTTCTAATAAATAAATAAGTAAATAATTAATTAGCTGGGCATGGTGGCACACCTTTAATCCCAGCACTCAGGAGGCAGAGGTAGGAGGATTGCTGTGAGTTTAAGGCCATCCTGAGACTACACAGTGAATTCCTGGTCAGCCTGGGCTAGAGTGAGACCCTACCTCGAAAAACCAAAAAGAAAAAAATAATAATGGCATGTATATGTACATGCTCATAGTTCATGGTTTTCAGGCAAGGTTTTTTGTTTTTATTTTTAATTTTTTTTTGATTTGGCAGCAGGGACTCACTGACCTGGAATTCACAATGTACTGTCAGAGTGGCCTTGAACTCACAGCAATCCTCCTACTTCTGCCTCATGAGTGCTGGGGTTAAAGGCGTGTGCCATCATGCCCAGCTCAGGTAGTGTTTTTTTTTTTTTTTTAAGAACTAAAATTAGGGCTGGAGAGATTGCTTAGCGGTTAAGCGCTTGCCTGTGAAGCCTAAGGACCCCGGTTCGAGGCTCGGTTCCCCAGGACCCACGTTAGCCAGATGCACAAGGGGGCGCACGCGTCTGGAGTTCGTTTGCAGTGGCCGGAGGCCCTAGCGCGCCCATTCTCTCTCTCTCTATCTGCCTCTTTCTCTCTATGTCTGTCACTCTCAAATATAAATAAATAAACAAAAAAATTTAAAAAAAAAAGAACTAAAATTATCTTTCAAAAGGCTAAGGACCAGTATGCTAAAGTTCTTGAAAAACTAAATCCAGTGAGAGGCATTGAATGGGTGAACTTTTCCCATAGTCTTTCTTTCCCCTGGGATTCCTTCTGTCATCCTAGGGTCTGGTCAGATCTTCCTCATTCTAATGACCCCGAGTTACAGCTCATGCCCTTCATAAGAGGTCCCTTATTCCTAGGGGTCACCAATGCGTAACCTTCATCCCTGATCCTACTGCCTATGCCCCAGCCTTACTTGAAGAACTTAGCCTGCTAAAGTGATTTCCATCTGCCTTTCCCATCTACAAGGTGAGCTCCTTACAAACTGGTATTCTCTTTTCCCATCCGTGCTGACATGTTTGTTAGAATGAGTGCACAATATGTAGCAGAGGCCCCTCTCTCAGAATCTTGGGTAACACCCTTTCAGCTTTCCGATTTCCAACAGAGCTTGAAACTTTGTCATTACATCTTCCTTTTCCTTACAGTTTTTTTTTTTTTTTTTTTTACATTTAATACATTATTTACTTATTTCCAAGGAGAGAGAAAGAGAGAGAAGATCCCTAGGTGACATTCTTACGTGATCCTGAAGTCCTTACGGGATGCTTACCTTTGTTATCTCCTGTGTTTTTCTAGTTTCTTCATTTTCTCTTTCCGGCCTTCCATGGGTAAATCCATTACTCTACCAGCAAGTCTCAGATTCTGAAGTGCACCTTGGTTTAAACTGAGAATGACTGCCTAATGCTGACAAGTTAAACTAAATGAATAAATGGAACCTTGGACAAAATGTAGGCTTTATGTGATAAGAAAACCCCTGCTGCTACCTCTGGAATTTATTTCTAAAATATTAATCTCAGCTTGGGCTGTACAAGTGCAGTAAAGTTGGCTAAGAGTGTTTTCCTAGATAAAACTAAAATAATCAAGACAGGTTTAGTTATTTTTATATCTTATGTAGTTTATACTAAAATACTGGACCATTATCATACTGAGTGGGAAATGACTTGATGAACACTAAATTCTCATGTGATTCTAAGATTTTTTAGTGGAATAGTTTTTAAAGTTATCTTCATAAAAACTAAAGATGTATTCAACTTGTTTCAAGGAGAAGAATTGAATCACTGTACTTCTGTTTTAAAAATATTAACAACCTACGTCATAACTTCATTTTTTTCCTCTTCAATAATATTCTTGTTTTTCTTAATACTTCCCTGGCAACTCCAAATTCTAGAACGTTCTTTCTATGAATTCCACCTTGCTAAGAAGGAGCTGGTATTTGCTGAGTGTTATGTATGTGTATATGTAAGTGTGTATGTGTGTGTATGTGTAAGTGTGTGTGTGTATGCGTAAGTGTGTGTGTGTGTGTGTGTGTGGAGAGGAGGTCATGTCATATAGCTCCGGCTTGTCTAAAACTTTCAATCCTCCTGACTCAGCATCCAGAGTTCTGAGATTATAAATGTCCCTACAACACTAGTTGTTACTGTGTGTCATATGACACAATTGAAACATTTTCCAAGTACCTTTTTTTTTCTCCCAATCTAGAATCACAAGAGCAAAGAAACACTGGATTAAAACAAAAACAAAGGATTGCAAGAAACTAAAACTATGCTTCTGGCCCATGAGTTGGCTGAAGGGTGATTTCTGGTGTTCAGGGCGGAGACTGGAAATGTCATCGGGCTTTACCTGGTTCTGTCCTTTCATTTTACAGAAACAAAAATAGAAATCCAGAGAGATCTATGACTCTGCCAACTCCACACAACTCCAAGTGTGAGCTTCCTTTTGCTTCTCAGTGTGTAAACAGCACGTAGTGAGGAAGCTGGCCGTATGATCATAGATCTTAAATACGGTTTCAGTGTTCCTAAGCAATAGGCTAGGTTTTCTCTTTCTCCTCCTGTCCCTCTTCCTCCTCTTTCTATCTTCTTCCTCTTGTTCTTCCTCTTCCTCCTACTTCTTCCCTTTCTCTTCCTCCTTTTCTTTCTCCTTCTTCTCTTCTTCCTCTTTCTGTTTCTCCTGTTTGTCCTCCTCCTTCTATATCTCATTTCCTTCTTGTCTGTCCTTTTTGAGACAGGAACTCATTATGTATGTAGCTCAGGCTAGCATTGCGATCTCAGTCCTCCTTCCTCAGCTAGGGAGTGTGCCACCCCCAGCTGTACGTTATTTTCTTAAACAAGATGCAAAAGGTGCCTCCTTCCCAGCATACGGGCATATTCAACCGTGTTCACCAGTTCTCATGAGAAGTTCTGCACACGTATGGAGAAGTGGACAGTCTTCAAACAGGCTGACACATGCAATGATTGACAGAAGAAGTAGTACATTCCAGAGCCTCATGTTGAGAGCCTACCACTGAATTTGAGTGTGAGATCAAGTCCTCTGGGATCTTTAATTGTCACCCTTCTGGCTCATGGCTGCTCAGAGTCATAAATGCTATATTTAGTCCTGATTATTCTGCCCAGAGCTGATCTCATGGTTCTAATGCTTTTGCCAAAGAGACATGTGTTCATGGTCAAGGTGGACAACTGTCACCTTTTCAAAATCAATCCAAGTTAAGATCATTTCCATATAAAGAAATGGGCCCATTTCAAATGTGCAGTTCCATGAATTTAGACAAATGTTGAACTGCTACAATCCCCACCTCATTTAAGTTACAGGACATTTCCACCACCTGGAAAGTTATGTTGCCATGTTCTGGGTTGGTTTCTAATTTTTTATAAATTTTATATTTTAATAAAATGCTTCTACTCTTAGGCCCCCCACCCCAATTCTGCTGAGGGTCTTCTTCAGTGGGGTTATTGGTATTCCTTTTGGGGACCATGAGGCCTCAGGCCCCAGTCTGCGGGTGGATGCAGTGCTGCATGTTATTCCCATGCTCCCTGAGGCACTTACCGTCTTTCTCCCCCTCTTCCACAACGGTCCGTGGGCCTTGGGGGTAAGATAGAGACCTGATTTAGTGTTGCTTTCTCTGTAGACTCTGGATCTCTGTTTTGATGAAGTGTGATTGGCCACAGTATCTGTTGCCATCTCTCTAGTTTTAATTGTCCTGTAATGCGTGTGTAGCTCATTGGGCTTTTGCCTGCCTGGGCCGATCTGTGAAACAGAGATTCCGAGGATTGTATTTAAACAGGGCCCAGGTAAGGTTTTAATGCACGGTGACCAGGTCACGATTTGCAAAGATAGATGCACCAAGTGGAGTCCTGCTATCCTCTGTCCAGTGAGTTCTCAACTTGTAAGATACCTAACTCTTGTGTATTTACTCTATAATACAATGGCTGAAAACAGAAGCCACACCTTCCCAGAGCCTTCTAAAGTTCGGCTTCATCCCCAGAAAGCATGTGCCACTAGATGCTAAAGTGCCCCAGCCTGTTTTAGAAAGACGACTGGCTGCTTTGGTTGTTTGTGTGGTTGGAGATCTTCTGTCATGGTGTGACAGGTGCAATTGGTTTATAGGCATGGGGATACCAAGCCAGCCAGTGCTGCAAAGCTCGTTTACTTACATATCACCAGGCCAGAAATCAAATTATCCTTCCACTAGGCCAATGCTGAAGTTCAAGTAATGATCTCAAAACTAAAAATTTAAAAAGAAATAGGCTTGCATTGATGAAGTTAATTTCAGGATGAAGTCCACTACATGTCGACAAACATGGAGTTCTTAACTACTGTTACTGACACCTTCAGTGATATTCTATGGATTGTTGGAAAAGCCCCGTTAATTCACATTTCCTTGTATTCTGTATTCTGTTTTTATTATCTATTTGTGTGTGTGTGTGTGTGTGTGTGTGTGTGTGTGTGTGTGTGTGGTGTATGTGGGCACACTCAGGTCAGAGGACAACCTTGGGTATTTCTCCTCGCCTTCCACCTTCTTAGGACAGTGTCTTTCCTGTGACTGCTGCTTGCAGGATTCTGGATTCTCCTGGCTTAGCTTCCCATAGTCCTAGGTACATAGAGGTGACTGTATCACTTTGCATCGGGCTTGATCTGGGCACTTGAAGCTGCAGCTCAGTTGGCAGGCTTGCAAGCGAGTGCCTTTCACTGCTGAGCCATCTCTCCACCCCTTATTTCACATTTCTAAAATAGTAACTTTTTTGTTTTGATTTTTCAAGGTAGGTCACTCTAACCCAGGCTGGCCTTGAACTCACAGTGATCCTCCTACCTCCGCTTTATGAGTGCTGGTATTAAAGTTTGTACCGCCATGCCTGGCTCTTTCTTTTCTTCTCATTAAGAACAAATGCTCTATGAATGGAAGAAACACCATGGGAGAAAATGAAGTCATTTAACATGATCTAAACTCATCTGACATCAAGCTACTTTCTGTTGGCAATCACATAATCTCCCTACAAATAGTCCTCATTAGATAAAGCACATTGGTAGTTCTGGTTCCTAACTGCAACATATGAACTCCAGATGCATGTGCCACCTTGTGTGCCTGGCTTTACTTGGGTACTGGGAAAATGAACCTGGGTCCTTTGGCTTTGTATGCAAGTGCCTTCACTGCTAAGCCATTTCTCCAACCCCCCTACCATTTTGTAACATTTTATTTATTTCTTTCTTTGAGAAAGAAAAAGAAAGAGGCAGACAGAGAGAAAGAGAGAGAATGAGTGTGCCAGGGCCTTCAGCTGCTGCAAATGAACTCCAGACACATGTGCCACCCTGAGCATCTCAATTATGTGGGTCCTGGGGAACTGAACCTGGGCCTTTTGGCTTTGCAGGCAAGTGCTTTAACCGCTAAGCCATCTCTCCAGCCCCCCCACCACCACTTTCTGAGAAGAGACACTGATAGCCCAGTGAATCCCATGTAGCATCTTTAATACGAGGTTGTGAACTGTGCTGGTATGAACGTGTAGCCCCATAGACTCAGGCTTGAATCCTGAGTGTTTAGTGGGTGAAGCTGTACTGGGGAAGAGGTACGTCACTGGGTGGATCTTGAGTCCAGCCCTGAGGTAGTGTTGAGAGCAGTTGGAGCTCTAGCCCTTCATGCTTTGCAGTGTTTTCTGGCTGTTTGGTGGTGTCTCCTTGCTTGGATGTACAGAAATCAGTCAGCTTCGTCCACCATTGACAGTGTTCTCTTGAAATTTGTGTGCCTAAGATAAAGCCCTTTCCTCCGATAAGCTGCTTCTGGTCAGATGCTCGTCCTGGCAATGAGGCAATGAGGAGCTGACTGCAACATGGTGGTGTCCTCTCTGCAGGGATCTGTCACCCATGGCCCTCTTTTTTTTTTTTTTTTTTGAGGTAGAGTCTTGCTTTAGCCAAGGATAACCTGGAATTCACCTGAATGCTGGGATTAAAGATGTGCAACACCAACCTGGTTTCAACCTTATTTCTTTTAAAAAAATTATATTTTATTTGTTTATGAGAGAGAGAGAGTGAGAATGAGTGCACCAGGGCCTCCAGCCACCATAAACAAACTCCAGACGCATGTGCCACCTTATACATCTGGCTTACATGGGTACTGGGGGATCAAACCTGGGTCTTTAGGCTTTACAGGCAAGCACCTTAACCACTAAGCAATCCCTCCAGCCCTCCCTGTGACAAGTTGTATCTTTATATGTGGCACACTCCTACTTTATTGTTGGCAAGTTAGCACATGGGTTAAGAACGTAAACCATGGAGCTAAATCCATGCAACTGTTCTGGGCTTTGGTGCCCCTGTCTGTAAAATGGGGGTAGTGGTGAACCTGAAAGGGTCTCTGTGCTGGTTCAGGAGTAGGATATTTTTGTGCTTTTTTGTTACATGGCATCATTTTCTTATTAAAAATTTTAATTAGTATGCAAAGAAGTTCATTTTAAAAGCTTGATGCACGGTGCCTGACATCAAGTATGCCTATTGTGGAAGTCAGGCAGTGTGATTGATCTGATCATTATGTTGCCCCACACTTACCATGTTGTGACCTATCTCTATGTTTGTAGCTATTTAATATCTTGCTTTGAGAGACAGGAAGCTTCTAAGTCCATTTTAACTTCCACTTTCACCAGTTTCCAAACTTTGCTTTGACTGTATTTTTTTAAGTTTTCTTTTAATATTTTATTTATTTATTTGACAGAGAGAGGCAGAGAGAATGAGAGACTGAGTATAGGTACCCCAGCACCTCCTACCACTGCAAATAAACTCCATATGCATCACTTTGTGAATCTGGCTTTATGTGAGTACTGGAGAATTTAACCCAGGCCATCAGGCTATGCGAGCAAGTTCCTTTTAACTGCTGAGCCATCTCTCCAGCCTTTGATTCTGTTTTAAACCAAAGTGTGCAGCTGGAAAGTGGGAGTGGAAGTTAAAAGCTAACTCAACGCTTATAGCGCTCCCTCTGTATCCTGTATCCAGTGCTTCTCTCACTCTGATCTGGTGCAGAAGCTGTGTACCTGTGAGCCCTCTCCCCCCCCCCCCCCTACGCCCAGTTCCTCCTGTTTTTCTTTTAAAATGCTTTAAAGAAGAAATAAATGAGAAAACTGTTTATGTATGGGCTTAGGAATCAGGCAAGGGCTTAGTAGTTCTATGACCTTGACCATAGCCTCTTAATTTTATCTTCTACTAATGGGAATAGATAACAGTATTATATTGAGAATTAAATGGGATAATGCAGACAATTTACTTAACACAGCCTCGCTGCTCAGTAAGCATTAGTTATTTAATGTTCTGACTTTTTTTTAAAATAATCATTCAAGGGCGGTACTAAGATTAGAACTAGAAGAACACAAGCTTTGATGTCAGACAGGTCTGACCAGGTTACTTAACCTCTCTGAAATGTAAGTCTTCATACTTTTAATGGAAAGGAACTCTGCTTGAGAGGCTACTATGTGAGTAAATAAGATGATGTCTGAAAGAAGCATCAGATTTGGGGCATAAATAATGGTCAGGCCTTATTCTAGTCCAAGACTAATGTCAGTCTCTAGAGACCTTTCTCCAGACCGTGCAATTCCCAACTAGAGTGTACATCACAGGTAATGGTCATTCTCATTCTATGTCTTTTGTTTGTTTGTGTTATTTTGTTTTTTGTTTTTTTGAGATAGGGTCTCACTTTAGCCCAGGATGACTTGGAATTCACTATGTAGTCTCAAAGCGATCCTCCTACCTCTGCCTCCTAAGTGCTAGGACTAAAGGTATGCACTACCATACCTGACCTATTTTTATTTTTATTTATTTTTTTTTTTTTTGAGGTAGGGTCTCTCTCTCTCTACCCTAGCCTGCTGGAATATATTACATAGTCTCAGGCTGGCCTTGAACTCACAATGATCCTCCTACCTTAGCCTTCTGAATGCTGGAATTAAAGGTGTGTGCCACCATGCCCAGCTTCATGTGTCTCTTATAATGTGTTACAGTCACCTTCTTGTTGCTGGAAGAAAGCACCTGACCAAAAGCAGTTAATAGGAGGATAGCGCATATTTTGGCTTACAGACTCGAGGGGAAGCTCCATGATGGCAGGGGAAAGCAATGGCATGAGCAGAGTGTGGTCATCACCTCCTGGCCAACATCAGGTGGACAACAGCAGCAGGAGAATGTGCCAAACACTGGCAAGGGGAAGCTGGCTATAACACCCATAATCCTGTCCTCAACAATGTACCTCCTTAGGAGGCTTCAATTCCCAAATTGCCTTCAGCTGGGGATCAAGCATTCAGAACTCCTCAGTTTATGGGGCACACCTAATTCAAACCACCACATAATGACACAAACAATGACACTATTTTTAATTTTTTCATCATAATTCCTTCATTTCATTGCATACTATAGTACATCTTCTTTGGCTCTTCAGTTTTCATGATAGTCCCATGTTTCTCTTATTCGGTTATTTTTTCTCTTAAACCTAAATGAGCATTATACAGTATGCATATTAACCACCTTTCTGATATTACTGAAATGAATATTTTCTGAGAGCTCTCCCATGTTTATGTTAACCAGTGAAAGGTATGTGATCATCATTAACAGCAACAATACTGTGAGACGGCCACAGTGATGTTTTCTTATTTTTTGAGTAGGGTAGGTCATCACTTTTTCACGAAATATCTCATTTTATTTTTTACTTGACTTTCCCCCCATAATTTTATTTGTCTTTCTTATTTGATTCTGTTAGCCATCTGGAGCTAAATTTGCTAAATCGTGTGAGAAGTACTGGTTCCAATCGCTTTCCCCTAAATTGTCAGTGTACAGTGTCTTTTTTCTTCTTTTTGACTTTTATCTTAGTCAAAACATAGGCACTGTGTCATGGCTGCTTTGAAAGCATTTCTTTGTTAGGTTGAACATTTTCCTATTGTGTCACTGTTTTGCATTGGCTACTCAGACTCGTAAAGAAACTTTCCAAATGTATTTCTTTTTCTTTGTTTGGTTTTTTGTTTTGTTTTGTTTTGTTTTGTTTTTGTTTGTTTGCAAGGTAGGGTCTTGTTCTAGCCCAAGTTGACCTAGAATTGACTATGTAGTCTCAGGCTGGTCTTGAACTCACAGTGAACCTCCTACCTTTGCTTCCCAAATGCTGGGATTAAAGATGTGAGGCATCACCCCCAGCTGATATTTATTTATTTATTTGCAAGCAGAGAGAGAGAGACCGAGCGAGCGAATGGGCATGCCAGGGCCTCCAGCTGCTGCAAACAAATTCTAGATGTATGTACTACTTTGTGCATCTGGCTTTACATGGGTACTGGGGAATTGATCCTGGATCGTTAGGCTTTGCAAGCAACTGACTCAACCAGTGAGCTATCTATCTCTCCTGATAGTTCATATTTTAAAAAAATAAGAGAGAAAGACAGAGAGACAGACAGTGCGTGAAACAGCAGTTTCTACCACTGTAAACGAACTCCAGACACATGTGTCACCTGGAGCCATCTCTCCAGCTACACAAATGCTATTTCTGAGCAAAGCACTGAGGTACATTTCTTATCAGCTGCCCAATCGTTTAACTTAATCTGTAATTCCTTGTTGTTGGGACTAGATACTTCAAAGGCATTAAGATGACTTGCTTTTATTCCTTAATGCAGATCAGTTTTTACTCTACATAGATATTTTTAAAACATTAATATATTTTTTTAAATATATATTTTATTTCTTTATTTATTTGAGAGAGAAAGAGAAAGCCAGAGAGAGAGAGAGAATGGGTGCACCAGGGCCTTAATCCACTACAAACTCTAGAAACATGAGCCACCTTGTGCACCTGACTTTATGTGGGAACTGGGGTATAAAAATTGGGTCCTTAGGCTTTGCAAGCAAGTACCTTAACCACTGAACCATCTCTCCAGAATGATATTGAGATTTTTGTTATGCAATACAAATGTTATGTAAAGGCAGTGGGAAAATCCTTTTAATTAGAAATTTAAACACTTTAATCCCAGCACTCAGGAGGCAGAGGTGGAAGGATTGCCATGAGTTAGAGGCTACTCTGAGACTACATAGAGAATTTCAGGACAGCCTGAGCTAGAGTGAGCCCTTACCTCAAAAAAAAAAATACCTAAAAAAATAAATTTAAACAGCAGAGTTAAATGTAATGATATTTACATTTAGCATAGTGATATGTTATATTGTACTATATGTAGCCATGTGACCCAGTTATGGCCAATATGACTTTATTTTATTTATTTATTTATTTATTGATTGATTGATTGATTAGTTTCTTATGGTAGGGTCTTACTGTAGCCCAGGCTGACCTGGAAGTCACTGTATAGTTTCAGGATGGCCTTGAACTCATGAGGATCCTCCTATTTCTGCCTCCCAAGTGCTGGGATTATAGGCCTGAGCCACCACGCCTGGCCTAATAGACTTTAGGTGATTTCTTTTGAGTGGTCCTACAAAAACCTAATCAAAATGGCCATTCATGCATGGAAGTATTGCAGCTCTTTCTTATTTTTGGATATCGTGTTTTTGAATGTGAGGCTGGGGCTCTGGGTAGCCCATAAATCCTTAAGCCCATGAGATCAGAGAAGATGTCATAATTGAGCTATTGCATCAATGAGCCCAGAAAACCCCACCACACACTTCTAGTTATGTTACAAAATGGAAGTATTGTCTCTATAATATTGTTTACTTCTCTTATTCATAGCTAAGACCTGCTCATTGTTCACCTAGCATGAAGATGTTGCATTACAAACTCTGTAAAGACGATAAAACGTTATCTATCATGGCCTAGAGAGTTAATGCAATTGCCTGCAAAGCCAAAGGTCCCAGGTTCAATTCCCCTGCACCCAAGTAAAGCCTGATGCACAGATGCACAAGGTAGCACATGCATCTGGAGTTCATTTGCCGAGGCTGGAGGCCCTAGTATGACCATTCTCTCTCTCTCTCTCTCTATCTATCTATCTATCTATCTATCTATCTCTTGCGCTCTCTCTGTCCCTCTCTCTCAAATAAATAAATAAAACCTCTATCTATTGTAATCCTTTAAAAATAACTAAAATGAAGCAAATTACACATATAAATCACTTGGAAACAACGGTGAACTATATACAGCAAGAACATCTGGAGATAGTTGATGCACGAATCACATTTTCTATGTGTTTCTGTGTGAAGCTTGTCTTCCCGTAGCAAGGAAAGCAAAACTCTTCCGAAATCACACTGAGACATCTGCACTGGGAAAGTTCCATTGCAATGGGCTGGTTTCCCGCCACAGCGGCGCATTTCAGGAGGATTGTTAGGATACACATTACAGCAGGATTATTAGCACAAACATGCCCAGGTGCCTCTGCTGTTCAGTGATATGAAAATTCTTTGTGATATTGAACATGTCTCAAATGTAATTTTATCTCTTTATTGTGCATCTTTCCTTTTCTTGCTTTAAAATAATTGGCCTCAAAATAATACTTAAATGTTAGAGGAATGGGAAAAATGTTCATTTTGACTTACAAACTTTGCCCAACATTTGAATTAAAAAAATGCAATCTTGGTGCTCATGATTTAGTCATTGTTTTTAATCTATGTAAATAAACCTGTAGGTCAATAAAAATGAACAATACATTTTCTCAAGAAAGCTACATGGCATAGGTCATTTAAGACTAGCAGTAACAACAATGGCAACTAAATGACAATTTAAAAAATCCATGTTGTTGAGCACAATGGCACATGTCTTTAATGCCAGCACTTTTGAGGCAGAGGTAAGATGATCTCTGTGAGTTTAGGCCAGCCTGGGGCTACAGAGTGAATTCCAGGTCAGCCTGGGCTAGAGCAGAGACCCTACCTCAAGGAAACAAAAAATTTAAAAATTCCATGTTATATATCGTTTAAGCCATAGCTGCTTTCTTGTTACACACACCCTGGTAAAACTCCCCAGTCTATACACGTTAGCTTACAATGAACACAGTGGTCACATGACGGCTTGGAATGAAGTTGAAACAAATACACACAATTCCAAGTCAGGTATCTCTTGTTGATTTCTTTTATTTTCCTGTTTTATCTACCAGATCAACCCTGTTAATGATCTGAAACAGGAAATGTTTCTTGTCATTTTCAATTTGCCATTTACTTCCATCTTCTTATGTATGAGCTCCTAGGCTGAACTTGCCTCCTGTCACAACTCTAGAGTTTGGTGTGGTATGTGACATAATTGTCACGTTTTATTTCCTCTTAAGATAATAAATAGGAGCTGGGGTGGTGGCTCAGTGGTTAAGGTGGTTGCCCGTAAAGCTTAACAACCCAGGTTTCATTCCCCAGTACCCACATAAAGCCAGATGCACAAAGTGGCACATGCACCTGGAGTTTGCAGTGGTTGCTAGCCAAGGCATGCCCATTTTCTTTCTTTCCCTGTGGAGAGTCTGAGGTAGAACTGCTGTGACTTCAAGGCTAGCCTGAGACTACATAGTGAACATAGTGAATTCCAGGTCAGCCAGGGCCAGAGCAAGACCCTGCCTTGAAAAAATAAAATAAAAAAATGTATGTAGAATTCATGGGGACATGTTCACCTAAAACATACCACTGCTTGTAAGATTTAAACTCAGAGAGTCTAACAGGGCATAACATTGATCAGGTTAAAAGACCACTTTAGGTTTGTGGATGTTAAATTAGCCACTGGAGGGAGCCCATATTCCATGAATTTAGAAAAATCATTATCACTCACAAATTAGGTTAATTAAAAACAGTTGTAAAGAAAGTCTTCATATAATAAGCTATAAAACAATAAGCTATTTTCAGTGTTCTAAGATATAAAAGTCAGTTGAGTTTTGCTACTCTTAAGTATTAAACTAGTCTGACATCTAAAATTCAATGATATAGAACTTTCAGCTTGTGTTTTTCACCACAAACACAAGTTGCTTTACACAAGAAAAAAGGAAGAGCCAATGGGAAAAGTCAAGAATGTTCTTGGTTTTGAAAATTGGCTTAACTATCTTAATTTACATTCATAGCAGTATACTATCTTAAACTTCTTTTCAATCACCTTTCCAAAGATTCAGCATTAGATGAATAGAACAGTTTGCTATAGTTGTACTTAAGATAGTATTCAGTAATGCCAGGCTTGGTGGCACACACCTTTAAATCCACCACTCAGGAGGCAGAGGTAGGAGGATTGCTGTGAGTTCAGGGCCAGCCTGAGATCACACAGTGAATTCCAGGTCAGCCTGGGCTAGAGTGAGGACTTGGCTACTTCAAAAAAAAAAAAAAAAAAAAACAAGAATAGGTAGTATCAGTAATAATGTAGACAAGGTGATTATTAACTTAATGGCTCAGGTATATTAAAAGTTAAATTATTATAGATATAATGTTGTTATATCATTCAAGACAAAATAAATCATGCATTAGTTTAGGCTAAATAAAAATTGCAATTCTAGCCGGGCGTGGTGGCGCACGCCTTTAATCCCAGCACTCGGGAGGCAGAGGTAGGAGGATCGCCGTGAGTTCGAGGCCACCCTGAGACTCCATAGTGAATTCCAGGTCAGCCTGGGCTAGAGTGAGACCCTACCTCGAAAAACCGAAAAACCAAAAACAAAACAAAAAAAAAAATTGCAATTCTGAGCTGGAGAAATTGCTTAGTGGTTAAGGCACTTGCGTGCAAAGTGAAAGGACCCTAGTTTGATTCCCTATGACCCATGTAAACCAGATGCACAAGATTTCGCATGCATCTGGAGTTCATTTGCAGTGGCTGGAGGCCCTGGCATGACCATTCTCTCTCTCTCTCTCTCCCTCTCTGTCTCTCTCAAATAAATAAAAAGTATTGCCAATTTGACCTATAATGTTATATAAGTTCTCAAACTTGAATGGTTTTAAGATATGCAAAAACATTTAAATACTTATAGGTATGATACAAATATTCTATTGTGGGATCTTTTTGTTTGAACTTGCTGGACTTGGGAAAAGTTCTGAATTATTTAAAGTTTGTTTTGGGCTGGAGAGATGGCTTAGCAGTTAAGGCTCTTGCTTGCAAAGCCAAAGGACCCAGTTTTGATTCTCCAGAACCCTCACAAGCCAGATATACAAGGTCTGGAGTTCATTTGCAGTGGCTAAACGCCCTGACACACCCATTCTCTCTCTCTCTCTCTCTCTCTCTCTCTCTGCCTCTCTCTCTTTCACAAATAATAAATATTATTTGTAATGAATAAAAAATAAAATATTAGAAAAATGAAAATAAAAAAGAAAAGTTCATTTTATAAGTCATTTAAGACAATGGTCATCTTTAGAATAAGCCTTGTAGTCATACAATCAAAATCATTTTCCTGGCCCTGCCATGCCCATTATCTCTCTCTCTCTCTCTCTCTCTTTCTCTCTGCCTCTTTCTCTTTCTGTCACTCTCTCAAAAATAAAATAATAAAAATAAAGCCTTAAAAAATCATTTTCCTTTTAGATGATAAAATCATCAAAAATCTAAATTCAAAGCTGGGCGTGGTAGTGCATGTGCCTTTAATCCCAGCACTTCAGAGGCAGAGGTAGGAGTTCAAGGCTACCTGAGATTACAGAGTGAATTCCAGGTCAGCCCGAGCTAGAGTAAGAACCTGCCTCAGAAAAACAAAACAAAACAAAACAAAAAAACATAAAAGGGGTTGGGGAGATGGCTTAGTGGCTAAGGCGTTTGTCTGCGAAGTCTAAGGACCCTGGTTCCATTCCCCAGGACCCACATAAGTCAGATGCACAAGGGGGCTCATGCATGTGGAGTTAGGCCGTGGCGCACCCATTCTCTCTCTCTGCCTCTTCCTCTTTGTCTCTCTCTGTCAAATAAATAAAGAAATAAAATATTTTTTTTAAATTTTTTGTTCATCTTTTATTTATTTATTTGAGAGCGACAGATACAGAGAGAAAGGCAGAGAGAGAGAGAGAGAGAGAGAGAGAATGGGCACACCAGGGCCTCCAGCCACCGCAAACGAACTCTAGATGCGTGCGCCCCCTTGTGCATCTGGCTAACGTGGGTCCTGGGGAATCGAGCCTCGAACCGGGGTCCTTAGGATTCACAGGCAAGCGCTTAACCACTTAGCCATCTCTCCAGCCCAAATAAAATATTTTTAAAAGAAATTGCAATCATGGAATTTGTCAATAAAGAAAACAACAAAAAAGAAAACAAAAAAATCTAAATTCAACCTTAAGTGATATCAGTGGACATCTGCACAGGCAATTGCCCTACTCAGTCACAAGAATTTACAACCGTGGCTTTGGAGCCTCTGGCTTCTGAGCCATTAGGACATGTTAGGAAGGGAATTATTATTGCAAATTTTACCCATCAGAATAGCACTGATAGTCTCTCTTGGCATATATCAAATTTCAGATGGACTTCTCAAGAGAACTAATTTAAATGAGTTCAGTGGAAAAGCATTTGGTGGGTAAATTATTTGAGGACACAGTAGAGTGTTGACAGAGTTTCATATTTCACATAAATGAGAGTTATTTAGGAGGTAGCCTTTTAAAATATTATTCATGGAGTACATGACTCATCTTTTGCATTCACATGTGCTAACTCCCAGTCTAACTCAAGAAAAGCAGGTTGATGACATGGGCACCCGATAGGAACTGGCGGCCCTGTGATGTGCAAGGAACTTTTCTGGGTGTTATTTTTACCAGTGTTTTATATAACCCTTCCTTCTAAAAATATGCTATTATTACTTGGGGTTAGAGCTGAGATAAAAGCACATGTATATGGATGAAACTCCAAGTTTTTCTTTCTCAGAGTTTTGCATAAATGTTTTTACATTTTACTATTTATAAATCTGATGCACTTGGGCTGGAGAAATAGCTTACAGCGGTTAAGGTGCTTCCCTGCAAAGCCAACCCCAGGACCTATGTAAGCCAGTGGCACAGGTGGTGCATGTGTCTGGAGTTTGTTTGCAGCAGTTGAAGGCCCTGGTGTGCCCGTTCTCTCGCTCTCTCTAACAAATAAAATAAAAAATTAAAAAAAGAAAAGTTTTTGGTTTTTCAAGGTAGGGTCTCGATTTAGACCAGGTTAACCCAGAAATCACTATGGGGCTGGAGGGATGGCTTAGTGGTTAAGGTGTTTGCCTGTGAAGCCAAAGGACCCAGGTTCTATTCCCCAGGACTGATGTAAGCCAGATGCACAAATGGCACATGCGTATGTAGTTCGTTTACAGTGGTTGAAGGCCTTGGCAACCCACTTTCTCTATATGACTCTTTTTCTCTCTCAAATAAATAAAATAATGACGAATATATTAACAATTAAAATAAAATAAAGAAGAATTCACTATGTACTCTGAGGTTGGCCTTGAACTCATGGCGATCCTCCTACTTCTACCACCCAGGTGCTGGGACTCAAGGCGTGCACTACCATGCCCGGCTTTATCATTACTTTTTAGGAGCTTTCAAATACTTTTTTTTAAATGCAATAGCATACTTTAATATATAACCCCACTTAATATGAGTAAAAGCTTCCTTTTCTTCACATCATTGTTAGGGTGTATTATCTTTTATCTTTTTGGCAAAAAAGATATTTTAACTAGGGTATAGAAATATTTGATGTTTTTTATTTCTGTAATTATTATATTCTCTGATGCTTATTTATTTTTGAAATACTAGATCTAGTATTGCTTTCTTGGTTACTCATTCTGATAATTTGCTATTGGTGAAATAGCAATGCTACTAAATTTTATATGTTGTACTGATGTCTTGAAAATTTGCCACATTTAGAAAGAAAAATGTTCTGGTAGTTTTTTGTTAATGTTATTGGGATTTCTCCATACATTGGAATGATGTATCAACTGCAGTTGATTCTTTTTGCATATCATTTATTTCTGTTTTGTTTCTAATTGTTTCATCTACATATTGAATTAAGTATGAGAGAGGACATCCTTCCCCTGTTCCAGATCTCAGAAAGAACGTTGTTTTCCCTATTCAATACTGGTTTAGCTGTTAGCTTGTTATACTTACCCTTTATTATGTCAAGGTAAATTCTGTGTATAACAAAGTTGTTCATTAAATATAAACATATATATTATATATATATATGAATTCTATAAATACATATTACCACATATATCTATATGTAACATATGTTATATATAAACATATAAATAAAATATAAATATAGTATATGTAGATATGTTTCATATATATGTATGTAGTTTATATTGTATAAATATATATAATATACACAGAATATATAAACATAGAATATAATATATAATATATAAAAATGGGGTTTTCATTTTGCCAGGAGCCTTTTCTGCTTCTTTTAAGACAACCTAATCTACTGATGTTCTTCTTATTGCCTACCTGGAGTTTTACCACCATCAAAGATGAGAAACTTAGGGCTGGAGAGATGGCTCAGTGGTTAAGGAGCTTGCCTGCAAAGACTGATGACCTGAGTTTGATTCCCCAGTGCCTATGTAAAGCTAGATGTACAGTGTGGTGCATGCATCTGGAGTTCACTGCAGTGGCTAGAAGCTCTGGCATGCCCATACTCACTTTCTCTCTGTGTCTTTCTCTCTCTCTTTTCTGTTTACAAGTAAAAAATAAATAATTTTTTTTAAGAAAAGATGAGAAAGTTGAAACTCTGGGACACAGGACACTGTGTGACATATTCAGTGTCACATGGTATGACTTGGAGCCAGCTTCAAGCAAGTCTTATTTGCCTCTAAATTTTACTCTTCTCTATGTCTTTCCAACTTTTCACATTGGAAATTATTCTCAAAGAACAACATTATGTGAGACCAACTATTGACGTCTATACAAAATAAAACATCTTCAAAAAGATATTTTATCTTTCTAATTTATCTTACTATGGATTTTTGCATTCTATGTCATTTTGTAAAGAAGCATAAGACAGAAACATTGATTTCACAATCCACGAGTTGATATCACTAGTCTTCGTGTTTCATCTTTGTGTGTGGTTAATACATCGGGAAAATTAGCTTCAGTGGTGATGATGCATCCAAGGTAAAATGAATAGGAAGCTATTCCTGCCACTGCAAATGAGCTCCAGACATGTGCACCACCTTGTGTGGATACTGGGGAATCGAACCCCAACCAACAGGCTTGCAAGCCAGTGCCTTAACCACTGATCCATCTTTCCAGCCTCCCCAGTGTATTTTAAATTAAATTGATTTTCATTTAAAATCCATTAGAAACCTATCTTTAGCTCCTTTAAATATAAAGATACCTTGTTTTGGTCATAAACCTGTAGCTCTTAATCTTTATATTTCTTCAAGTATATTTCAAGGGATGCCATTCTTTGTTATTTATTTATTTATTTACAAGCAGAGAGAGAGAGAGAGAATAAGAATGGATGTGCCAGGTTCTCTAGCCACTGCAAATGAACTCCAGATGCCTGTGCCACCTTGTGCATCTGGTTTTATATGGGTACTGGGGAATTTAACCCAGGTCAGTAGGCTTTGCAGGCCAAATGCCTTAAGCACTTAGCCATCTCTCCAGTCCCAAGAGATGCCATTTTTACATTAATTTACTAAATGAAATCAGTTAGGAAAATAGTAGTCTCAAATCTCATGAGCACAAAGCACATACAAGTCATTTTAGAGAAATAAAATTGAGTTAAGGATAAGAATACATTCAAAAATGATTTTTTAGGATTGTGACATGCTTAGAGAGTTTTGGAGCACTTTCTTCTGGGAAACTTTTATTTTTATTTTTATTTTTATTTTTAGGTAGGGTCTCGTTTTAGTCCAAGCTGACCTGGAATTCACTACGAAGTCTCAGGCTGGTCTCAGATTCACAGCAATTCTCTCTTTTCCTCCCATGTGCTGGAACTAAAGACATGTGCCACCACACCTGACTCCTCTCTGGAATTTTTTTTTTATGCTGAACCAGCAAATTCCTGGCACTGTAGGAGTTGTGAGATGGAAAACCAGGAGGGTATCTTTTCTATATAAATGCTGTGAAATTGAAATCCACCATCTCAAAGATTGACAGAATCTTACATTTTTGAGGTGCTTCAATTTTTATTGCCTTCAGTGATATTTTCATTCAGAATGTGTCCTACCCCACAAAGGAAACAGGAGTTAATTCTTACAGTGAAATTCAGTCACCCTTGAAATTAACAAACACATAGCTACAATTAAATTGAAATGGATATTTTCTAAGCATACATGATGGTAGGTAGTTTTCTTCCTGCTAATAGCATCCCTGTGATATTTTGTGATCAACTAAGAATTGCATTTCAGAAGAGATGGGGTGCATTCAGGGTAGTATGGCCAGAGACTTAGATCTCTATGTCAAAAGGCCATTAAGCAGGTAGAATTCTATATCAGTGACAGGTATTCCTTCAGTGGACAACTGAATTAGGGTAATTAGTAGATACTTAAGGAATATCTACTGGATCTTAGTAAATATGCTATGCAGAAACAATAGAAGAATTCACCCTGTTAATATTCTTCTCAGTTGGCTACTCCAATACCAGTCAGATACACACAGGTGAAATGAACCAGCATACCCCTATTACCACTTACCTCTTGCTTAGAAATAAGAGTAATAAACAGGTCACTACACTCTAGAGTATCTTATCATGATGAGGACCTTTGGTGAAAACCAGTGGAGCAAGGAACTGGAAAGTTAAAGTCATGGTCAGACCGGCTGAAGGGCCATGGGAAGCAGTGACACCATGCCCTTGTGCATGTCTCCAGCTCACTACCTGGGAGGCCCCCAGTTCCTTCTGTCCACTATATTGGGAGTGCCATGCAACTTAAATGTGATATATGCCTCGAGTGTACCCGTCTTAAGCAGGAAGATCATCCACTCATATTTGTTGCTGTCTGTGAACTTTCTCTAGAAAGTGTCTGCGGTGGTAAGGTTATTAATGTTTCGTGACCTCTCTGATTTGCATGTTGGTCACAGTGTTGCCGAACTTTGTTGTTTTTAGACAATTAAGCTACTACTTCAAAAAAATTACTTTATTTTGTTGACTTACAATCCAACTTGAAGTGGGTTTTGCCTGTTTTATTTTGTATGTGTGTGAAGGTGCACGGGTAGCAGTTACAGGAAATGTTTGGGTATGGCCCCTCACCTTAACTGAGACAAGGTCTTTCGTGGGTCACGGCTGCACTCACCAGGCTCTGACCTGCGAGCTTCCAGGGAGTTCTCCCATCCCACCTCCCACCTCGTCATGGGCTCCCTGGATTATAGACGTTACATGAAGGTGTCTGCCCATTACATGAGCTTTTGACCCTAACTTAGTGTTTCGTCCACTAAGATACCTCCTTGGCCCATGTGTGTTTCTTTAAAAAAAAAGTTATGGATTATTTATTTGAAAGGAAAGAGAGAGAAAGAGAATATGAATGGGTGTGCCAGAGCCTGCTGCCACTGAAAACAAACTCCAGACACATGTGCTCCTTTGTGTACCTGACTTTATTTGGGTACTGGGGAATCAAACCCCAGCCATCAGACTTTGTAAGCAAGCACCTTTAATGACTGAGCCATCTATATAGCCCTTGTGTCTGTTTTTAATGCCAGGTTGCAATAAGTACCACTTCACTGTGTGCTTTCTTGACCTATCTTGAAGATGGAAGCTAGTCTGACTGATATTCAAAACAAGTGAAGACATATATTATCATTTGTAGGAAAGAGAGGGGAATGGCATGTTATCTTCTCAGTCTCTTTCCATAAAGTTCCTCCTCCTCAAGCCTTGAGTTAACACACTTGGCTTCCGGATCTCTTCCTTGGCCCTTCCCTTTCATTTCCTTCTGCAGTTTAATTCAATCTAAATGTTTTTCTCTCTTCACTGCTCAATCCAGACATCCACATTACCCTACTTTCCTGATCTCCACAATGAATCTATCAAGGTTGAAGCTATTCAATTTGAACTACTATAGCTGGACAAAATTCTACAATTGAGACAATTGTGAAAGAATTATCTGAATTGAGAACATTTAGGGAAAAAAAAAAACATGCTTCCAAAAAATGAGGGGAACAATTACTGACTTTGAATTAAAAAGGAAAAAAGAAAGAGATTCTTTCTTATTTAATTGCTTTATTTTAGAAGTAATTTTACTGGTAGTAAGGAGATTTTCTTCAGTATGTAACTGGAATTATTTTATAGGGTATTAATAATCCTTTACTTGAAATATGCTATGCATTTAGAGACTTCCCATTCCATTTCAGACAGTAATATTTTAACTTATTTTATAAATTCATTGGCCATACATTTTTCCTTCTCTCCATAATCCCTTATATCATTCATGTGTGCTACAGAGAAACATGTTAGAAATTAAGAAAGCATCTTTCATATTCATTATTTCAAATTTGTCATATGCTAAGTTAGCTGATTTTCAATTGATAATTAATTTTGTATGCTGAAGTTCTTTTACTCCTATACTCATTTTATTTTTCTACTATCATTCTGCTGTCCTGCTTAACACTTTTCTGGAGAAAAAAATGCTATCTAAAATCCTAGATTTCTTTTCTCCTCAATACTTAGCAGCTAATACATAAGTAACAATTCAATTTTTGTTTAATTCCATAGCAAATATCACCTGGGCTTATGTCATTGTTGTGTTTTTGTTCTCTTTTAAATTATCCACCCACAAACATTTTCTTTATTCAATGAATCAATTTTTCTTTTCTCAATGAACTATTTTTATAAGTTATGCCATTAAACAACACAGTTAAGATTCCTTGGATAATTTTGAAATTTAGAGTAAATTGTTGTTAATATATAAGTAAGGGAGACATAGACTACTATATTGAAAAATAAATCTATAAAAATCAAGCATCTTTCATGACATTTCAATATCTAATATAAACTCTTTTTCTATAAATTGAAGAAGCACACATTAGTGTGCTATTCTTATAAAAATATTTCCTAAAGATAGGAGGAAAAGGTGATGACAACAAAATAAAGGAGAGACTGATTAAGGGGGGAGGGGATATGATGGAGGGTGGAGTTGCGAAAGGGAAAGGAGGGGGAGGGAATTACCATAGTTTATTGTCTATAATTATGCAAGTTGTCAATAAAAAAATAATTTTTCCTAAAGTTATTACAAGAGCCCCAGAGAGGTGGGGACATTTATTTCCCCCACAATGAGGGTAACTTTCAATATCCAAAAAAAGGGATCAATGGATGACGCTTCCAGAGGGATATCCTTGGAGAGGTGAGGAAAGGAAGAACATCGGCCAAATGTCTTTAAAAAAGTATGGCATGAAAATGTGTGGCAGACATTCTAGGCAGGTGGCAACAGATATGAATGTGATGAAGGATGACCCATGGGGACGTTACTGATCCAGTCAGGACCATAGCTAAAAGAGATTCTGTTGATGTCACTAGGTAGGAAGATCTAATAAAAATATACACCGTACTGCAAAGGCTCTCATCATCTTGCTCTGATCTTCGCTAATGTGAACCAGACTGAATTCCATTAATGCGTATCAGCTGTTCATGCCACTTTTTCTCTATACACATGACCTCCAATTCCACACAGGTTAACGGACATCCTAAAGCTGAAAAGACTAGGGCCACACAAGACTTCTAGTGTCAGGAACGACAGTGCTTTCTCTGAGCCATGCATCCCATACCTATTTGAAGCTTTGCTTCTTCAGAACAGATAGAAAAGGACAGAGGTGATCCTAGGAACATCACTGAGGGGGAGTTCTAAGAGCCACTGGTGGAAGGATGTGAGATGTTGTCAACAGGGCCCAATACAAAGGGTTATAGTTATTCAAATATTATTGTTCTGGATGTTTCTAGGAAGAGTTTTTCTAGAAGAGATGAATATATCTTTGAATAAAAAACTCTGAGTAAAGCAGTCTTTCTTCTATCATGTCGACACACATCCTATTAATTAAAGAACTTAATATAGGAATGCCTTGGGTTATAGCTACGGCCCTCTCCTTCTGGTTACCTGGCGTGTGTCAGCCTGCACTGCTGACATCGTGCTTCACCATGTGTTAGCCTTAGTCCTCCTTGTTCTTCTTTCTTTCTCTTCTGCCTCTTTCCCTCTAGCCTAAAATGCTGCTACAAATTTTACTGAAATAAAAATTATATAGCACCCAATTTAAAAACATAATGTACAAAATTCTTCATTGTATATTTCAGATAATGCTCATATAATGCTTTTTGTTTTCTTGGTTTATGAGAAAATCAATGCTGTTTTGCATTTATGGGTAATTTAATGGTTGTAAGTCAACCATGATTTGACAAATAGAGTTATATCTCAATCTACTCTGTTCACAATAAACACGTTGTCTTAAAATCTGATATGTAGACCTGTGGAATCCATTGCCAGCTTTGTAACATTCTACTGCTAAGAGTTATGGCATGAGATCTGATTATGGATGAGTGTTCAATTCTTTTTGTATTCACAAAAAAAAAAAAATCACATCATTGTAAAAAAGTAGAATTCAACATGAACATTAGCTGTGACATTAGTTATGGTAACAAGGCCAGAATGGAAGAACAAAATATGAATTTTGGAATTTCATCTAACTTTTTTTTTACTGAATTGGATAATAGTTTTATGATACTGGAAAATGCCTTCTTCATTTTTGTGCTATCCCTTTTTTATGAGAGAGAGAGATTGGCACTCCAGGGCTTCTAGCCACTGCAAATGAACTCCAGATGCATGTGCCACGTTGTGCATCTGGCTTATGTGAATACTGGGGAATTGTACCTATATTCGTAGGCTTTGCAGGCAAGTACCTTAACTGCTAAGTCATCTCTTCAGCCCATTTTTGTGCAATTCTTTTCTTTTCTTTTTTTTGTTTTTTGAGGTAGGGTCTCACTCTAGCCCAGGCTGACCTGGAATTCACTCTGTATTCTCAGGCTGGCCTCAAACTCACAGTGATCCTCCTACCTGTGCCTCCGGGGTCATGGGATTAAAGGCATGTGCCACTACACCCAGCTGATTTTTTTTTTTACTATTCTTAATGCAATAGGTACAGATATGGTTTACTTAGAACTTAAAGTGTTCACACTTAATGCAATAAATACAGATATGACCCCCTTAGAACTTGAAATTACTCACATTTTTATACCACTTTATTTTATCCAAAAAGGGGGTAGGTGAACTTTTTATTAAATAGTCAGATAGTTATTCTTTTCAGATTTTGTAGAACATATGGTCTCTGAGACCTACCACTGAATTCTGCTATTAAGGCTCAAAGGTAGCCATGGGCAATATTAAGACAACCCAGCATGGGAACATCCTAATAAAATGTCACTTACAAAAGGAAATGTAGAACAATTTTGTTTCTGAGGTCATACTGCCCTGACCTCTGACCTAGAAATTATGAAGCCTTGACTTATAGTGTCTGGTGATTTCTGTGGTTACTCTCGCTGTAATCTGTTACAAGCTCCCTTACATCCCGTGTGTGATCTGGAAAGAGGCAGTAGAGCACCACTGTGAAGCCTTTTCACTGTCAACACAGCTTATAAAGTCATGACCTCCAGGGAACAGAAAATACTCACATGTAGAAATGTAGTCATTGTTAAATTCTAGCCACTTATTACCTCTGTTTTAAAATTTAATTATAAGCATGTACAGTCTTAGTTTTAAACATTGCCTGTGTTGAACAACTTGCTTGCAAAATTCCTGAAGGTTTAAAAGTTGGTTCCAGTGAACCAAAACAGACTAATGCCAGTACTTCTCTAGTTAAAGTCCAAAGACCTACCTAATAACTGAGTCATTGCCCAGAGAGTGGTTTCATGAGATAAGGATGGGATGGGGAAGAGCAGCTAACAGACCCTGGGAGGGATGAATGGATTACAGGAACAATGACAGGAGAGTTTCATTTGAACAAAACTGCTATCAGAATTGTCCACTGATTTTACTGACATATTTTATACTGGATTGTCTGATCATTTCAGTAACATTTTGGTTGAAAAGGATGATTTAAACTTATAGGATAATATAATTATTATATATAACACTGTTTCTAAGGGGTATTAATTCTCAGGTTCCAAACAACCAACTTAAAAAACAATTTTAAAATTCATGGGCTGGAGAGATGGCTTAGCGGTTAAAGAACTTGCCTGCGAAGCCTATGGACCTATGTACTTTTCTCCAGATCCCATGTAAGCCAGATGCACAAAGGTGAGGCAAGCACAAGACCTGCTAGGTGGTGTAAGAGTCTGGAGTTTGATTGCAATGGCTGAGGCCCTGGCGCACCAACACTCTCTCTCTTCTCTTTCTCTCTCTCACTCTCACTCTATCTAAAAAAATAGTTGTCATACTAAGACTCCATATGTAGTAAAAAAAAATACAGTATTCATAATTTATAGGCTGTCTATCCATCATCACATGGGAGGTTCATTTTTGCATGGGTAAGTTAGTTAGATTTTGATAAAATGAGATTGCATAGAGTTCCTATTATTAGTTTTACCAAATGTACACTTTGGGTATTCTTTTCTTTCCAGCAAAATAATAGGCAAATTAAATGTATCTTACTCTGTCTTCCTTGGCCTACTGTGTGGATCACCCATGTTGTGACTATATCTTACATTACCTATCAACTACAAGAGTCTTAGCACTCTACTATTAACATACCTTCAGGATATCATAAAGAGGTTCACAAATCATTTTCTTTTATATTTCTTTCTTTCTTTTCTTTTTTTTTTTCTTTTTCTTTTTTTGGTTTTTTGAGGTAGGGTCTCACTCTAGCCCAGGCTGACTTGGAATTCACTGTGTAGTCTTAGGTGGCCTTAAACTCTTGGTGATCCTCCTATATATGCCTCCCAAGAGCTGGCCTTGAGGTTCACAAATCATTTTATTTTGAAAGACAAGAAAAGTTACTTAATAGCTATAATTTCCAGGTGAGGATAGTGAAATGGATGATATGGTATAGCATATATCATTCTAAGAGCAATTTTTCTCACACAGTACTTGAGCTTACATGAGCTACTGAACCTTAAATATGGGATAGGAAAAGTTTAATTAACAATCACAATTCAAACTGGAGAGATTGCTCAGTGGTTAAGGTACTTGTATGCAAAGCCTAATGAGCTGGATTCAATTCCCCAGTACACACCTAATGCTAGGTGTACAAAGTGGCACATGTATCTGGAGTTTATTTGCAGTGGCTGGAAGTTCTGGAGTGCCCATTCTCTCAATATCTTTCTCTCTCTCTTTCTGTCTCTCTCTGCTTGCAAATAAATGAAAAAAATAATAAATCACAACTAACACACAAAAAAAGCTAGCCTTATATGTGAACAATTTCATGTAATTCAATACAAATGAAATAGCTTTTTATTTCTGGAGTTATTTAATTTGCTGGGCAAATAATTGTGTAGTACCTAGACCCGTCTTTATCACTTGTAGAAAATTTATTTAAATATATTATTCTAACTGTCAAGACGTTCTGCAAAAGCCTGTCAAACTATGTATGCTGATTCATACCATGAAGCAGCATGTTGGAGAATTCATGGCAGGTTCCTGTAATCCTGATTTTTCACTTCTGAATATATATCATAAAATCCTCACCATCACATACAACCTCATTTTATAGATGTGAAAAACAGAGGCTCAAACCATGTTAGTGAGCCAGCCAATATAATGAGAAACTTTTCTGGTCTTTAAGCACGCACGCACACACACACACACACACACACACACACAATTTTAATTATTTCATCCTGGGAAGGAGTTTTATTCATTTATTTTTAAAATGTTTTCAAAAGGTGCTAGTGGGATTGCAGCAATGACTTGGCAGTTAAAGGTGCTTGTTTGCAAAACCTGCTAGCCAGGGTTCAATTCCATACCACCCACCTAAAGCCTGGCCCAAAGTGACACACGTTATCTGGTGTTCATTTGCAATGGCAATAGACCCTGGCATGTACACACATACACACACACACACACACACACACACACACACATTAATAAAAAAAATTTAAAGATGTTAGTATGGGGCTGGAGGAATGCCTTAGCAGTTAAGACACTTGCATGCAAAGCCTAAGGACCCAGGTTCGATTTTCCAGATCCCACGTAAGCCAGATGCACATGATGTTGCATTATGCATCTGGAGTTTGTTTCAGTGGCTAGAAGCCCTGGCATGCTATTCTCTCTCTCTCTTCTCTCTCCCCATCTCTCTGTCTCTAATAAATAAATAAATAATATAATATTAAAAAGATGTTAGTATGTTTTTAATTTAATACTAATTCTGACTTTCCCCATGCACTAATTCTTCTTTTAAATATTTTATTTATTTCTTTACTTGCAAAGAGAGAGATTCAGAATGGGTGACCCTGGGTCCCTTGCTACTGGAAATGAACTCCAGAAGCATGCTGGGGAATCAAACCCTGGGCCCACAGGCTTTGCAAATAATTGCCTTTAACCACTTAGCCATCTCTCCAGCCTTCCATATACTAATAATTACACAAAAAAGCTTATAAAATAAAAATTTTGAATGGAGCTTATGGTAAGAAAGACAACAATAGAGACATTGTTATAAACATCGACAAAATGGCCAGAGGATAACCTAACCTCCACACAAACTGGCATCCACATGATGGATCGCTTCTTTAATATGGTAGGAGACAAAGACCAACACATCAGTCACCTCCAAAGGCCCATGGATAACTCCTTTCGCAGTCAAACAATGAGAAGCATGAAACTGTAGATCATTCTCTGGAGTGCCTACTCTCAACGTGATCTAAGTAACTCCACATTGCTGGGAAGAGCGTCCAAGCAGGCACAGTTTAGGGGAGGAAGGGATTTATTTCCCCTTACAGATCCAGTGGAAGTTCCATCAATGGTGGATGAAGCTGGTTCCCTTTCATGGATCCAAGCAGAGAGAGAAATCATTGCTAGCCAGCACCACAAGCAAGCACAGAGGGCAAGAGCTGAAACTGCTCTTTCCACACCTTTAGGCTGGAATGAGATCTGAAACCTCCCTGTTGTGGGAATCTGCCTGCTAAGGGCTAAAGTTGCAAACTCAATTTTTAAAAAATATTTTATTTATTTATGAGCGAGCGAGCGAGAGCGAGAGAGAGAGAGAGAGAGAGAATGAGCTCACCAGGGCCTCTAGCCTCTGCAAATGAACTCCAGACACATGTGTTACCTTGTGCATCTGGCTTTACATGGTACTGGGGAATCAAACCTGGGTCCTTAGGCTTTGAAGGCAAGCACCTTAACCATTAGACCATCTCTCTAGCCCACAAACTTGATCTTAATAAAACACTTAAGTCTACGGGACCATACATTTACATTATCATATTCAAACTACCACCCAGCAGACACTACTAGCATGACCAGCCCAACCATTTACCACCTTTTTCTTTTTAAGATTTTTAATTTTTATTTATAGTTATTTATTTATTTGGCAGAGAAAAAGAGAGAGAGAGAGAATGGGAGCACCAGGGCCTCCAGCCACTGCAAACAAACTCCAGACATGTGTGCCCCCTTGTGCATCTGGCTAATGTGGGTCCTAGGGAATCGAGCCTAGGTCCTTTGGCTTTGCAGGCAAAACGCCTTAACCACTAAGCAATCCCTCCAGCCCCTTACCACCTTTTTCTGGAGACTCTCCCCCATGCTTTGAGGACAAGTGAAGAAATTGGGAAGATTTTCATGAACCAGTGCTTTTTATTGTTAAGTGTACCTAATTAGGTAAGCAAAAACACAGTGTTACAACTGCTCATGCACTTGGTCTAATGCAAATAAAATAATATTATACCACATAGGACAGTGCTCACACTTGAACATCTGAGAATGGGGGGCCTGGGTGAAATGCAAGCTTTGACTCACGGCTCTGGAATGGGCCCCAAGCTTTGGCATCCCTGAAGGCATTCTTCTTGCTGACACTGGCCTGCTGGTCTGACTGCATTTGAGCAAAATCACTCTGTGTGGTCACTTTTAGTTTCCCAGAGCCTTCTGAGCACACTAGTACTGGCCAGTGTGCCAGCCACCTGCAATCCAAGTAGCCAAGTTGAAGGCTATCCTGGAATATTTGCAAGACCCTGTCTCAAAAGAAATACATATTAATCAATCTAAAAGGAACACTGGGGCTGGGTGTGGTGGCACATGCCTTCAATCCCAGCACTTGAGAGGCTGAGGTAGGAGGATCACTGTGAGTTCAAGGCCAGTCTAAGACTACATAGTGAATTCCAGGCCAGCTTGGGCTACAGTGTTTTGGTGCCATGATGATTCTTACTGCTAAACAGCTAGCCCAGGCCTTCTGCCAGGCTGCCCGTGCCACTCACTGGTACAAGTTATATGCCAGCCTGATTCATGTAGTGATCTCCAGCCCAATTCAGGCAACAAAAGACTATCTCAAAAGGAAGAAAAGTATCAGACAAAAAGAATAAATGTCCATCAAGAGAATAATGACTCCTCTGATGCTTGTTCACAGACAGCTTTCCAAGTACAGACATGCTAATGTCCTTAAGCACAGCACTCAGTGACTCAGAAACACTCGAGTGTGTGTGTGTGTGTGTGTGTGTGTGTGTGTTTGCCATTTATTTCTTAATTGAAGTGTTGTGGCACATTACAGTAACTGTGGGGGAGGGGAAGCATTATATTTAGTGCATCTGAGGTACTAAATTCATTTAAAAGCTTGCTGCCTTTGAAGAAGGTAATTTATAGCAGGTCAGCTGGTGCCAAAGACCATGATCCATTTCAGGATGACAGTCTTGTTACTCATGTGAGGTGTTTTGGTGCCATGACGATTCTTACTGCTAAACAGCTATATTAAGAGCAAAAGACAAGATGCATTGGCAGAGGATTTTAGATCCAGGGGTGGCAATAACCAGACCTTTCATGTTCCCTCCAAAGCAGGAGCAAATATAGTGTCATTTAGATAGCACTCTAGTTTTGTAGAAATAATTTATGCAAACAAACACTTTGGAGTCAAGAGGTCTAAATTCATGGTGCTGAAAGAACATGACAAGTGTATGATATTTTTCCCCACTTGGGATTCTTTTGATCCAGGGGGGAGGTGTATTATCGTGTCATTTGAACCCCTGTTACTGCTATCATTGACAAACATGTCAGCATCTTGATGTGTTTTACCAATTCAGGAGGTGTTGAAATGATGGTGATTCACAAAACACATGTTTTTCTCTGTTAGCATATCACAGGAGAACCTGTCATCATGTTCTTCCAACTCTCCTGCTCTCTAAATATATAATTATAAAATATCCATTTATTATTTGTTTATGTATACATTTACTAGACAAAGAGGGGAAGAGAGAGAGAGAGAATGAATAGATGAGCTTATCAGGGCCTCTAGCCACTGCACATGAACTTCAGATGCATGCACCACCATTTGCATCTGGCTTACATGGGTACTGGGCCATTGAACCTTGTTCCTTAGGTTTGGCAGACAAGCACCTTAATCGCTTTGCCATCTGTCCATCCCCCATAAATAAAATAATGATGGTAGAGGTGAGTATGAAAATGTTATTAAAGATCCCCCACATAATGAAGAATAGTGCTTCAAAAGTGAGTTTGAGAAATAATTCCTCTAATATTCAAGGAGTACTTCCTTGAGTAGGTAACTTGCTGGTCTTAGGAGCAACATCCCATCTAAGAAGCTTTGTGACGGGCTTGGGATATGGCTCAGCAGTTGAAGGTGATTGGTTGGAAAGCCTTCTGGCCTGGGCTCAATTTCCCAAAACCTACGTGAAGCCACATGCACAAAGTGGTGCATGGAGTTTCTTTGCAGTGGCTGGAGGCTCTAGCACACCCTTACTTTTCCTCTCTTTCTCTCCCCACCCCTTCTCATAAAAATAAAATATTTTATTTATTTATTATCAAGCACAGAGAGAGAGAGGGGTAGGCAAGAATGGGCATGACAGGGCCTCCAGCCACTGCAGACAAACTTCAGATGCATGCACCACTTTGTGCATCTGGCTTTACGTGGGCACTGGGGAACTGAACCTGGGTCATTAGGTATCACAGGCAAGTGCCTTAGCCACTGAGCTATCTCTCCAGCCCCCCACCTCTACTCTTTACTAGACATATCACCTTGGACAAGTCATTTAAGCTTGCGCCATGCCTTTGTCTCTGTATATGAAACATGGGAATAAATGCCAGAGGATTTTATCAGTTACTGTAATTGAGCCCAAAATGTCTTCAATTTTCAGGTGCAGTTTATGACACATTATCAATTCAAAGCATGTTCAAAGTGAGAAGATCTTAGTCTGTTGAAATGTAAAGCATTTGTAAAGAGTATTTAATATACTATATATATGCATATATAATATAAATATATATATATATATTAGATCCTGCAGTCATTTTATCACTGTTACAATTAAAATAATATTGCAGGCTGGAGAGATGGCTCAGAGCTTAAGGTTCTTGCCTTATGCAAAACCTGATGACCTGGGTTTGATTCCCCAGTACCCATGTAAAGCCAGATGCACAAAGTGGTACATACATCTGGAGTTTGGCTGCAGTGGCTAGAGGCCCTGGTGCATCCATTCTTTCACTCTCTTTTTCTTCTCTGTCTTTCTGTGCTTGCACATGAAATAATATAAGTAAAAAATGTTTTAAGATATTAAGGTATAAAATAAAAGTAACAGACACTTTGGGGACACTTGAAATATCTGGAGTTCACTTCAGGAATTCTTGAAGCCTGCTCTCTCCACTTCCTTGATGCCTCTGCTCTGAAAATCAGGCAGCATTGTTGGAGTTAATTTTCTTAGTCTCACCCAATTCTATTAGCATCTGCTGTGGCAGTTCAGGATCCCACTGGAGGCCCCTTAAGAAAACCAGTTTTATTAACTAAGTACTAAAAATAGTTTATAATCCAGAGCAAGCAAGGGCGGTTACATAGCACAGCTGTGTTTTCCTTGAACTATTTCAGAGGCTCTCCAGAATCAATTATCACTAGTAATCTATAGTGCCTCACAGTCATTTGGAAGGGTCAGGTGAAATTAATTAACTTTAAATAACTACCACAGTCCTTGTGACACCACCATCATCCAACATGTTTCTGGGATGTGCCTGTTCCCTGGAGTCAGGGGCACAGAGAATGGGTCGCATATTGAGGGCATCTGCTCTTGCATTCATTTCTTCAGTAGGTCAAAATTCAGGCCACTGTGCTTCTGGGACAACTTCAGGCTGCAGGAGATGTTCAGGTGCAGTGATTTTGCTAGGTTGGTGCAGTTTCATAGAAAGTAAAAAAAAAAAAAATGGGGGCAGGAGAGATATCTCAGCAGTTAAGATGTTTGCCTGAAAATCCTAACTGCCCAGGTTCAAATGTAAATCCTAATTACCCCAGTTAGATTCCCCATTGCCCACATAAAGCCAGATTCACAAGGTGATGCATGCATCTGGAGTTTGCAGTGGCTAGAGGCTCTGATGCTTGCTCTCTCTCTCTCTCTCTCTCTCTCTCCTTTCTGTCTCTCTCTGTTTGCAAATAAATGCATCAATAATTTTTTTTAATGGGTAAATACTAAAGTGCCTTTTCCTATGTATTGCAGTTAACTTCTCGTTCCTGGGACAAACACCCAACCAGAAGCAGCTGATGGGAGGAAAGGGTTTATTTCAGGCTTACAGAGTCCAGGGGAAGCTTCATCCAGTGAAGGCGGCTGGCTCACTTCATCATACACCCCAGCACAAGCACAAGCTGACTCTGAACACACAGTGATGAAACAACCCCGAGGTCCACCCCTAGTCCTCTAGCAGGTCATCACCGCCCAATCACTCTACTAAGTGGTTACTAAAAATGAAACTTAATCACAGACACCCGAGGCTATGGAAACACACCATTCAAAACCACCACACTATGCAAGCACAAAAGAGCATCTAAAATGCCCTTGCTTGTGTGTCTGGATATTTTGGTGGTCCTCCTAGGGAGCCATGCCTTGTTCCTGCCTATGTCACTTGAGCAGAAGAATAAACCGGATCCCATGGTCCTTAAGCTGCACAGGAGTTCCCACTCATGGTGGTTACTGCAGATGCAAATGGACCATGGAAATTAAACTGAGCTTTAATTGCATTAACAATTGCTCTCAATCCTTTCTTGGGATGGGGAAGGCGGGAGGGAGGGGAGAAAGCTGCTGTGGTTAATGACCAAAGACATGATGTAAACAATGACGCTTAGGGAGATTAGCCACCCTAAAGACAGCAATTAGAGGGAAGAAGTGTGCTTGCAAGAGGACTCAGACTCAGGAGCGGGGCAAAGCTGTGGAGAATTGTATTCCCACAGTAGATGGGACTCTCTCAATGCCTTTTTCTATCATCAGGAAGACGTTTCAGATGGTGTCCCATGATTTTTAAAAAAATATTTTATTGGGCAGAGGAGGTATCTGAGCACCTAAGGCACTTGCCTGCAAAGACTAAGGACCCAGGTTTGATTCTCCAAGTCCCATGTAAGCCAGATGTACAAGATGGCACATGTGCCTGGAATTCATTTGTAGTGGCTAGAGGCCCGGGTGTGCCCATTCTCTTTCTCAAATTAAAATAAATAAAATTTTAAAATATTTTATTGGGCTGGAGAGATGGCTTAGCGGCTAAGGCATTTGCCTACAAAGCCAAATTCGATTACCCATGACCCATATAAACCAGATGCACAAGGTAGCACACACATGTGGAGTTCATTTGCAGTGGCCAGAGGCCCTGGAGTGCTCATTCTCATTCTCTCTCTCTCTCTCTCTCTCTCTCTCTCTCTCTCCCTCTTTTTCTCTCTCAAATAAATAAAAATAAACATTTAAACATTTTTATTGGGCTGCAGAGATAGTTTAGTGATTAAGTTTGCCTGCAAAACCTAAGGACCCAGGTTCAATTCCCCAGTAACCATGTAAGCCAGATGCAAAAGGTGGTGTATGTGTCTGGAGTTCATTTGCAGTGGCTAGAGGCCCTGGTGCACCCATCCTCTTTCTTTCTCTCAAATAAAAAAATAAATAAAATTATTTAAAATTTTATTTATTTATTTGCAAGCAGAGTGAGATAGAAAGGTGATAGAGACAATGGGTGCACCAAGGCCTCCAGCCACTGCAAACCAACTCCACATGTGTGACACTTTGTGCATCTGGCTTTATGTGGGTACTGGGGAATCAATCTTGGGTCCTTAGGCTTTGCAGGCAAGTGCCTTAACCCTTGAGGCATCTCTCCAGCCTCGTGATTTTACAAAGAACCTATAATATGAGAAATTGTGTCCCAACACCCTGAGCTATTTTCTATCTGTGAACTCATTGTTCAATAGTGGTTTTGTTTTCTGCATAGGCCCAATGCTATATACAAGGTCTAACAGTAGATACTCAATAATTGTGTCCTAAATGTTAGATGATTGGAGAGATAAATGAGTGAATAAGAAAGTAAGTCAGGGATGGGGTGATGACTCAGTGCTTAAAGCTATTTGCTTGTGAAGCCTGCTTGACCTGAGTTTGATTCCTTAGTACCTGTGTAAAGTCAGATGCACAAAGTGGCACATGAGTCTGGAGTTCGTTTATTACAGCAAGAGGCCCTGGTGTGCCCATTCTCTCCTCTTTCTCTCTCTCTCTCTCTCTATCTCTCTCTGGTAAATAAGTGAAAAATGCGTACAATTAAGAAAGTATGTCTGATTTGAGAGTAGTTCTTAGTACAAAGCATTTTTCCTCCTCTTGAAGACAAGGACTGGATTAATTTGTATGGAAAGTAAAGTTAAGTTACCTGTATTTCCTGTAGTTCATTAATGATCCCAGAAGAACCCTCATTCTGCCTGTCTCTCCCATCTCTCCAAGGCTCAGTGGACATAACCACTGAGGTTCTTTGGTTATACAGCACAGAATAAAAGGGTGAGGCCCCAAATTTGGAGTAAAAAGTCCTGCCTAGTATTGGGGCTGGAGAAATGGCTCAGCAGTTAAGGTGCTTACCTATAAAACCTAATGACCTGATGGTCAATTCCCAGTACCCACAGAAAGCCAGATTCACAAAGGGGCACATGCATCTGGAGTTTGTTTACAGTGGGTAGTGGCCCTGATGTGCCCATGTTTTCTCTCTCTTTCTGTATGTCTTTATTTACAAATTATTTACAAAAATTTATTTACAAATAAATAAAATATTTTTTAAGGTTCTAGTACAAACAAGACCTGTGTTTTGGCAAATAACACACACACTGTTTTTCTCCTTAAGTATTTTTGTGGGTTTTTAAAAATTTTATTATTCACGGTTGTGATGCACACAATATTCACTTTTACTGCCATAGACTAAACTGAATATCATTTTTTGTAAGACATTCATTTGAAAGACAAGTAATGGTTCAAAATATAACTATGGTGTCATATCATGCAAGGTTATTTTCTTGGTTTATGACTTCTCATCTGTTTAGAAGTGATGGGTTCAAACCCACACGTCCATGTTACAGTGAGGCTAACCTGATGTGACTGTTTGTGAACGCTTGCTCTCTGTTGGTTTGCCGGTCAGCCTGGGTTTGCAAGTTGTTCTCTGAGTGTCACGATTACAAAGACTGACAGCAGCAGACCTGGGATGTGGTGATGGCCACAGGGGCTGTGACACTGTGGCTGCCTCACCTGGGCCCGGAGGTGGGTATCAAAGGTTGGACTAGATGTACATTAGTTGAGGCGATACCAAAGCATGTCACAAAAGCAAGGGAGAGATGGGCAATGGGCATGGCCACATCAGAGCCATCTTGCCCTGGCACAGGTTTGGAATCTTCAGAAAATGAGGCCAGAACATGAGGTCTGCAGGCCCATTGCGTTTCAACAGGAAAGAGAACCATTAAAAGTGGTGTTGTGGGTGCTGTGCAGAATATAAGATGTCCCCCGCAGGCCCATGTGTTTGAGCTCTTGATTGACACCTGGTGGAATGCTCTGGAGAAGCTGTAGAAACCATAAGAGATGAGGCCTGTCTCACCACCGTGGGTCACTAGGGCTGGGCACAGAGTTATTAACGTGGCCCCAGTCTCTGTTTCGTGCATGCCACCATGATGTGATCAGCTCCAAGCTCCCATACCTAAGCTGAGCCCCAACTGTCATGAGCCTGTGAGCTAAGCAATCCTTCCCTTAAGTTGCTTCTGGTCAGGTACTTGGTCATGCAGATGAGGAAAGAACGAATATGCTATACTCGGCCATGTTAGTAGAGAAACATCAAAACAGTAATGCAGTTTAGTTTAAACAGGTACTAAAGACCCTAAGTTGAATGTCCACAGAGGAACCCCAAGGCAATGCCCTTACAGGTGGGAGAGGCTTCAAGCTCTATAGTGATTCACAGTTGGGGACGGGGAGAACCAGGAAAGAGTGAAGATCATACAGCCACGAAAACAAACACAGAAAATTCCAGTCAGAGCAATTTGGTAAGCAAGAGAAATGAAAGGAATCAAATCAGAAATAAGTAAAATGATCTCTATTCATATATGAAAAGTCCTACATGGCTCACACACTAAAAGACTTAGAAAAGAGGTAAGCTAATAAATGAATATACAAAAGTTACACCATTCAAAGTACACATGCAAAAACAAGTGCTGTTTCTATATATTTATAACAGACCCTGAAAAAAATTAAAAAATAATTCACTTAAGTTTGGGTTACATAGAATGAGATATTTATGCATACACTGAACTAAGGCAGGAACTAAGGCACTGAAAACTATAAAACATTGTTAAGATAAATTAAAATACCAAACGGAAAAGCAAGCATTCATTGCTCATGAATCAGAAAACTCAATATTATTAAAATGTCCAAGCCCAGTGAGGTGGTGCACATCTTTAATTCCAGCACTCAGGAGGCAGAGGTAGGAGGATCACTGTGAGCCAGCAATGAGTTCCAGGTCAGCCTGGGCAAGAATGAGATCCTACCTTGGAAAAAAAAGTCCATGTTACCTAATGCAAATGTAGTGCAGTTCCTATCAAAGTTTCAATGACATTTTGCATAGAAATTAAGAAAAAATTTACAAATTTCATACAAAACCATAAAGAACACACATAACTAAAAAGTCTTGGAAAAGAACAAAGTCAGAGGCCTTTAACATCTTGATTTCAATATGTATTATGAAGCTACAGCAAATATCTACCATGTTATGTATGCATGTATTTATTTATTTTGTTTTTTGAGGTAGGATCTCCCTCTAGCCCAGGGTAACCTGGAATTCACTATATAGTCTCAGAGTGGCCTTGAATTCAGGGCGATCCTCTTACCTCTGCTTCCTAAGTGCTGGGATTACAGGCATGCACCACCATGCCCTTCTCATGTTATAGATCTATAATGACAGACATAGGGGCCAATGACAAAGTAGAGAGCCACACATGTACATAATCAGCAAGTTCGACTACATCAGACAAAACTTTCCACTCAAGGAAAACAGTGAAAAGGAGGGAGACAGTATTTGGACACAATATTTCTGAGAAGTAAAGATCCAAAATAATGTAGACAACCCCTTCAACTAAGAAAACAACAAGCAACTAGAATATGGTCAGATACCTTGAATGAACATTTATTTCTCCTAGAAAAGAAAAGACACCCAACGTCATTTATTGCAGGGGGATGAAAACCAAAACCACAGTGAGATATCACTTTACAACTACGGGAGTAGTTTTTTTTTTTTTTTTTTTTTTTTTGAGAAAGAAAAGTTAAGTTGGTTTAGAATAGAGAGAACACAGGAAAGCGGCACTGTTATTGGGAGTGGGGAACTTAATATCGTCTATTGTGTAAAACAGTGTGGGATATGCACCAAGAAAAAAGTAAAAATAAACCATATATGCCAAAAATCTTTTTAAAAATATATCATTTATCTTTTATTTTCAAGGAAAGAGAGAGAGAGACATACAGATGGAGAGAAAGAGTGAGTGAGAGAGAATAGATACACCAGGGCCTCTTGCTCCTACAAACAAGCTCTAGACACATGTATCACCTTGTGCATCTGGTTTTATGTGCGTACTGGGGAATCAAACCTAAGCCATAAGGCTTTCAAACAAGTGCTTTTAACCACCTCTCTAACCCACCAACAATCTTTACTTTAGGATATGTAGCAAAAAAAAAATAAATCTAGATCTTGAAGAGATATCATTTGTTGCATACCCATTTTCACTGAAGCATTATTCACAACTTAGATGCCCAGTGAGTGAAATTCTAACATACAAAATGAAGAAATATTCAACCAGAAAATGAAAGCTACAATGCCCACTTGGCAATGCGGAAAAGATAATTCTAAGTGAAATAAACCAGTCACAAAAGTAGACATGTCACATGACTTCACTTTAAAAGTTATGTGACACAGTCACAATCCTCATAGCAGCAAGTGAAGTAGTTGGTGCCAAGGGTAAGAGAAGTGGGAGGTTGCTGAACAGTGTCAGTGCCTTAGCATAAAAGGTAAAATGTCCAGAAGTGCTCTGTACAGCACGATGTTCATATTAACACTGTAGCATGTCCTTAAAAGACTGAAGAGAGGGATAGAGAAATGGCTTAGTGGTTAAAGCACTTGATGGCAAAGCCAAAGGACCCAAATTCAATTCTCCAGTACACACATACAAAGCCAGATGCATCTGGAGCCTCTGGAGTTCATTTACATGGCGGGAGGCCCTGGAACACACCATTCTCTCTCTCTCTCTCTCTCTCTCTCTCTCTCTCTCATAAATAAGTAAATATTTTTAAAGACTGAAGAGAGCATATCTCACATGTCTATCTAGCATAATAAAAACAATATGCAAATAAGTAATAAATAATAACATAGGGTGCAGGAAACACTAACACAGGCAGAATCGAGACTGTATGTTGGTTCTGCAACTTACTAGTGTGCACTTTTCCGCAACTCATTTCAATTTGTTTTATTAGTTTTTGTCTATAAACTCGCAAATATATTCTCCATGGGGTCACTGTAGTATTGAGTACTGTATGTAACATGACATGTGTGTGTATGCATATACATGTTGAGCATTTACTACTATGTCACATGTTGCATGAACAAAAATATACACATATGGGCTGGAAAGATGGCTCAGCAGTTATGGCACTTGCCTGCAAAGTCTAAGGACCCAGGTCCTATTCCCCAGAACCCACTTAATCAAGATTCAAAAGGTGGTGCATATGTCTGGAGTTTATTTGCAGTGGCTAGAGGGTCTGGTGTACCCATTCTCTCCCTCTCTCTCTCTCTGCCTCTTTCTCTCTCACACAAATAAATAAATAATAGAATAGTTAAAAAGAAATGCTTTAAAAATATATGCATAAGCACATGTATACACTCATACACACACATGTATAATCTTCCTGTTATCTGTCTGCCTATGATATAGATCCTTTCACATTCCAAAAGTATTTAGCATGTATGAAATCAATTTCATGCAAAGCAAGATAAACTTTAAAGGAGGGAATTAGTATAAATTACATGGTGTGATAACCTTGATTTGACCAGGGCACACATTTTATTTCTGCAAAAATGAACTGGCGGGAAATAGCAGTAACAGTTGTATCATCCTGACATGGCCACACTTTGCAGCCATTCAACTGGAAACACCAGTTAAAACTGTATTTGTGGAGTGCACCTTCTGTCATTAACACTAACATTATCAGTTGTATAGTTCCTTCCAAATTACTTCTTTAGAGAGGACATAATCTCTAGACTGTATAGTAGTGTCTCTGAAGGACACTGATGGACTATTAGGTTTGTTGCTGCTCTTAACCCATTCAAAACTTTAGGTTTGCAAGCTCAGCAAACTATTTCTCTTAGGTCATTTTCCACCAGTGAATGGGAAACACTTCATTATAATCTTCTTGTCTGAATACTAAGGCTTTACTGAGGAATGCTCACTATTCAAGTTTGTAAGGTTGGTATAGTGAACTGTTCTATTTCAGGAGATCTCAATCAAGTGCTATAAAGTTTAAAGTCCAGTCCCTAAGAATGTGTTACTGCATACAACAAACTATGTGTTTCTTCTTAAAAAAATTATTTACTTATTTATTTATGATAGAGAGAGAAAGAGGGAGAGGAGGAAGAGAGAGAGGGAGAGAGAGAGGGGGAGAGAGAAGGGCCTCCAGACGCTTGCACCATCTTGTGCATCTGGCTTTACATGGGTACTGGAGAATCGAACCTGGGTCCCTAGGCTTTGCAGGCAAGCACCTTAACCACTAAGCAACCTCTTCAGCCCTAAACTACGAATGTCTTTTTCTCAAATGCTTTAATATCTTCAACAGATCTCCTTTGTTCAGAAAACAAATTGTGTTTCAGTTGTGAAAAACGGTACAAATATGCACATAGTGCAAAAGTGTACATTCTAGAGTATTATGCAATGTGGGAAATATAACTATAGTCATTTCAAATAAGAATGGGAGTTCGGGGCTGGAGAGATGGGTCTGCAGTTAAGGTACTCGCCAGCAAAGCCTATGGTTGAATTCCATATACCCATGTAAAGCCAGATGCACAAGATAGCGCATGTGTCGAGTTTGTTTGCAGTGGCTAGAAGTCCTGGTGTGCCCATTCTGTCAATAAATAAATAAATAAATAAATAAATTAATAAATAAATATAAAAAAGAGTGGAAGTAAGGTGTAGCTTCCAATTCAGAACCAATACATACAGTATTTTTTGAGGTAAGGTCTTGTTCTAGCCCAGGCTGACCTGGAGTTCACTATGTAGTCTCAGGATGGCCTCGAACTCATGGCAGTCCTCTTACCTCAGCCTCCCATGTGCTAGGATTAAAGGTGGGGGCCACCACGCCCGGCCATACTGTATTTTCACTGATGTTTTAGGTGACGGGAGGACAGTGGGGAGTAAACTTTAAAGGAGTCCGGGGTGGGCTTCAGTGCAGCAGCGGCTCATGACCAAAGATCTGTGATAAGGTCACTCTCTGTACTGGCCACTTCATGCTCCTGTAGCAAGTAACTGAGGCAAGCAGGGGAAATTCAGGGATGATGGGTTTGTTTTGGCTCCCAAAACCTTCAGAAGATTCTGTCTGGGTCACTTATCTCTGTGTTTCTTGGCCTACTGGGAAACAAAATATCCTGGAGGGATCATGCCTGTGAGGAGCTTCAGTAACTCATGTTAGACAAGAAGATCAGTGATACTGACATTAAACATGGCAAGTTGCTGTGTTACATGTGAGTTATACTCGTCTATAAAACAGTGTTAGAAACTTAGGAGCGAGCAGGGGAATGGGAGGCTTCTTTGCCAGCACATTGACACGTCCCACTGTGGTCTTATGTGTGGGGATTCTATTAGTTGAATGTGTGGACGGGACATGGATTTCAGATTATACCAGTTTAGCTAGCATTGTTAACCAACTGGTGCAGGTAGATAGACATGACAATACTGCTTCTTATCTGAATTATACTGAGGAGCATATGTATGGTAGTGTAAGTAACAAGGAGATGTGTTTGTTCCGCAGCCACCATGGCTAGAAGAGTACCCATGTCAAGCGCCAAGTTATTTATTTATTTATTAGAGAGAGAGAGAATAGGCCCACCAGAGCCTCTAACCATTGAAAATGAACTCCAGATACATGTGTCACCATGTGCATCTGACTATGTGGGTTCTGGAGAATAGAACCTGGATCCTTACGCTCATAGGCAAGCGCCTTAACCACTGAGCGATCTCTCTAGCCCTTGCATCTAGTTTGAAAGCTAGCATGTTGAACCCAAAGCTAGGACTTGCCATCTAACTCATGGCTATAGTTAAAAGTACAAGTCATCCTACAACTTCTAAGCATGTATGCAAAGGGATTGAAACCAGTTTATTGGCAAAATACCTGCATTCTTATGACCATTATAGTATTATTCACAAAAGCAAAAATATGCAAGTAATCTAAGAGTTCTTCATAGGATTTTTTTTCTTTTTTAGATTTTTATTTTGGTTTAGGAGTGGGGAGGCGGGGGGGAAGCTTGCTAGTTCATTGACCAAAAATAGTTGTCAGCTCTCAGATGGTATCAATAATATTGTGAATTTGTAAATTGGTCTACAGCCATACCATCCTGAACACACTTGATGTTGTCTGCATTTTCAGATTGTTTTGTATTAGGACAATTTTTAAAGAAAATAAATGGGGGCTGGAGAGATAACTCAGTGGTTAAGGCACTTGCCTGCAAAGCCTAATAACCGTGGTTCAATTCCCCAGTACGTACCCACATAAAAACAGTCTACATGGGCTAGAGGCCTTAGTGTACCCATTCTCTGTATGTCTGTCTGTCTGCCTCTCTCTCTTCTTGCAAATGGATAAATAAAAATATAAGAAAAAAATATAAAAGAAAGGAAATGGGACTTGAGAGTATTATGTGAAGTGACATATTCTTAACAAGGACAAATACTTCCTGCTCTCATTCATATTTGAAAGTTAAAAGAGTCAATTTCATAGTGGAGAAATAGAACAGAGTTCATAATTGTTAGGAAGGGAATAGGATGGACAGAATTGAGGGAGGTTGAATTGAATACTGGTAACAGAATAAAATGGCATTGGAGGAATGAATTTTAATGTTCTACAGCCTAGATGTGAACTCTATTTGTACTGTATTTCCTAAGTAGGGGGTAAAAGGGGAATGGGAAGCTGCTGAAAAAAATGTATAAAGTTGGGCCCAAGCATCTGTAGTTTGTTTATAGTGGCAGGAGGCCCTGGTATGCCCATACCACTTCCTTGCAAATAAATAAATAAATATTAATAAGTAAATAATACATAATTTATAAATTACATATAATATATAATAAATAAAAAGTGAAAGATGTATGCATTTTTACTTAGACTAGAGAAATGAATTTTAGTGACCATCTAACCACAGGTTTAAATAATGCTTCAAAATCACCAAAATATCTGTGTATCATTTTATTCCTCCCAAATTGATAATTTGGTGATGTGTTGAATAGCGTAACTAGCTTGATTCTATCATGTAAACAATGCTTAACTCAGTACATTTCACCCCATAAGTATACACAAATATTTGTCAATTACAAAAAAATAAAGACATTATGATTAATAAAAGTTTACTGACCAGGAGACTTCCGGTCAAGATGGCGGCATAGGAACCACGCCTAAGCAGCCTAGGGGAAAAAAAGCCAAAGAAAACCCAGCAAAATACACAAGGGAGGTGTATAAGAGATTAAAACAGCAGCGGAGAAGTAGGAGATAGCCCACACGGGCAGGCCGAAGCAGCTCCGGCAGCGGCAGCTCGGGACCCGGTAGCAGCAGCTCGGGATCCGGCAGCGGCAGCTCGGGACCCGGTAGCGGCGACTTGGGCTCCGGCAGCGGCACCTCGGGACCCGGTAGCGGCGATTCGGACTCTGGCAGTGGCAGCGGCAGCACGGGCACCGGCAGCTGCATCACGGGCTCCGGCAGTGGCGACTCAGGATCCAACAGCGGCGGCTCAGACCCGGCAGCGGAAGCGGCGGTGGAAGCCGGAAGCGGCAGTGGAAGCCGTGACTCCAGCCCCCAAAACACCATCAGCTGCTCCGGTACCGGCCACAGCGGCTTCAGGGCAGCGAATCCAGCAGCAGAGGCTCCAGCGACTTCAGCGGCAGAGGCAGATCCCGCAGCGGCAGCACCAGCGGATCAGAGGTGGAGGACCCAGCAGCGGCAGCTCCAGCGGATCAGCGGGGGCAGACCCAGCAGTGGCATCTCCAGTGGCGGATCCAGCAGCAGTGGTCCCAGCAGCGGCAGCTCCAGCGGCAGCAGCGGGGATCCAGCATCAGGGGCGCCAATCTGCAGGGCCACAGTTGCCAGGCTTGGTTTGCCCCACAGGAAAAGCCAGTACCCAGTTCCAGAAAGCAGAACAGCGGCCCAACATCCCAGCCAGCAACTTGACTGAGACCAAAAGCATCCAAAGAGGTAACTGGGATTGAACCAGGGAAGGGTCTCACCTGGTCACAAGCTGACTTGAATCCCTCAACAGACCAGAAATCTTAACTTCTTTGTTGATAGAGGATCTGGTTTTTATAATACCTAATCTTGCATAAATGCTCGGTGCTGTTCTTGACTGAATGTGTATAGGGTTTAGTTAAATTTTAGAATATACCTGTATTTTATTCCACTCAACCTATTTGAATACTCCCATAGCAGGCAAACTTAACCCCTAGGATCACGTGTCTAGATACTCTGAGAGTGGTAAGAGCCACACCTAACATCTTAATCTCCTACATAGAAGATATACAATATCAGATCAATAGATAGAGCAAAGGATACCCAGCTAACTGGAAAATCTAAGCAGTAACTTAATCCAAGATGCAAAAATATATACATTATAACACAAGAAACACCAAAAACCAAGGCAATATAAATCCACCAAAAAGCATCAATGCTTCAGAAATGACCTCTAGTGAAAACGAGTTAGAGAAAATGCCTGAGAAAGATTTCAAAAGAATGATTGTAAATATGTTCAATGAACTCAAAGAAGAAATCAAAGGAATCAGAGAAGATACAGGACACCAATTTAACGAAATAAAGAAATCAATACAAGACATAAATAAGGAAATAGAAATAATGAAGAAAAAACAGTCAGAATTACTAGCAATGAAGAACACAGTTAATGAAATAAAAAACTCTGTAGAAAATCTCACCAGTAGAATGGATGAAGGAGAGGACAGAATATCTAAGCTAGAAGACCAGGTGGCAGATCTAATACAATCCAACAAAGAGAAAGACAAACTAATAGAAAAGTATGAATGGGAATTTCAAGATATTCGGGACACTATGAAAAGATCAAATATAAGAATTCAGGGTATAGTAGAAGGAGAAGAATTTCAACCCAAAGGTATAGTAGGCATCTTCAACAAAATCATAGAAGAAAACTTCCCCCAAATTGGGAAAGAGGTGCCAATGCAGATACAGGAAGCATTTAGAACACCAGCCAGACAAAACCTGGAAAGAACCTCTCCTCGCCATATTATAATCAAACTACCAAACACACAATCCAAAGAAAAAATATTGAAAGCAGTTAGAGAGAAAAATCAAGTTACCTACAAAGGCAAGCCCATCAGGATCACAGCAGATTACTCAACACAAACTTTCAAAGCCAGAAGGGCTTGGAGTGATGTATTCCAAACTCTGAAAGATAACAACTGTCAACCAAGGCTACTTTATCCTGCAAAACTATCCATTCAAATAGATGGAGAAATAAGGACATTCCATGACAAAAGCAGGCTAAAGGAGTATTTGAAGACAAAACCAGCTCTACACAAAATACTTGAAAGAATCCTCCATGCCGAAGAGAAAGAAAAACACACATATAAGGAACCTGGAAAACAACAAACAACACTCAAATACTAGTTAATATAAGAGAGCAAAGGTAGAACCAGAACCACAAAAAAAAAAAAAATGGCAAGCATAAATACACATCTTTCAATAATACCTCTTAATATCAATGGCCTCAATGCTCCAACCAAAAGACATAGATTTGCAGACTGGGTTAAAAAGCAGGACCCTACAATTTGTTGTCTCCAAGAAACTCACCTTTCTACAAAGGATGGACATTATCTTAGGGTGAAAGGTTGGAAAACGGTGTTTCAAGCAAATGGACCCAGAAAGCAAGCAGGGGTTGCTATCCTAATAGCTGACAAGGCAGACTTCACTCCAACATTAGTCAAGAAAGATAAGGAAGGTCACTTTATATTGATTAAGGGCACACTCCAACAGGAGGACATTACAATCCTAAACATATATGCACCTAACATGGGGGCTCCCAAATTCATCAAACAAACACTGTTAGAACTAAGGTCACAGATAACACCAAACACAGTGGTAGTTGGTGACTTTAACACCCCACTCTCATCAATTGACAGGTCATCCCGGGAAAAAATAAACAGAGAGGCATCTGGACTAAACGAGGTCATAGAAGGAATGGACCTAACAGACATATACAGGACATTTCATCCAAATGCTGCAGAATATACATTCTTTTCAGCAGCACATGGATCATTCTCTAAAATAGACCATATATTAGGACACAAAGCAAATCTTAACAAATTCAGGAAAATTGAAATAATTCCTTGCATTCTATCTGACCACAATGGAATCAAACTACAAATCAATAGCAAGAAAGGATATAGAGCATACACAAAATCATGGAAACTAAACAATACATTACTAAATGATGAATGGGTCAATGAAGAAATCAAGAAGGAAATCAAAAAATTTATAGAGTCAAACAATAATGAGAACACAACATACCAAAATCTCTGGGACACAATGAAGGCAGTTCTAAGAGGTAAATTTATAGCTTTAAGTGCCTATATTAAGAAATTAGAAAGGTCGCAAATAAATGACCTAATGCTTCACCTTAAAGCCTTGGACAAAGAAGAACAAGGCAAACCAAAAATCAGTAGACGGGAAGAAATAATAAAGATTAGGGCAGAAATTAATGAAATAGAAACCAAAAAAACAATACAAAGAATTAATGAAACAAAGAGCTGGTTCTTTGAAAGGATAAACAAGATTGATAAACCCTTAGCAAATCTGACCAAAAGAAAGAGAGAAGAGACACAAATTAATAAAATTAGAGATGAAAAAGGTAACATCACGACAGATGCCAGAGAAATTCAAAAAATCATAGGGACATATTATAAAAACATATACTCCACAAAGTATGAAAATCTGAAAGAAATGGATGATTTCCTTGATTTATATGACCTACCTAAATTAAATCAAGATGAGATTAATCACTTAAATAGACCTATAACAAGCATGGAGATCCTAACAGTTATCAAAAATCTCCCAACTAAAAAAAGCCCAGGCCCAGATGGATTCACTGCTGAATTTTACCAGACCTTCAGGGAAGAGCTAATACCATTGCTTCTTAAGCTTTTCCATGAAATAGAAAAAGAAGGAATTCTACCAAACTCCTTCTATGAAGCCAGCATCACTCTGATACCAAAACCAGGCAAAGATAGAACAAAAAAGGAAAATTACAGACCAATCTCCCTCATGAACATAGATGCAAAAATTCTCAACAAAATATTGGCAAACAGAATACAAGAATACATTAGAAAGATCATTCACCCTGACCAAGTAGGCTTTATCCCAGAGATGCAGGGATGGTTCAACATACGCAAATCTATAAATGTTATACATTATATAAATGGGTTGAAGGACAAAAATCACATGATCATCTCATTAGACGCAGAGAAAGCATTCGACAAAATCCAACATCCCTTCATGATAAAAGTCCTACAGAGACTGGGAATAGAAGGAACATATCTCAATATAATAAAGGCTATTTATGATAAGCCTACAGCCAACATATTACTAAATGGGGAAAAACTGGATGCTTTTCCACTAAAATCAGGAACAAGACAAGGGTGTCCACTGTCCCCACTTTTATTTAATATAGTTCTGGAAGTCTTAGCCATAGCAATAAGGCAAGAGACATGCATAAAAGGGATACAAATCGGAAAGGAAGAGGTCAAGTTATCATTATTTGCAGATGACATGATTGTATATATAAAGGACCCTAAAGACTCTACTAGCAAACTGTTAGAGCTGATAAAAACCTACAGTCATGTAGCAGGATACAAAATAAATACACAGAAATCAGTAGCCTTCATATATGCTAACAACAAACACACAGAGGATGAGATCAGAGAATCACTCCCATTCACAATTGCATCAAAAAAAATAAAGTACCTTGGAATAAACCTTACTAAGGAAGTAAAGAATCTATACAATGAGAACTTTAAAACACTCAAGCGAGAAATTGCAGAAGACACTAGGAAGTGGAAAAACATCCCTTGTTCCTGGATTGGAAGAATCAATATTGTGAAAATGGCAATCTTACCAAAAGCAATCTACACATTTAACGCAATCCCCATCAAAATTCCAAAGGCATTCTTCACGGAAATAGAAAAAACAATCCAAAAATTCATTTGGAATCACAAAAAACCTCGAATATCTAAAATAATACTGAGCAACAAAAATAAGGCTGGTGGTATCACCATACCTGATTTTAACCTATACTACAGAGCCATAGTAACAAAAACAGCATGGTACTGGCACAAAAGCAGACTCGTAGATCAATGGAACAGAACAGAGGACCCAAATGTAACCCCATGTAGTTATAGCCGCCTGATATTTGATAAAAATGCCAAAAATACTCATTGGAGAAAAGACAGCCTCTTCAGCAAATGGTGTTGGGAAAACTGGATATATATCTGTAGAAGGATGAAAATAGATTCTTCTCTTTCTCTGTGCACAAGAATTAAGTCCAAATGGATTAAGGACCTTAACATCAGACCTGAAACTCTGAAACTGCTAGAGGAAAAAGTAGGGGAAACCCTTCAACATATTGGTCTTGGCAAAGACTTTCTGAATACAACCCCAATTGCTCAGGCAATAAAACCACAGATTAACCACTGGGACCTCATGAAAATACAAAGATTTTGCACTGCAAAGGACACGGTGAAGAAAGCAAAGAGGCAACCTACAGAATGGGAAAAAATCTTCACCAGCTATACATCTGATAGAGGATTAATATCTAAGATATACAAAGAACTCAAGAAGTTAAATAATAAGGAATCAAACAAACCAATCAAAAAATGGGAAATGGAGCTAAATAGAGAATTCTCAAAGGAAGAAATACGAATGGCATATACACATCTAAAAAAATGTTCTACATCCCTAGTCATCAGGGAAATGCAGATTAAGACTACATTGAGATTCCATCTCACTCCTGTCAGATTGGCTACCATCATGAAAACAAATGATCATAAATGTTGGCGGGGATGTGGAAAAAGAGGAACCCTTCTACATTGTTGGTGGGAATGCAATCTGGTCCAGCCATTGTGGAAATCAGTGTGGAGGTTCCTAAAACAGCTAAAGATTGATCTACCATATGACCCAGCTATAGCTCTCCTAGGCATATATCCTAAGGACTCATCTCATTACCTTAGAGATACTTGCTCAACCATGTTTATTGCTGCTCAATTTATAATAGCTGGGAAATGGAACCAGCCTAGATGTCCCTCAACTGATGAGTGGATAATGAAGATATGGCACATTTATACCATGGAGTTTTACTCAGCAGTAAAGAGAAATGAAGTTATGAAATTTGCAGAAAAGTGGATGGATCTGGAAAGAATTATACTAAGTGAGGTAACCCAGGCCCAGAAAGCCAAGCGCCACATGTTCTCCCTCATATGTGGATCTTAGCTAGAGATGATTGGGCTTCTGTGTGAGAAGGAAAAAACTCAGTAGCAGAGGCCAGTAAGTTAAAAAAGGAGATAGAAAGGGAAGAGAAAGAAAGGGAGGAGGGCTTTTATTAGGTTGGTATTGTATATATGTAAGTAGAAAGATTGAGATGGGGAGGGGATATGATGGAGAATGGAATTTCAAAGGGGAAAGGGTGGAGGGTAATACCATGGGATTTTTTTTTGTTATCATGGAAAATATTAATAAAAATGGAGAAAAAATAAAAATAAAAAAAAATTCAAAAAAAAAAAAAAGTTTACTGACCAGACACGGAGACACACACTTTTAATCCCAGCACTGAAGAGGCAGAGATAGGCAGAGGTAAAATGATTTCTGTGAGTTTGAGACTACCCTGAGACTGCATAGTGAACTTAAGGTCAGCCTGGGATAGAGCAAGACCCTACTTCAAATCGCTAACAAGAAAAGAAAAGAAAATGTCCAGACAAGGCTTTTTGATAATTGTGATATTATTCCAGAATGATGTCAACATTCTATAGAGGAAAAATAATTTCTGAAATACTTATCTAGTACCTTTGATCTGCAGCAATTATTTGTGTGCTGCCTGTGCTTAGGATTGCTCAGATTTAATCATGAGAGAGCTCTTTAATTCCACAGGTGTAGCCGTTACCTTCTCATTGCTGGGACAAACAGCCAAAGCAGCTTAGGGGAGGCAGGGCTGATTCAGGCTGACAGAAGCGAGGAGAAGTTTCACTGTGGTGAAGAAGCTGGCTCATTTCATCACCCTCAGAGCAGAGGGAGAAAAGCTGACTATCGGCACTCAGGCTCTCTTGGGCTTATGAGATGAAGATTGCTTAATTTAAGTTAAAAAAAAAAGGCAACAAATTTTCTACTGCTAAGTTTCAGTCCTATGTTAAAGAAATCCATGCCTGACTGCTTTATGGACTATTTTATATACTACCATAGCAAGAAGCACATTTGAAGACCAACTTTGATTGGATCCCCAGTTAGCTATCTGTTGTACACAAAGTCAAGTCTGTACACAAAGTATTAAAATTATTATAGAGGGTAGGGCATTTTTTATTTTTCTATAGCAATAAAAGCTAACTACATTTCATTCTCTTTTTTTTTCTTTTTCTTTTTAAAAAAATATTTATTTATTTATTTTGCAAGCAGAGAGAAAGGGTGTGCCAGGGTCTCCAGCCACTGCAAACAGACTCCAAATGCATGCACCACCTTGTGCATCTGGCTTTACATGGGTACTGGGGAACCAAACCTGGGTCCTTAGGCATTATAAGCAAGTGCCTTAACTGCTGAGCCATCTCTCCAGCCCTCTTTTGCTTTTTCTATCCATGTTTGGTACCCCTAATAATCAATTGGGGCATGGAATGCTTTTAAAGCCTGTAGTTTACTGGTCAATTATATGCTATTAATCTCTCAGAATATCATCCTATGGTACTTTTTCCTGTTTGGAGATTTTTGCAAATCTCTTTCTGTATATTTTGTTCCATTTTGTCAGTATGGAGGCTATATTCCAGGCACAACATCCATATTTTGACTAGGATTAGGGAGTCATGAGGTGCAAGCTATTAAATTTTGAGGTCTGCAATGGTGTTTATGGTAGTTTGAATAGACGCCCTCCCAATATATTCAGTGTTTTATTAGTTTGTAGTTTGCATCTGCCACTGGCTGGAGGCGGTGTCACTGGGCAGATCTTAAGGTGTGGTGGTGGGTTTGAGATTTCAATCTAAAGATATGCAAAGTGCACCTAGCTGGAGGTCCTGAAGTGTGCTGTGCTATGTGGCTTTTGCCTTGTGCTCCTCTCTCTCTCTCTCTCTCTTTCCTTGGACCTGTGAAAGCAGGCCAGCTTCTTTGCCATTATGGAACTTCCCCTGGATCTGTAAGCTTCAATAAATATCTCTTCCTCCATAACTGTACCTGGTCTAGAAGTTCATCTCAGTGAATCTGAAGCTGTCTGCTACAGTATTATAGTCAACAACATTAAACATAAGGAAAATACATTTAGGGGCTGGAGAGATGGCTTAGCAGTTAAGGCACTTCCTGCAAAGCCAAAGGACTTGAACGATTCCCCAGGACCGACATAAGTCAGATGCACAAAGTGGCGTATGCATCTGGAGTTCATTTGCAGTGGCTAAGGCCTTGTCACACTCATTCTCTCTTTCTCTATCTGCTTCTCTCTTTTTCTCTTTCTCTCAAATAGATAAAAAATAAAATATAAAAATGCATTTGATAGTTAGATATTAGAGAGGGTAGAACTCCTATGTCTTTCTTCAAAGATCATTTTGAGTCTTCTAGTAATGTTATACTATTTGATATTGTACCTCTATCCTGTCAGAATACCTCAACCCATTAGCATTGGAAAGACAGTCTTCAAATGGGAGGAAGAGTTTATTTCTTTATGTTAGCTTAATCTATGTGGTAATGAGTTTGTTTAATGTTGCTTCTAGGGAATCCTTCCAAACATTTTTATGCAGCATGCAATTTTTATAGAAGGGAAAAAGCATTTTAGGCTGCAAAAGAAGAATAAAGTCCAGGTGAATTAGAGATGAAATGAATCTTAATTTCCATAATGCCTGTCAGCTGGCATTGCAAGACTCTAATGTTCAGTATCTTACTACATGATCTGTAGATATTAGAGAGCATAAGGTGTCACCTCTATGATAGCATCTAATTTAGAAAGACACGATTTACTGCAAATGCCATGTAGCTTCTGCATGGAAAGCCCACAGTGGAATGAGAATGAGTCAAAGAAAGGACTCCTATAACTGAGGACCCTGCCCTGGAGTCAGATAAAAACTTACTATCATCTGGCCAGCTCTTTAGAGAGAAAACATTTTTTTACTCCTGACTTATAGGTATATGAGATAATATGCTTCAGCATTCCATGGAATTTTCACATCAACATTTGAGGTAGATGGGCTGTAACAACTTCAGAATTTACATAAATAATAAAAAATATAACTAAGGTTGCCAAGTGAACTTCGGAAATAGAAAGGGAATTAAAGGAATGATAAAAAGGAGAAAACTAAAGAGCAAAAGAAGAATGAAAAATACCTATGTTATTAAGGTACTGAAGCTGATTCTGTAAAAAAAAAAAAAAAAAAAAAAAGGATGAGGGCTGGAGAGATTGTTCAGTGGTTAAGGCGTTTACCTGAAAGCCTAAAGACCCAGGTTCAATTCCCCAGTACCCATGTAAAGTCAGATGCACAAAGTGGCACATGTGTCTGGAGTTCATTTGCAGCAGCTGGAGCCCCTGGTTTACCCATTGTCTTTGCCTCCTCTCTATCTCTCTCTGCTTGCAAATAATTAAATAAATAATATTTTAAAAAAAGAAGGATGAAATAATACTGTGGATTCTGTGTTGTTCTAATGTCCAACCAAAATGTTGTTCCTCTTGCATTCATGCCTGTCCATCTCTTGCTTCTGTGGTGAATTCTGTGTGAAGTGGTGCAAATCTGGGAGGGGGAAAGTTGTTGTCCTGACAATTACAGAAGACCTAATTGGCCCTCACCTCATCACAGTTCCCACAAAGCCTTCACTCCATGAATGATATGGAGCTGCGGAACACAAATTCTCAGGTGTCATCATTAACAATACATGTTCCCTAATTATTTTCATCAGATAGTTTTTCATTACATCACATAGCTAGCATTTAACTGGGGTTTCCCTGCTTCTACCCTCTGAGTGCTGGAATCACAGATCTGTTATACCATGCCTGGATTACTGGTGTGCGTGTGTGTGTGTGTGTGTGTGTGTGTGTGAATATACAATGCATGAATCATGGCAGGTCACTTTGGCCTAAATTTTTAAAAATATATATTTGCAAGGAGAGAGAGAGAATGGGTGTGCCAAAGCCTCTTGCCACTGCAAACCAACACCAGACATATGAGCCACTTTGTGCAGCTGGCTTTACATGGGTACTGGGGAATCAAACCCAGGCCATCAGGCTTTGCAAGAAAGTGCCCTAACCACTTAACAATCTCTCCAGCCCTCTGGTTTACATTTTTTTAAACTCACTTTTTATTATAAATCAGGAAATCAACTTGATAATTCCTTGTGACATTTTTTCTTGTATAAACACAAACTCTTTTTAGCCCTGTAAGTCTTTGCATAGGATCTGTCTCTACAAAGCCTAATTACAATTAGTGTTCTTGCTGACTTTTAATTTCTGTACTTCTCTGCAGAATGATTTATAGAAATCTTGTGAAATTAACTCCTAGGAATTCCTCTAGGTGGTGTGCAGAATTTATTCACTTTTTCCCCTACTAACTAATGTCAATGATAACAGAAGCAAGAAACCTTGTTTTTTTTTCCCCCTGCTTTTATCTTCTGACACTAAGCTAATGAGATTTTGGGCAACCGTAGACATTCGGTAGGTACCCTTTCATTGGACTGACTTGATTTGATTTTTAGTACTATTTTGTTTTGCTTTTGTTTTGTAATGAAATACATTGAATTTTTGATATTGCATGAGAGAATGGAAAGCATTCAAATGAGCTAATAAGATTGTAAATATTTTAAATATAGACATCTACAAATATGAAGCTCAAGTGGAATGTTCACAAAGAGTTTACAACTAAGACTGTAAATGCAGTGAGAGTAAATGTGAATTATAGAGAAAGATGTGATCAAAATGATGTCCCGAGAGAGACTGGGGGAAGAGAAGCTGATTTCCTGGTCACCAATGGCCCTCACGGGTACGAGAGGAGGGAAGCTTGCTTTGGAGTACACAGTCCTAGAGCAGTAATTGTCAAGCCTCAGTTAGTCTCAGTGGTTTCTAACATATCTGTGTCAAACTCTATCAGAATACTAAACATTTGTATTGACAATTTTCATTCATGAACATAATGTAATCTGAACATAATCCCTTCCATTGTCTTCTTTGGTATCCCTCCCCACCCGTTCCATTAAACCTCTTCTTCTTTCCAACTATTTCCACTCTTCTATTGTGATGTGGTTCCCCCCTCCCCTACCACTGTGTTCACAGTGTGGATGAGCTCAGTAATGTGGAGGTCTTATGGAGGTAATGATGGCTGGGGTGGGAGCATAAAGCCACAGCCGCTTCATATATGGCAGATAGTGTCCCAAAGTACACCCCACATCCCTAGCTCCTACATCCTTTCCACCCTTCTTCACAGTGTCCTTGAGGGACATGACAACAATGTTGCATATAACACTGAGCACTCAGTAGTCACTGGTTTATGGACCCCAGTGGGGAAGCCATGATCATTGTTTGACTAAATGGTATGTTGTGACCATCAAATTACTCTCAAAATATTTCTGTTTATGTCCATAAATTAGAGCTGCTCTCACTTTTGGTCATATAAACTTCTTATTGCAGATGGCTGTGACTACTGGAGAGACCCAAAACTTGTCAAAGTGCTGAGAATATTATAATTTTAGATGGTGACGGACGCGGTATTATTTACTCAGCTCATGTGCGCAACTGGAAGCCCAATGAAGAAGGTCCAGTGAACCATCCTCACTGTCCTAGCAGGCTTTAACCTAAACCAAATGTGCTTCAAATGACATAGGCATGTGCTCGAGAGAAGGATCAGGAATTAAAAAGCACTTGTTTTAAAGTCTGATGGCCCAGGTTCAATTCCCCAGTACCCCCAAAGAGCCAAGTACACAAACTGGCACAAGCATCTGGAGTTTATATGTAGTAATGGGAGGCCATGGTGCACCCATACCCACTCTCGCTTTCTCTCTCTCTTTGCCTCTTTTACTGTCTCTGTAAAATAAATGAATAAAATATTTTTGTAAAAAGAGATAGAGGGCTGGAGAGATTGCTTAATGGTTAAGGTCCTTGCCTGCAAAGCCTAAGGACCCAGGTTCAATTCCCAAGGACCTATGTGAGCCAGATGCACAAGGTGGCACATGAGCCTGAAGCTTGTTTGCAGTTGCTAAGGGCCCAGGCATGCCTATTATCTCTCTGCCTCTTTCCCTCTCTCTCTCACATACAAATAAATATACAAATAAAATTAAATTAAAGAGATAGACACAGCCAGGTGTGGTGGCGCACTCCTTTAATCCCAGCATTCGGGAGGCAGAGGTAGGAGGATTGCCGTGAGTTCAAGGCCACCCTGAGACTACATAGTGAATTCCAGGTCAGCCTGGACTAGAATGAGACCCTACCTTGAACCCCCACCCCCAAAAAAGAGAGAGAGATACATTTTCACTGAATCTTGAGATTGTGTCAGAGTAGTGAGTGTGTAGGTAGGCATAAAGTAACTGCATCCAAAATTTCATGCTACATTTTCAGTTATTGATCAAAATAATTTTAGGGTGGAAGGAATGTAATCTATAAATGAAATGACAAGCCATTTAACAAAGTCCTTTAGGTTGTAAGACCTTTGCATAACTTTACTAGCAGTGTTGATATCTTTACCCTCCAAAAAATAACTTTTCAGGAAAGACACACTGAATGAAATTATAGAATTAATTTTGTAATAATTGAGAGCACCTATTAGTGACATGGTTGAAGACTCTGCTTGCAAGGTCTGGGGAGACAGATGGCTCAGTCTGTAATGTGCTTGCATCATAAGCATGAGGATGTAAATTCAATCTCTAGAACCCATGTAAGATGCTGGGCAAGGCAGCATGCTACTGTAATCTCAGAGCGGGGAGGTGGCGGAGAAGGTTCCATGAGCTCGCTGGTCCCCAGGACAGCCTAATCGCTGAGCTCCAGGCCAATGAGAGAAAGTGCTTCAAAAAGAAGTTAATAGCATACCTGAGGAATGACACCCAAGATTGTCCTCTGGACTCTGACAGTACACACACACACATGCATGTACTACATGTATACATGCCAACAAGATATTTACTTACAAGTTTCAGCTTAGTGAATTGATAATTGTTGGTAATTGGCATACTTGATCTCTTAAGCTAGTTTAAAATGCCTTAATATGCTTGCCTGAAAAGCCCAAAAACTTGAGTTCAAGTCCCCACTGCACATGTAAAGCCAGATGCACAGAGTGCCACATGCATCTGGGATTCATGTGCAATAGCCAGAGGCCCCGGTGCTCCCATACACTCTGTTTCTCTCTCTCTGCTTGCAATAAATAAGTAAAATATTTTAAATGTCTTAATAATACAGCACTCCTTAAGAAATATAAATGGCTTTGATAACTTGCTTAACTGGATTTTTTTTTTCCATCCATAGATAGTGAGGGCAGGGAAGAGGGAACACAAGAGTCAGATCTGATGGAAATATGACCTTTAGGCAATATGTTCATTAAAAAATGCATGTCAGCATGTAGCGGTTAAGGTGCTTGCTTGCAAAGCTTAACAACCAGAGTTGGATTCCCTAGTACCCGTAAAATCAGATGCACAAAGTGGTGCATGCGTCTGGAGTTCATTTGCAGCATCTGGAGGCCCTGGTGCACCTATTTTCCTTGTCTGTCTTCCCTCTCACACTCTCTCCCTCCTTGCAAATAAATAAATAAAAATATTTAATTTGTGAAGGGGAAAGTGGAGGAGGGGAGGGAATTATCATGGTTTATTGTCTGTAAGTATGGAAGCTGTCAATATAAAAAGGAAACACACACACACACACACACACAAACATGCACACACATTTAAACCAGGTGTGGTGGCACACATCTTTAATCCCAGCACACAGGAGGCCGAGGTAGAAGGATTGCCATGAGTTTGAAGCCACTCTGAGACTACATAATGAATTCTAAGTCAGCTTTGGCTATAGCAAGACCCTACTTCGAAAAACCAAAAAAAAAAAGATTATAAAACACTGTAAAAAATTCATGGCTGGTAGGTTCTAAGTGTGATAAATCACAACTTCTAGACTGTATTAGCATGGAACAGGTTTCTGAGGTTTCCTGGTGTTGCAATTCAATCTATTTTTAAGTTTGCATAACAGATTCATGCCATCTCTCAGGGACTCCAGAATACCACAATGTGTAGTGAGAGCTTTAATTACTTGGATAGCTTAATCTTATAAATAATGATGTGAAGAAAAAAACTGCAGTGTATATAAAGTAGTGATGGTACGTGACAGGCTCTTCTTTGAAATAAAGGGCCTTCCTTCACCCCACAGAGCATTTGTTGCGAAAGAAATGTTCCAAAGGTTGGAGGAGGGACCTTGCCATCTTTTATAATCGCACTAATGATGTCTGACTATTTGGCCAGTAGCACTATAAATTCTGAAGGCTTCATTTCACACACCACTTGTATTTACCTGACCTACATTACTGAGTTACTGGCATAATAAAAACTGATATTTTATGAGACATTTTTAGCCTTGAATACTAAGCCTGTTAGTAAGAAGACAATGAATAGAGTGAAGGAAGGGGACAGGGAGGAATAAATAATGGAGTCGAAAGCTTTACAGGTACCTTGAGGTAAACCCAGAACCAAAAGACTGATTTGAGAATTATAACAATACTATTAGTGCCCGGAAATGGCATGGTGAAGCTCATTAACTCATACAATTAACATGTGTTAATAGTAATAGCAACAACAATAATAAACCCATGTAGTACTTCAGAATTTGTTACTTTTAGAATCATTTGGGTTTAAGATATTGTTAATTACAAAACACTTAGAATGTGAAAATATTGTAATAATCATGCTATAAACTCTAGCCTATTTAGTCCTTTAAAGTATGTATTTATCCAGAATTTCAAAACATGGAACTCACTAGTCACGCAGATTGAAGATTAAGGAGTGAGGATTCTAGAAAGGCTAAGAGAAGAGCCCCAGTTCATAGTGGATGTAATTGATGCGCAATGAATATGTAACTTCCCCATCCAGGGGAATACTTTCCATCCGGACCATACTTTTTTTTAACCTCTAAATGGTGTAGGTATGAAAAAAAATGCCAACTAGACCACATGACTAGGGTCATATGTGACATATCTTTCCCTTAATTTTTTTTTTTGCATATTGAGATCACGTTTTAAAAAAGCAGTACAATGACTAGGTGGGAATTACTCCAATGAAGTGTGTGTGTGTGTGTGTGTGTGTGTGTGTGTGTACATAAACAATGTATACATACGACATTGTAACAAGGCATTGCCCTTCTCTGGACCCTCCTTCACTGGGTATGAGGAAACTGTTCTTTCACACAGATTAGTTCTAATATTTATATTTGTTTATTTGCAACCACAAAGAGACACAGAAAGAGAATGGGTGCACAAGGGTCTCCAGCCACTGCAAAGAACTCCAGATTCATTCGCTTCTTTGTGCACCTGGCTTTATGTGGGTACTGGGGAATGAACTCAGGGTGTTACACGCTGCAGGCAAGTGCCTTGACTGCTGAGCCATCTCTTCAGCCTTCCACAGATGATTTCTGAGCCAACAACATTAAGATTAGTCTATAATCCAGCCAGGGATGCAGCTTGTCCCTCAGAGATGCTGAATCCAAATCTGCATTTGAGTAAGGAACCCCATGTGACTGAAGTGCACACTGAGGTTTGAGAAAGCCACTGATGCCCATCGAGGGGTCTGGATTGGAGTTGGCTGTTCCCTCGTGTCCACACAGACACACAGATGTCTGCTGCCTTTCTTCCTTTCCTGGCAACCAGAATCCACACTACACTGTCACCTTTCTGCTCAGCAACAATGACCTGCCACCTTTGTTTCTGTGCAGTCCTACTTTGTTTTCAGTCATAACTTTGTCCACTGGTCTCTCTTCTTATTTTATCTTGTGTTGGGATATGCAAGTTTAAACTATATGATAGTTTGAACGTGTGCCCTCTATAGGCTCAAGTGTTTTATTAAAGCTTGTATAAGGTGGGACGCCAGCCTCCTGGCTGCAGGAGGTGTCTCTGGGGGTGGATCGTGGGGTTCAGCCCTAAAGTGTCACTGGGGGTAGATCTGACTCCAGCTCAAAGGCGTAAGAGAGCAGTATGCGCTCTGGGGGTCTCTGCGGCTTGCTGCCCCTTTATATTTGCTGCTTTTGGTGTTTACCGCCGAGTGATGGTCTCTCTCTGCTTGGATGTATGGAAACAGCTTCTTCCACCATGGATGGAACCTTCTCCTGTATCTAAAAGCTTGAAATAAGTTCTTTTCTCCCCTAAACTGTGCCTGGTCTGGATGTTCATCCCAGCAATGTAGAGCAGACTGTAACACCCAGGCTTTGACTAACCAATGTCATGCTTATTAAATGCTCATGCTAGTTTTATATCATACAGCCAGTGCTGAAAGAATGAACATTTAATAAGAGGCTTTTGACACATATTAATTTATTTTCCTTTTATATACTCAACAAATAATGAGCGTCTCCAATAATCAAGAAGAAATGTACAAGATGTAAGTAAGCAAATGCTGATATTTATCTTAAAGAGAAAGTTAATGGTTTGGGATATCTATTGCATAAAATTAAATTCAATGAGGCTAATGATGACATCTAGGGAGCAGCCAACACTGCTTTTTTTTTTTTTTTTAAATCAAGTGGCTAACCCAGTGTTATTTTGCTGAGACAGGAACTCTAATATGGGGTCCTGGCATGCTCCTGGGCTGCTCTACTGGCCTCTGGGTTTTGAGGACATTGGACTCTATAAATATTTAAGTGGATATTTGCAAATATCTATAGGCCTTCCCAAGCATAGCATTTGCATATATTTTCACATGTTTGTACAGGAAGTGAAGTTGGGGAAGGAAGGGAAAGTGACCTTTTAGAATAAGTCACGGGGCCTGCGATGTAGGGAACTTTAGTCTCCCCTAATGAATCTCCAGAACACTGGACTAAGTGGGACTTGTGACTTCAGAAGCAGCCCGGCCTGATTTGAAGTTACGTGCAGTCGGGGTCATTATACTGGGTGGCACAACAATCTCCGTGGCAGATGTAGCAGGACCAGGCAGTAGGGAAAACAGACTGTGTGGGGATCTGTGAGGAAGACATTTTTACCTGAGCTACAGGACACTGGCCTCCAAGGCCTGAAGGGTTTCAGCTCTAATCATCTCTCTACAGCACAAGCCCTTTCACCAGAATCCCATACAAGTTGCGTGAGAAGCATCCCTTACTAACATGTCCTGCGCAATGGGGAGATAATATGTGTTACCTAAGGTCTTCTTGCTAACATTTGGTAAGTCCATGGCCAGAACTGACAAAAGAAAACATCTTGTTCTGTTTCTGCTTTGTATCTGTCATCCTTCAATCCTAGGGTGACCTAAGAATCTCCAGCTGTTCTCCATTCCATGATGACGCACATCTCCTGTGTCATGTTCATGACATCAAAGCTATTTATGCACTGCATGCTTCAGAGGCTCCTTGAAAAACCTTTGCAAAAAGTCAAGATTGTACTAGAGAACCAAAGGACCCAGTTTCGATTCCCCAGGACCCACATAAAGCTAGATACACAAGGTGGCACATGTGTCTGGAGTTCATTTGCAGTGGCTAGAGGCCCTGGTGTGCCCATTATCTATCCCCTTCTCTCTCTCAAATAAATAAATAAAATACTTTAAAATATTTTATTTTTTATTTATTTGACAGAGAAAGAGGGAGAGAGAGAGAATGGGCACGCCAGGGCCTCTAGCCACTACAAACTAACTCCAGAAGGGTGTGACCCCTTGTGCAGCTGGCTAATGTGGGTCCTTTGGCTTTGCAGGCAGATGCCTTAACCATTAAGCAATCCCTCCAGCACAAATAAAATATTTTTAACAATGTAGAGATATCTACCTATAGTAATCAGAATTCATTCATGGTGTTTTAGTGGTGGGGCTGTTTATATTCCTGACACTTCAATGCAGAAATATGAGTTTAGAAATTCTGTATTTCGCCTATTATTTCTTTTTTAAATGACTTGGTATTAATATAGGAAAAGTCAGCATTTTATTTTAATTTTTAAATGTGTGTGTGTGAGAGTGTTTGTGTTTGTGAGTATGGGTACTGTGTAGAACGGAACATGGAAGGAGGTTAGATGACAATCTCAAGTGTAATTCCTTCCCCTCCACCTTGTTTGAGGTGGGGTCTCTTATTTACCTCTGTGTAAATTGGTTAGATGGCCCCTGAGAATCTGAGGATTCTCCTGTATCCACCTACTCTCTCACTGTAAGCATGCTGATATTACAGGTAGGCACTACTGTATCCAGCTTAGTGTGGGCTCTGGGGGGTCCAAAGATAGATTGATATGCTTGCACAAGTACTTTTACTCACTTTCTTCTATAACAAATGAGTAAGCAAAAGTATTTAGATAAAATAATTCAAGAGTCAGGCATGGTGGTGCATGTCTTTAATCTCAGCACTGAGGAGGCAGAGGTAGGAGGATCACTGACAGTTCGAGGCCACCCTGAGACTACATAGTAAATTTCAGGTCAAACTGGCCTAGAGTGAGACCTTACCTCAAAAAACCAAAAATGATAATAATAATAATAATTCAAAACTACAGATTGTACAAAATGGGAAAGGGATTCCTAGTTCATATGACCAGATATATAGCTGTCTCTCCATTGACTCACGTGTTAAAATTAAACTTGTATCTTGGGTCTCCAGCCACCTGGCTGGAGGAGGTATCACTGGATGTGGATCGTGGAGTCCAGCCCTAAGGTGTCACTGGGGGTAGAGCTAAATTCCAGCCCAGAGGAGTCAGAGGGCAGTGTGAGCTCTGGGGGTTCATATTTGCTGGCTGCTGTGCTATTGTTGTTGTTTCTGGCAGTTACTGGCTGATGGTGGTCTCTCTCTCTCTCTCTCTCTCTTTCTCTGCTTGAGTTTATGAATGGGAGCCAGGTTCTTCCACCCTTATGGAACTTCCCCTGGATCTGTAAGCTTGAAATAAATCCCTTCCTCCCCAAAACTGTGCTTGGCTTGGAAGTTCATCACAGTGACATGGAACTGACTACAGTGATAGCTTTACAGTTCCTGTGATTAAACTGTGCAGTGATGTCCTCAGGATGTGACATGGTTCCCTGGAAGGGCGAGCAACTTCTCCTCATGGAGCTAACTGAACTCTTTTCCCATTTCATGCCTGTGGTGCTGTGAGCCTAGACATTCACGGAATGCTATGCACTGACGGGTATACCTCCTCCCGCCACTGCATGCATATACCATGATTGGGTTAATTCTGCCCATAATTTCCCACATTTTCATGATCTTCTCCTATGACTATTAGAAGGGTTTTTCCCCAGGATTTTGCACTTAGTTCTCCAGTCAGGGCTTATAAAACAATGCTTCTAGATCGGTGACTTGGCCTGGTTAATTAATTAATTAATTAAAATTAATTATCTTCTGGTCAAATTCTCTCCTATACATTTTAATTCACTGATTGAATATCAATTCCCACTCTGTATATGAGAGTTTACCTGTCCTCAAGGTCATATTAGAAACGTCCTCAAACTCCAGCACATGAAATGATGTGAGTAAAGGTGATTAGACAAATGCATTCCTAAGAACAGAAACCTATGCCCTTAAGTAAAAGTTTACACTCCTTTCTGAACATAGCAAAATTGTCATTACTCTGAATTTTCCACTTTTTGAAAACAGACTATGGATGATACAATTGAGGCACCTGTACTGTGACAGGACTTAAAAATGTAAGGCTGGAGGGATGGCTTAGTGATTAAGGTACTTGTCTGCAAAGCCAAATGACCAGGGTTTGATTCCCCAGTACCCACGTAAAACCAGGTACACAAAGTGATACAAGCATCTGGAGTTCGTTTACAGAGGCTGGAGGCCCTGATACACCCATTATCTCTCGGTCTGTTTCTCTACGCTCAGTCTCACTCTGCTTGCTTATAAATAAACAAATATTTTTCAAAATGTAGCTTGTTTTGAACACTGGCTATTACTGTAAATCTCCAGATGTACTCCAGAGGAATCAAGAGGATATCCTGCCTATGAGTTAGCCAAGTTCAACGACTGGATAAAAATTAACTCACGTGTTTTATCTTTTAAAAAAATACTGTTGGGCTGGAGAGATGGCTTAGCGGTTAAACACTGGCCTGTGAAGCTTAAGGACCCCGGTTCGAGGGTTGATTCCCCAGGACCCACGTTAGCCAGATGCACAAGGGGGCGCACGCGTCTGGAGTTCGTTTGCAGTGGCTGGAGGCCCTGGCGCTCCCATTCCCTCTCGCTCTCTCTATCTGCCTCTTTCTCTCTCTCTGTCTGTTGCTCTCAAATAAATAAATAAAAATAACCAAAAAAATTTTTTTAAAAAAATACTGTATTTACTTGAGAGAGAGAGAGAGAAAGAAAAATAAAAGAAGCAGATAGAGAATGGGCATGACAGGGCCTCTAGCCACTGCAAATGAACTCCAGATGCATGTGCCACCTTGTGCATCTGGCTTTAGGTGGGTCCTGGGGAATCCAACCTAGGTCCTTAGGCTTTGCAGACAAGAGCCTTAACTGCTAAGCCGTCTCTCCAGCCCCCTGGAGTATTTTATCTTGACCTAGAACTGATATGGCTTGAAGTACTCTGTGTGCTCCATGCTGTATATTTTGAGCATGGCAGGGTATGGAGGTGTCTTAATCAGCCCTTCACTATAAATCAGCTATAAAAATAAACAGTAGCAGATGTGACTGAACGAGGATCAGGTCATGAGCCTAAGTGGCTGTTATTACACTCTGTTCCGTTCCATGCAGTTTGACAATAGTCTCTTAGTAGAGATGGAGCAGGGCAGCTCCACACAGATGCTCAGGTTCCCCTACTGTGGGCTTCCCTGGAGCAGAACCCAATCTTTTGCAATACAACTGCCTCAGGTCCCGGCGACAGGAATTAATAGATGCTTTTGACTTAGAAGTTAGAGAGACTGTGTGCAGGTCTGACTTTGGAAGCTATTAATAAGATTTTATTAAATCTGACGGTGAAAATGTTCAACCTAATGCAGTCAGAATGCTTGATTGGTTTCCATTTCCAGGAGCACCTTGATGATGGCAGCTAGATGTCTCCCTTGTTAAACTGAGCTTGATATGGAGACATCTGCTCTTTGCCAACTGATGAGGAAGGCCATGATTTATCAAGTGGAATAATCAGCTTATGAAGAGATACAATGCTGTGCACATCTAAGAAGTCAATGTGCTAAGGGGCAGCACTGAACTGACTGACCAATGGCTAATATGGAGATTGTCAAGCCACAACCTATAGGTAACAGCCCATCAACCCTCTGTCTGGGCACTGATGGGCTGAGTGCCTCTGAAACAGATCATATCACCAACAGAGCCCAGATGTAACTTTATAGAAAGCTTGTGCCAGGGGGCTGGAAAGATGTCTTAGCGGTTAAGGCACTTGCCTGTAAAGCCAAAGGACCCTCGTTCAATTCACTTGGACCCATGTACGCCAAATTCACAAGGTGGTGCATGTGTCTGGAGTTTGTTTGCAGCAGCTGGAGGTCCTGGTGCATACATTCTCTTTCTCTATCTGCCTATTGCTCTCTCTCAAAAAAAAAAATAATAATAATAAATGAGTAAGCTGGGCATGGTGGCGCACACCTTTAACCCCAGCTCTCTGGAGGCAAAGGTGGGAGGATCACCATGAGTTCGAGGCTGCTCTGAGACTACATAGTGAATTCCAACTTGGGCTATTACTTCAAAAAAGCAAAAAGAAAAAGCTTGTGCCAGACTTTCAATACTAGCGTCTACTCTGCTCTTGTAAACCCCTTCCCTTTCCTTTCTTTCCTCCCTCCCTCCCTCCCTTGCTTCCTTCCTTCCTTCTCTCCTTCTGCTCTTCTGCCTCCTCCTCCTTCCTTTGCTCTTTCTTTCTTTTTACTTTTGCAACACAGTCACACTCTCTACCCTAGACTAGCCTGCACCTCCTGTCACCCATACTGATCCCCAACTCACAATCATCCCACCTCCGCCTCCAAGTTGCAGGGACCATACTGTCCAGTGACATCCAACTCTTCCACAAATCCTTTCTTCCCTTTTGCATAAAGGAAGGTGTCCCTGGCTTGTTAATATGCAATTTAAATATTCATTTGACTCCATTTTCAACTCAAAAAGTACCTCCAACTTAATGAAAATTTATGTTCCCCCTAACTGTGTCCTACTCTGTTGCTTTTCTTTTTGTTAAGTTTTGATACTTTTCAAGTCAAATTGTCTGGAATTCTTTCTCCCATTTCAGCGGGATGCAGAGCATGACACCCTCCACGTCCCAGGGAAGTACACCATGCATAATGCATGATGCTTGGGAAGGCCGGAGCGTTTGAGTACACAATTGCACTGTGGGCTTAAAATGGAAAGCACCACGCTCCAAAGCAGCTTGAAGTTTCCTAAAAATATTTGTTTGCATTTCTAATTTCAATAATTAACATAGGGATTAAAACGTTTGCTCTTATCTTCTCATTCCAGCATGGAGGTCAGCACCCCACAGCTACAGGGGGGAACACAGTGCCTTTAGAGCACTCCCATTCAGAGCCAGCCGTGATGCTTCAGGGGCTGGGCAGGCCCGGAGGACAGGCCTCTGTGGGCCACTAAGCCCATAGGCCTACGGTGACATGGCAGAGACACGCTGCTTGCTCATTTTTCCGGAACGCGTCATTCCACAAGCTCTGCAGAGAGCAAAGGAGAAGAGGTGGGAAGGGCTTGCCATGCAAAGACCAGAAAGATGGGGCAACTGGACTTCCCCCTTTTTGTTGTTCCCAGATTTTTCTATTTAAAAAAATATTTTTGTTTATTTATTTGAAAGCAGAGAGAGACAGAGAGAGAGAGAGAACAGGCACACCTGGCCCCCTGGCCACTGCAAATGAACTCCAGATGCATGCAGCCCTTTGTGCATCTGGCTTTATGTAGGTACTAGGGAACCGAACTCACGTCATTAGGTTTTGAAGACAAGCACATTAACTAGTGAAACATCTCTCCAGCCCCCAGAATTTTCTATTTTTGTTTTCTTTCGGAACCCAAGTACTCAAGTAGAAAGATAAACCCACATATGCATAACCCCAAACTCCAGCCTCGGACTTCTCACAAGCTGGTTTTCTCTCCAAACCTGATTCAGAAGTGGATCTGCAGACAGGACAGAAAGTAGGATTTTGCCAGAAGTCTTTGAACTGTGGCCATCCTCAGATCCCAGAGGTTCCATAGATGTGTCTTGGGTTTCATCTCTCACCTGTTTCCCTACTATTTGCAGAAATGATGAATCTGACTTCCAAATGGAAGGGTTACTTCAATCAATTCCTTCTGTAAGCCTCAGATAGGAAAGCGGAGTCTACACTTTCTCCCCCTCTGTGTATAGAGGAGGCTGGCAGTCATTTCAGCTACTCTATCCTTAGGATTTCAGATCTGTTTCTAGATTGCTTGAGATGAAACAGTGGGCTATGCAACCAAAAAGAATGGGAGCAATGCAGTGTTCACAGGTTGGCCCTGTTACTGGATTGGTTGTCACCATGGAGAAAATGGCTTAGGGCTACACTATGTCAGGAAACTGAAATAAAGATGTGATCCACAGAAATGGCCTAGTTAATTGGACAAGTTCTCAGTAGAATTTCCAGAGTTTTCCGGACTGGAGAGATCACTCAGGGAGGAAATGCCTGCTATGTAAGCATAGGACCTGAGTTTGGATCCCTAGCAACCACGTAAAATGCTGGGCATTGTAGCCTGCCTCTGTGACCCCAAGACTGGAGAGGTGACAACAGGGAATTCCTGGTGCTCACTAGCTGCCTGGTCTAGCTAAACCTGTGAGCTCTAGGCCCAGTGATAATACCTAGAAGGAAAAATAAAATGATTAAGGAAGACACCTGGCATCGACCTTTGACCTCTACACATGCACGCACACATTTGTGCTGACACATATGTGAACAGGCATACACATACACACCTCATGTGCAAAGGCAAAACTCAGGGATGTGCACATCCCTCCATCCACTTGGGCTGCTGTTACAAAAATATCATAAACTAAGGGGCTCGATGACACCACATATACTTTTAGTTCTCAGTTTTGAGGCTCCAAATTGTAAGATTGAATGGCCAACAGATATGGTATCCAGAACAGATCTATCGTGGTTTGATCCAGGTGTCCCCCATAAACTCATGTTCTGAATGCTAGGTCCCTAGCTGATGGCAATTTGGGAATCAGAGCCTTTTGGAGGAGGTGTGTTGGGGGCAGGCTTATGAGTGTTATAGCCAGCTTCCCCTTGCCAGTGTTTGGCACACTCTCCTGCTGCTGTTGTCCACCTGATATTGGCCAGGAGATGATGTCCATCCTTAGCTCATGTTATCTGTTCCTCTGCCATTATGGAGTTTCTTCTCAAGTCTGTAAGCCAAAATAAACCCTTTCCTCCCACAAGCTGCTTTTGGCTGGGTGTTTTGCGGCAGCAATGAGAAGGTTATTGCAACCAACCTTTATAAAAAATATTTTATTTATTTGCAAGAAGAGAGAAGAGAGAGTGAGAGAGAATGGGTGTACTAGGGCTTCCAAAAGCTACAAATGAACTCCGGCTGCATACGCCACTTTGTGCATCTGGATATATGTGGGTATTGGGGAATCAAAGCTGGGTTATTGGGCTTTGCAGACAAGCGACAACACCGATCCCTCTCTCCAGACCCACAGTACCTTTGACATTATGTCCATGCTTAGAGGCTCAGAATAGCAAGCTGTGTGTATGAGAGAGAAAGAGAGAGAGAGAGAGAAAGAGAATGGACATGACAGGGCATCCAGCTGTTGCAAATGAACAACAGACGTATGTATTCCTGTGCATATGGCTTTAAGTGGTTACTGGGGAATTGAACCTGGGTGCTTTGACTTTGCAGGCAAATGAGTTAACTGCCAGGCCACTTCTCCAGCACCTAGGCCTCTTTTATGGGGACACTAATCCCATTTGTGAGGGTTCCCAGTCTCCCACCCTAATCGCTTCCCAAAAGCCCACCTCTTGTTTCTGACATTGGGAGTTATGTTTGCGACATTTACAATTTTTGAGTAGTTTTTATTTTTATTTATTTATTTGAAAGAGAAAGAGGCATAAATAGAGAGAAAGAATGGGTTCACTAGTGTCTATAGCTACCGCAAACAAACTCCAGACACATGCCACCTTGTAAATAGGGCTTACATGGGTCCTGGGGAATTGAACCTAGGTCTTTTGGTTTTACAGGCAGGTAACTTAACTGCTAAGCCATCTCTGACATCTGCATTTTGAGGAGATAAATATATTCATGCCATAGTACATATGAAAGTTTTTATTTGGCCAAAGGGTCTACTATGGACATAACCTATTTTTGGTAGAACACTTGAAGCTACCACTAGCTCCTTATTGTAACACCTGTTAGGATTTCCTTGGGTCAAAACAGCTTTTCCTTGCTATAACAAAACACCTAAGATAAGCAATAGAAAGGAAGAAGGCTTTGTTTAGACATGGTTTTAGAAGTTTCAGATAAGGGCTAGTTAGTTCTATTGCTTTGGGTCTGGAATGAGCCATGATGTTACAGCAGGGGCAGCCAGGAAACAGCAAGAGGAAAAGGGAGGGGCTATGAGCTCACTACCTCCTCCAGTGGAGTCCCCAAGATGACCTCTCTTCTTCCACTGACCTGTACTGACCAAAGATCCCAGGCTGGTGGCAAGCCTTTAGTTCCTAACTGTAAGATGCCTCCTCTCAATTCTATTTAGATTGAATGTCTCTGACTGCCATCTAACCTCACTGAGACAAAAGTCATTTTGATTCTATTTCCAGGTCTCTTCTGAGAGGTGCCTCCAATTAATTCCACATCCATGAGTTGGTGGCTCTCCAGCACCATCCTTTCTTGCTTGGTTCTGTGCCGTGGGAAGCTAACCTTGGGCTTGAACTCCTAGACTCACTAATGTCAGTTTCTACTGGGTTTGACCAGCAGATAATTTTGACAGGAGACCAGGGTGGTGACTCTTGAGTTCAGGATGCCCATCAGGCCTACCTCACTGCTTCAAGCTGTGGGGATTGGGGTGTGCTGTGTGCTTGCAGGATTGAGCACCCTGCCAGAAGCTCTCACCCAGCACCTGTCCAACCTCAGCCTCCCAATTTTCTTTGTGTTCCTCAAGATGACAAGGACTTACCATAGTTAACTAATTTTTGGGTGGCCCAATCCCTCACTGATTCCTTAATTTCTGCCCATAGGCCCATATTTTCTTAGATAGGTAAAAAAAAAAAAAAAAAAAAAATTCTACATGTTGCAGTCAGTTTCAGTTGCTGGGATTAACTTTCAAACCAGGCACAGTTCTGGAGGAAGGGATTCAGGGAAGCTTACAGATACAAGGGAAGTTCCGTAAAGGCAGAAGAAGCTGGCCCCTTTGCACAGATCCACACAGAGAGAAAAGCCATCACCAGCAGCACAAGCAGGTGCCCTCCAGGAGCCCCAGGCACAGCTCAAGCACTTGGCATATCTTTAGACTGGAATTCCCCAAACACACCTTAGGACTGGACCATAGGATCCCCCCACAGTGACACCTCCTTCCAGCCAGGTGTCCAGAGATCTAAGTTATAAGCTTTAATAAACTCCTGAATGTATTGGGGAGCATCCATTCAAACTATAACACTACAATGAGTCTGAGCAAAAGTCCCTTTGTAGAGAATTCCTACACCATGGGGATTACAATAATGTGTAAAACACAGTCCTCTACGCAGAAGTACACAGTACACAAAACACTGCCAACCATGGCTGCCATGTCAGCATCTGCTAATATGGGGAGACAGCAAGAAAAATACTGAGAAAATTCATTAAAGTTAAAGAAACAAGTTGATGGATCCTTGAAGTGTCATACTAGTACACTATGCAGAAGCTGCTAGAAAGTGGCATGAAGCAAGGGGATTAGGAGTAGTTGAGGAAGGGACCAGGTTATGTATTTGTGACAGAGTTGATATGTAGCCCAGGTAGGTCTTGAACTTGCAGATCTGTCAGGACCTCCTGGCCTATTAGTTATTACAGTTTTGAGTTCTGGGGCAACAATGGAATGTTATCCTACTGCAAAGAAAAGCCATGCCATTGGCCAGCTAATAAATGGAACTTAAAATTATTGTGTAAAGTGAATCAGGCAGACTCAGAAAGACAAATATTTTATGTTTTCTCCCATATGGGGATACTAGATTTTAAATTTTATAAGTGTATGAAAATGCATTTGTGTCTAATTACATAGTGAAATTGGAAGAGTCCAAAAGAGGGAGCAAAGAGGGTAGAAGGAAAATAGAGGCTAACAGAATACTGTGGTGGTTTGATTCAGGTGTCCCCCATAAACTCATGTGTTCTGAATGCCAGGTCCCCAGCTTGTGGCAATTTGGGAACTGGAGCCTCCCAGAGGTAATGTATTGGGGTGAACTTACGCTTATTCTGGCCACCTTCCCCTGGCTGGTGTCTGGCACACTCTCCTGCTGCTATTGTCTACCTGACATTGGCCAGGAGGTGATGTCCACCCTCTGCTCATGCTATTGATTGCCTCTGCCATCATGGAGTTTCCCCTAGAGTCTGTAAGCCAAAATAAACCCTTTCCTCCCACAAACTGCTCTTGGTTTTTTTTTTTTTTTTTTTTTTTTTGCCAGTAACACAAAGCTGACTGCAACAAATACACATGAGTTGAAAGCAGAAAAGGGGATACAGGGACCAGCAGGAGAAGGGACAGTGTGACAGGAAGGGGTGTGTGGAGAAGAAGCAACAAAAACAAAGTGTCTATGAAAATGCCATAGAGAGGGGTCAGGAAGGTGACTGAGTAGATAGAGTGCTTGTCGTGCGAGCATGAGAACCTATGTTTGGATCCCCAGTGCTCAGGTAATTGCCAAGCGTAGTGGTGTCTGCCTGTAACACTAGTTTCTGGGGAGAAGAAGTAACATATTTCCCAGGGCAAGCTGGCTGGTTAGATTAGCTGAATCAGTGAGTTCTAGGATCTATGAGAAGCCCTGTCTCAATAAACAAGATGGAGAGCAATAGCAGAAGAAACATGATGTTGATCTTTGGCCTTCACGCTCAGGTGCACACATGTGTATACACACTTGCACACCTATACAATCATACATACACACACACATATGCTAAAAATGCCTTATTTTGTATGCTAATTTTGAGAAAAAAAACTAGTAAAAAAAGGAAAGAAAGAAATACAAGAGAGCAAAGAAAAAGTAAACATTATAGGAAGACTCCCATGAGAGAGTTCTATGTGACTTTATTTCTGCTGTGATTAGAATCCATCTAAGATGGAATCATATAAAGTACATGAAAAATCTATCTGAGGGCTGGAGATATGGCTCAGCAGTTGAGGTGTTTGCTAGCAAACCCAAAGGACCCACATAAAATCAGATGTACAAGGTGGCGCATGTGTCTGGAGTTCATTTGCAGTGGCTAGAGGCCCTGGTGTGTCCAGTCACTCTCTATCTGGATCTCTTTCTCAAATAAATAAGTAAAGAAATTTTTTTAAATTTTTAAAAATTTTTATTTTTTATGGGGGAGAGGAGAATGGGTGCACCAGGGCCTCTAGCCACAGCAATTTAACTCCAGAGGCACCCACCATCTAGTGGGCATGTGTGACCTTCTGCTTTCATCACCTTGCACATCTGGTTTACATGGCATCTGGTCAGTTGAACATGGGTCCTTAGGCTTCAGAGGCAAGTGCCTTAACCACTAAGCCATCTCTCAAGCCCAAGAAAATATTTTTGTTTTTATGCTATCTGACAAGCTGCCTGGAACTTTCCCCACTGAGTTTTGTATCTGTGTCTGATTTCTCCATCCCTTCCCTCCCTTCTCTTCTCCAGTCTATGGGGCAAGTGCAAAAGCCTGGGCATGGCTCTCCATCATCTGGGTACAAGATCGTGATGACAACATTGGGTGCAGTGGCGGAAGGGGGGGAGTGTTCACATTGCTGAATTTCTCGCAACTGTCCCTAGTCAATGGATTCCTGAGATAAATGGAAGAATGCATGTGGGGAGGGATGAGAATCCAGGATTTTAGAAGTGAGTGGTGGGAAGGACAGGATGGCCTCAATTACAGCAAGACTAATAAAAGATCATATCGAGTCACAGGACATGTTAGTTCAGAAGTGTTCATTGACAGCCACGTGGCGATGCCCTGGGAGTCACAGAGGTTGAAGTCCAGAGAAAGGCATGGAAAGGGCCTGGTTGACATCACAGGAGGAGGGAACAGGGAGAGAAAGTCGGAAGGATCTTTGGCCATCATCCTGGACCTGCAAAATGAAATCTTCCATTGTAGAAACTGACCAGCAGAGGCATTAGGATGTGGAGGACATGTGCTCGAAGACACGGATGTCAGCCAGTGCCTCAGTTAGCATCTGTGACTACAGAGGACTGCCTCTGAGGAACTGGCTCACAGGTTGGGAGGTCCAAGAGGACGGTGCAGGTGAGACCTTGTGCTGCGACAACCGTGCTGTCCACGGGTGGTCACGTGGGTGTATGCGAAAGAGAGAAAGTGTGAGGTGCAGGCTCACCTTATGACACCTCCTCAATGAAAATAACCCTGTCCTGAAAGGCTGACAATTGCTCTTGAGAGAAAGGGAGAGTGTCAATCCCTCTTAAGGACCTGGTATTTCTTAAAGGATCCCCATGCCTTAAAACAATTGTATTAGGCAGCAAATGTCAACATGACATTTGGCAGGACCCACACCACATTCAAACCACAGCATACGTCATGGGAACCATTTATCTTGGAAATGACAGAAGGAACATGTCTTCTCTGAATGAGCAATATGTAATTCACACTTTCACACGTATGCCTCAACTCAGGACATAGAAAATCAGACAATGGTGCACACATGCTCCAAATGGAAATGTGTACTCACAAGCATATGTGACTATGCTTACACATGCGTGCACCTGTTTGGAATACACTGTACTGATGTGTACAGATGGAAGGAGGGAGAAGACATATTTCACCAGTTCTGTTTGCTCACATTAAAAAAATTATCTATGTATTTATTTGCAAGCAGAGAGATAAGAGAGACAGGCAGAGGGGATGGGCCACCAGGGCCTCCAGTCACTGCAAACGAACTCCAGATGCCTGTGGCACCTTTTGCTTCTGGCTTTACATGGGTACTGAGGAATCAAACCCTGTTCATCAGGCCTTGTAGACAAGCACCTTAACCACTGAGCCATCTCTCCAGCTCTATGCTCACATATTTTTATTAGCTACCTCTTCTCAAAACCTTCAGGAAAAGGTAACTAAATTGAATTAATCTCATTACCCATTACGGTTATTACTGCAATACATTACTACAAACATTTAAATATGATCTAATCTGCTCAGAACCCTTAGCACATAAAACCATATGAAAGCATTCACTGGGAGTTTACATAAGTTATTACTTTAAATTGACATTAAAAACAAGTATGTGGGGCTGGAAAGATAGCATAAGGCATTTACTTGTGAAGCTAAGGACCCAGGTTTGATTCCCTAGTGCCCTCATAAGCTAGATACATGATGGTGCATGCATCTGTTTGTTTGTAGTGGCTAGAAGCTCTGGCAGACCCATTTTTTCCTCTCTCTCCCTCTCTATCTCTCTCTCAAATAAATAAACAAATATTTTTTTTAAAAAAATGAGTTTGAGGGATTCCGATTTTTCTGGATCACCTCCTCTCATAAGGAGTCTGTGTATCCCTACCTCTCTCATCTTCATAGATAAACTCTTGCATTGCTCTAAACAAAAAAGGTTGCATACCACATCTCTTAGCACTAATAGTTAATTAGGAACTCTTTTGGAAGGGCTGGAGAGATGGTTCAGTGGTTAAGGTGCTTGCCTGCAAAGCCTAAGGACCCAGGTTCGATTCCACAGGACCCATGTAAGGCAAATGCACAAGGTGGCACATGCTTCTGGAGTTTGTTTGCAGTGGCTGGAGGCCCTGGCATGCCATTCTCTATCTGCCTCTCTCTCACACACTCTCTCTCTCTCACTCTCTCTAATATATATATATATATATATATATATATATATATATATATATATATATATATGAAAGTCCAAATAGTGATGCCATGCATCTCACCTGGACCATATTCTCTGAGGAGTATAGGCAGGAAAAAACCAGAAGCCATACTATTAATGGATTAATTAAGGCTGTCATTCTTAATTTCCTTGAGAAGAGGAAAGCAATGAATTCCTGACTCTCCTCCTTGAAATCCTGGAAGTTCAGGGAAGAGCTGGGCACCCCAGAGGGAAAGACGGCAAAGAGCTTGTGTGTCCTGTCTCCATGAAGAGGTGTGAGTTGTGGGTGTCCTATGAGTGTACCTCTTGTCACAGTCCACCAAGTGAGTAATTCCCTCAGTGGCCCAGGAAAAATAATGGCCTGAGCTGGCAGGATGAGATGTCAAAGTGTGGAATGATTCAAGTATATCGAATGTTATAAGAAATGAAGCAAATTATTTTGAAACTAGCCAGTTTTTAGAGAAAATAGTAATTGGCTAAGACACATCTAGGGATGGATAGGGAATGGTTGTGGGGAGAGGAATGTAGTAATGAGTAACAGTCCCTATTTCTAAAAGGGCAAGTTAGGGGTTAGAGAGATTGCTCAGTGGTGAAGGCACTTGTCTGCAAAGCCTGATGACCTGGGTTTGATTCCTAGGACACACATAAGCCAAATGCACAAAGCAGCACATGCATCTGAAACTTGTTTGCAGTGGCAAGAGGCCCTGGCACACCCATTCTCTCTCTCTCTCTCTCTCTCTCTGCTTGCCAATAAATTAATTATTAATTTTTTTTAAAAAAGAACAAGTCATCAAGGTGGCACATGCTTGTAATCCTAGCACTTAGGAGGCAGAGTAAGAAGGATCACTGCAAGTTCGAGGCCAGCCTAGTGTACATAGTGAAACCCTTTCTCTTGATTAAAAAAAGAGACAGAGGGCTGGAGCGATGGCTCAGCAGTTAAGGCACTTACCTGCAAAGCCTAACTACATGGGTTTGATTCCCCAGTACCCACATAAAGTTGAATGCACAAAGTGGTGCATGTATCTGGAGTTCATTTACAGTTGCTGGAGGCCCTGGTGTGCCCATTTTTCTCTCTGTCCTTGCAAATAAATAAATATTAAAAAGAGAGAGAGAGAGAAGCTTTTGAGAATGCTAAATGCTAAGCACTAAGGTCAAAGTGGGTATGGATAAAAATCCTGTGTCTCCAACATGTTCTTAGAGAGTGGTGTGCTTCTGAAACAAAATGAACATTGCTATCACCGCCTCCCATGGCATTTTTCCTTTCTCCCATCTCATTCACAGACAGGAGCATATTGCCCAATGAATTGGTAAAGGGTGCTTTTGTGATGACATACAATGAATAGGGTTGAGAGACTATTAGAAAATTAACTTGAGAAAAACCTGGCAGGATGTCGGACACTCTCTGACACTGCCTAGCTGTCCCTTCCCCTTGTCCTGGGCTTCAAGGACAGATGCTGCACACAGCAACACAAGTCTCTTACTTCATCCTGGGCATAAGGGAGGATGGACCAGTGAAGCTGTCAGAGATGGGAAGGATGAATGTGGGCGTCAGCCAAGGCCATCTTCCTGCCACACATTGGATACTAGATGCTTGTTGAGTAAATGTACACATCAGACCAATGAAGAAAGTTCAATTCTATGATATTGTTATTTCTTAGCTAGTTCTGTCACATTCTTGCTCAATCACATTAATTAAGTCACTCAGCTCTTATAATTAGTAAGCCGGTTAGTTAATTTATCTGTCAAAAACTATTCTCTTCCTATTAAGTGGTCAAAGTTATGCTGGGTTCTGGGAGTAGAAATGGAAAAGCTATAATAAAATTAAATAATTAAAACAGAAATCAGATAAGAAATAACATATCCCAAGGAGAAAAAAAAGATGTTTAAATGGGTTCAGAGAGAGCTTAATAGGGCAGGACTAGACACATAAATTCAGGGCCAGTGCAAAATATAAATGTGGCCGGATGTGGTGGCACATGCATTTAATCCCAGCACTCAGGCGGCAGAGGTAGGAGGATCACAGCAAGCTCAAGGCCACCTTGAGACTACATAGTGAATTCCAGGATAGCCTGGGTTACAGCAAGACGCTACCTCAAAAGAACAAAAATAAAATAAAATACAACAAATAAAAGCAAAAAAGAAAATGTGTTCCTTTGTTGGAAACGTGTTCAGAATTTCAGGACAAGCACAGCAGAGCATTGAGCCAAGTGCAAGTCCCTTGTAAGCACAGAGCATTATTGTTGTCCTGCCTACCCAGGATGCTAACCTTGCCACTCAGAAACATCCTCATCTCTGTAGAATGCTTCTGGAAGGCTCTTGGCATCAGTGACATATGAGTTCTGTTCTGAGTGGAGATTTGCATGTCCTTGACAGCGTGGGTTGACAATGTACAATTGTTTTCCGGTTGTTAAGAGTCAGCATGAGGGGCTGGAAAGATGGCTCAGCAGTTAAAGTGCTTGCCTGCAAAGCCCAACAACCCAAGATTGATTCTCCAGCACCCATGTAAAGCCAGATGCACAAAGCGGCACGCGAGTCTGGAATTCATTTGTAGCAGCTGCAGCCTGTGTTGGCTCTCTCTCTCTCGCTCTCTCTCCTTAAAAATAAATAAATAAATAAATTTTAAAAAGAGTAAAATATGATAGCCAGGAAATGGTGGTTGGCTCAGACCCTGATAAAGGGAAAGAATGGAATGGAGAATTAAAAAGTAGAGTTGGAAGAGCATCTTTTTGCGCATGCTATGTTGCATGGATAATGGTCAGTACTACCTACGTTCAGTTCCCCAGTACCCATGTAAATCCAGACATACAAAATGGCACATGCATTTGGAGTTTGTTTATAGCAGATGGAGGGCCTCAGCGCCCATTCTCTTTCTGTCTCTCTTCTTTCTATCTTTCTCTGCTTTAAAATAAATAAAAATATTTTTAAATAACAAATAAAAATTAAACGACCATACTGAAAAATATCTTTCAAACAAATACACTTTCCAGACTTTTTCCATGCTTATATTGAAAATCATTAGCTACAGATTTTTTTTGCCGAAAATAAGAAAAAAATCACTTGAGGATTGGAGAGCTGGCTTAATGGTTAAAGTGTTTGCCTGTTAATCCTAAGGACCCAGGTTTGATTTCCCAGTACCCATGTAAGCTAGATGTACAAAGTGGCACATGCACCTGGACTTTGTTTGCAGTGGCTAGAGGCCCTGGCATGCCCTTTCTCTATATATCTTTCTTTCTTTCTTTCTTTCTTTCCTTCTCTCTCTCTCTCTCAAAAAAAATAAAATAAAATATTTTAAAAGAAATTAAAAACATTTCCTTGACATAGGTAAGAATATATAACTTTAATTACACTTGATTTTAAAATACATTTTTCTGGATTTTAAAAACAGTATTTTGAATGTATTTTTTATTGTTGGTTTAGATTTATTTGAACTATTTTCAATTTGCTTGGACATATTATCCTTTTGTCTGCTTTTTGTGTATTTTATTTATTTACTTCTTTCTTCATTTATTTGCAAGCAGAGAGAGAAAATGAGCATGCTAGGGCCTCCAGCCACTGCAAACAAAGTCCAGGTGCATGTGCATACGGCTTTACATGGGTACTGGGAATCAAATCCAGACCATTAGGCTTTATAGCCAAGCGCCTTAACCACTGGGCGACCTCTCCAATCCTGTGCACTTTATTTTCACGACAAAGTCTTCCTTTGCAAGTCTCCTTCCTCCTGCCTTTCTGCTGATGATCCTGGATCATGCCTGGCAGTGTCTGGCTAGGTTAAACTTTTTAAAACACGCATGCAAAACTCTAATTGGTTCTGAATAGCAGGAAACAAAATCTAAAAAATAGGTACCTAGGGAACTACTAGTAGTGTATGGTTGAAAGAAATGAAAGCTAAAATCGGATGTTTCACAGTATTTCTGGATCTATATGCTTAACATTTGTCTTCATGTGTTAGCCCCGTTGTATTTCATGATGCCTTGATCAGAGGCTTTTGAGGGAAACATTATTTTTTCCCCTTTGGATACTATTTCCTTCATGTTCCACTAGTATCTGAGCCCTTGTCCCATTCCTCTTTCATTAAGGGCCAATTATTTGTTTTTGTTTTGTTATTTTTTTTTCGAGGTAGGGTCTCACTCTAGCCCAGGATGACATGAAACTCACTCTGTAGTCCCAGTCCATCCTCAAACTCACTGAGATCCTCCTACCTCTGCCTCCCAAGTCTGGGATTACAGGCATGTGCCGCCATGCCCAGCTAAGGTCCGGTTATTTCATACTGACCTTTGCCCTTTGAATTAGCTCTTTAGTTTGCAAATTCCCACCATGTTCCCATCTTCATAGTCAGTTCTTGGTAATTACAGTCTCATATTGTCCCAAGTAATATAGTGGAAATAATAGAACTCGCTGCTCCACTCCGGACAGTAATTACTGGCTAATCTGAGCCTATTCAGAACAGCAACATTTCTTCAGAATTCCTCTGAGAAAATAATGCCCTCCCAATTACCCATTTAGCATGGTATTCATTTTGCTTCTGACTTTGATGCCTCCAAAGTAAAAGCCGTGTAAAATCAATACAGCTACAGGTCTAGAGGTGACAGTTCTCAAACGAGTGCTGTCTGTTACAGTCACTTAGGGAATGAATCTCTTTTATGACTAAGACATAGCAACAGGGTTGAATTGTCCTAAGGGAAAGTGCTATGCAATTAATTGAACTTGTTGAAATTTCTACCTTACCTAAATTGCCTTGCAGTGAGATTCCTTGGAGAGCTTTCAGGCAAATGAGACGCACACCAAAATGTAGTCTGGAAGTTAAGGAAATAAATTTCATATCCAAAAAATGGACCAAGTTTGGGTTTTTCAACATCAAAAATACCTTCCAAAAACTGATCTTTGTAACAAGTATTCAATATTCTTTTATTCAGTCCTTGTTGTAGTTCCTCTTTCATTGCTGGGACAAACACCCGACCAGAAGCAGCTTATGGGCGGACAGGGTTTGTTGGAGGCTTGTGGATCGTCATCATGGTGGGGGAAGTGAACTCACTTCCATAGATACACAGCACAGACACCTCCATCAGCCAACGAGCTCAACCAGCCAGAGCTCAAACTGTCCTTCTATCCCTTAGTAGGGCTGGACTAAAGAGCTGCTCCCAGTGACATGCCCCTGGAGAGGGGCAGGGCTGTCAATGTCACAACCATGCATGATGAGAACGTGCTACATAGCGGTAAGACAACAGAGCCTGCGCATGCTAGGCTGAGCAACGAACAGCCACAGGCCTCAGTGAGTACTATGTGTCTGAGGAGCACCAGGATGCTCATACCTAACCAGTGCTGATGGAGAAGGGACTAGAAGGAAATGAAAGAGACTGGTTGCTCTCACAGTTGAGTGGGAGCTTCATTCTAACTGCAGTGGAACATGTATGGGGCTTGGAACACCTAGCAATTAAGAGAGAAGAAGAGAATCAAGTGTGATTTGTTATGCCAAGAATATCCCTGCCATCAAGAGAATAAACTACAGGTGGCAAAAAATGATAGTAGGGAGGTAGAAGAGCAGTGAGCTATGAAGTGTTAATTATTATTCATTTATTTACTTATTTAGTATTTATTTATTTGCAAGCAGAGAGGGATAGAGAGAAGAGAGGCAGAGAAATAGAATGATGGATGTCCCAGGGCCTCCAGCCTACTGTAAACAAAATCCACATGCATGTACCTCTTTGTACATCTGGCCTTACATGGATACTGGAGAATCAAACTCAGGTCATTAGGTTATGCAGATAAACGTCTTAGTGGCTGAGCCATCTCTCCAGCATGAGCAGAGGGCTTTGGACCAAGACTGCCATCCCTGGGGAGGTGGTCGCCCCACCAGGCATGCTGTCCTGGATTGCTTCAAAGGAATTAGACTACAACTCCTCAACTTCCATGTTATTCTTCCTGAAGACACTCTACACGTGTTCCATGTTTGCACCCTTTTTGGTAACTTACCAGAGCAGGCTCATCTTTGTGAGTCTGGAAACTGCCGTGCACATCGCCCTGGTTTGAAGTAGAACGTGGCAGTGCCCACCTGTGGTTCTGCAACTCAGGAGGCTGAATCAAGAAAGCAACACGAAAGAAATAGGCTTGCTCATCAAAAAGGTGAATGAGGTGCTGGAGAGATGGATTAGCGGGTAAGGCCCATGCCTGGAAAGTCAAAGGACCCAGGTTCTATTCCTCAGTATCCAAGTAAGCCAGATGCAGAAGGTGATGCATGCATCTGGAGTTCATTTGCAGTGGTTAGAGGCCCTACTATGTCTCTCTTTCTCTTGAATAAATTTTAAAAATATTTAATTTAATTTAATTTATTTATTTGAGAGAGAGAGAGAGGCATAGAGAGAGAGAGAGGATGGTGGATGCACCAGGGCCTGCAGCCACTGCAAATGAACTCGACACATGCGCCACCTTGTGCATTTGGCTAACGTGGGTCCTGGGGAATTGAACCAAGGTCCTTACGCTTTGCAGGTAAGTGCCTTGACCGCTAAGCACTCTCTCTGGCCCTAAAAAAAAAAAAAAAAAAAAAAAAAAAAAAAAAATTAAAGAGAAACAATTTTGAATGTATTATTGGCATATTTTATAAAGTTCTTATTTTATGTTCTTTAATCATATATTATTGATAATAATAATACAAAAGTTTCAATACCTGAAGTGTCATGATCACAAGAGATTTTAAAAAAATTAAACAAGTTTTGAAATTGTTTAGAACTCTATTAAATGAATGATGGCAGTCTGCTTCTCCATCTCTACTTTTTAAAAATATTAGTATTTATTTGAGAGAGAAAAAGAGGCAGACAGAGATAGTGTGTGGGTGTGCCAAGGCCTTCTGCCACTGCAAACTTCAGATGCATGTGCCACCCGTGCAAATGGCTTCACGTATGCCCTGAGTGTGGGGGTTGATTCAGGTGTCCCCCATAGACTTGGTGTTCTGCATGATAGGTTCCCAGCTGATGGAGATTTGGGAATTAACGCCTCCTTGAGGCAGTGTATTCTTGGGGGGGGGCAGGCTTATGGGTATTATAGCCAGTTTCCCCTTGCCAGTATTGGGCACACTCTTCTGTTCCTGTTGTCCACCTGATGTTGGCCAGGGGTGATGTCCACCCTCTGCTCCTGCCATTGTTTTCCCCTGCCATCATGGAGCATCCCCTCGATTCTATATGCCAAAATAAACTTTTTTCCCTCCCAGAAGCTGCTCTTGGTTGGGTGATTTCTGCAAGCAATGCAAACCTGACTGCAACACTGGGGAATTGAACCAGGACCATCACAATTTGCAAGCAACTTCCTTAAACTGCTAAGCCATCTATCCAGTCCTTCTACAGCTCTGCCTTAAGAGGCTAGGATTCTTTAGTATTTAGACTTTTGTATGCTAATAACTTCTCACTGTTGGGACAAAATACCCAACAAAAGCAGTTCCCAGGAGTGAAGGGTTGATTTTTGGCTTCTGTTCTCCAGGGAAGCTTCATCTCGGCAGGGAGAGGGTGCCGGAGCAGAGGCCTGCCATCACTTCTTGCCACCACCACTGGCAGAAAGTGGCGAGAGAGGAAGCCAAGCTGTGGCAAGGGGCGGTGGGGCTAACCCACACCTCCTGCAGCAAGGCTCCGCCTCCCAAATAGCTAGCTGCTGGGGACCAAGGACTCAAAACGCATGAGTTTATGGGGGACGCCTGATTCAAACCGCCATAGACACTGTCGGTTGCTTTCTCCCTGCCACGTGCAAGCTCCACCCGGCTCCACCTCCCTTAGCCATAAGTGCATTGAGATTACAGACACGGTGAGCTATTTTGTGTCCAGATTTACTTGGGTGCTGAGGAGGGGTGAACTCGGGTCTGCAGGCTTGCAAGCAAGCACATTTAACCACTGAGCCATCTCCCCAGACTCCATTGCCATTTTTTTAAAAAAAATTATATATGATATAACTGATTATATTCATTTATTCCTGGTTCCCATTACCCTAGGGGCAAACCTCAGTGGGGTTACGTTATTCACTGTGAATTTATGAAGGCCTCAGTCAGTCCCTATGGGGCGGGGCGGCCATGCCTCAGGGTATTCCTACCCACTCTCTGGCTCTTACAATCTTTCTGCCCCCTCTCCCACAATGTTCCCTGAACCACAGCAGGCCTGTTAGCACTCTGATTTAGTGTGGAGTTCTCGGTAGCTTCTGGATTTCTGCTTTGATAGGTGTTGTCACCATCAACCTGGGGCTGGCTGTCAGGCTAGCAGTAAGAGCAGTATTCATGTCACTGCTTCCTCTGCAATTTCTCCTGAGCCCTGGCGGATGTGGTAGACATGGCAAGTCTCATGGGGCATAGTCAGCTATCTACTTATCTTCTCAATGGATTTTGGTTCTCTTCCATTTTCTCTGCCATCTGTAAAATAAAACAGACTCTCCAACCAAGCATGAGAGCAGCTTGTGTGAAAGGTCAATTGTCATTTTTAAATGCTCTGTTTCCTTCTCTTTCATAGTAATTCGAAGGTACTTTTTACATTTCGGATATTTCGGGTATGTGCATTGGAAATATGTTGTTCTACTCAGTGGTTTTTCGTTTTCTTCATCTTTTTTCCCACATCTTTCTTCATGTAATCACATTAGAATTTTAATATCTAAATGACTATTTATGAAATGGGAGTTTATTGTGTGATGTTTGCTGGGTAATTGATCTATGTCAGGTAGGGCACTGATGAAAAGTCAAAAATTATTCCACCTCCATCTAGGTGAGTGAACAGTGAATTTACTAGGATTACTCACAGGGTATGGTGACTCAGACAGCTGCATTCCCCCAAAGAGTGCTCTGGCAGGGGTGATGCCTCAGGACAGCTGCAGCTTGGAGGGCTGCTCAGCTGGTAGGGAGAGGGAGTTAGTCAGGTAGCCAGGTAGGGAAAAACAAAAAGCTGTAACGCTGGTGCCCGCTGGCTCCTGCAGAACTGGAGTTCAGCACTGATCCAAGCTCATTCAACTGGCTCTCTCTCATCTCCTACTTATGTATGCTGACCTCTCCCTGAGCCAGCCCCACTAAGCCCAGACCAATCAGCTCTTTCTCAGACTCACCTGAGCCTGCGAGTAAGGCCCTCACTGCAAGATCATCAACAAATGCTTATCAGGTGGGCAAGGCCTTTCTTTTGACTGTTCATTTCTCCGGAACCTCCAGGTACCAGCTCTGGCAAACATCCCTTGTCTCAGCCCATGGGGCTGAGATGGGAAGGGGACCCCTAACTCCCACATGGGTTCCCTGCCCCCTCCTGCCTTCCACCTGGCCGGAGCTCTCTGTGCTTCCTCTTCTTTCCCTCTCTTAATCTCATAAAATCCTTTAAGTCTTACCTTCTGCTCTATGGATTTTAATTCTTTAAATTCATAAGACAAGGATCCAGGGATACCCTAAATGTATTGGTGCATTGGCATATTGGTGCATTGGCAAGGAGCCACAAAGCTCCCATTATGGCAGGTAGAGGTAGGAGAGTCGCTTCTCAGCAGGGAAGTTCGCTGCCTTTCTAACCTTGGTGGTGGTGGGGGGCGGTGTCAATCTTGTAGGTTTCTGAGCTTTGAGAATCTTGCTTCATTTATTTCCTGAGCCTCCCAAGTTTCTTCAGTTCCTGAGTCTTAGTTATTTCCTGAGTCTCTTTCTTCCCTCCTGAGAGAAGGTTTCAGTCAGAGAAAACAGCTATACATCAGCTGTCTGTCCAAAGACTCATATGTGTCTGCATGATTTTAAAATTAGGAACCAGCGTTAATGCAGCTTTGTATTTGTATAAATCCTGCAAACTTGTCCTGATTTTAAAAAGTACTAAAAAATAATATGAAATTGTAAGGATTGAAACACTTACTCTGTCGAGACGTTTACAGGTGTATTGAGAGCCATTGACTGAATGTACACATCACCTCAAGGATTATTTCCATTTTAAGTTTTTTAAATTTATTTATTTATTTGCAAGCAGAGAAAGACACAGAGAGAAAAAGAGAGAGAGGAGAGAATGGGCATGCCAGGACCTCCAGTCTCTGCAAATGAGCTCCAGATGCATGTGTTATTTTGTGTATCTGGCTTTACATGGATACGTGGAATCAAACAGGGTCACTAGGCTTTGCAAACAAGTACCTTAACCACTGAACCATCTCTCCAGCCCATTTTAATAATTCTTTTATCTTTCTTTTTCAAGGAAATTTTTTCCAGTGGATTTTCAGTATATCTCTTCCCTTGCATTCCTTCTTCTCGTGTCTTAAATGCCAGCACTCAGGAGGCAGAGGTAGAAGGATCGCTGCCCTGAGACTATGTAGTAAATTCCAGGTCAGCCTGGGCTAGAGTGAAATCCTATCTCAAAAAAACAAAAAAACAAAAATTAAATTCATATTACAGTGATGCTGGGATTGTGATTATCATGGAAATGGAAAGAGGAACTCATATCTTGTATCATTTGACCATATAACTAAATTGTGCTAGGAATTAAAGGAAAACCATTTTTTAGTGGTTCAAATGTCCCATTTTAATACTTTTTGTATACATTATCCTTTTAATTAGAAAACATACATTGTAGAAAATGCATATTGACTATTAAGATCTTATCTTCAGGCCTGGAGAGATGGCTCAGTAGTTAAGGAACTTGCCTGCAGAGCCTAACAACCTTGGTTCAGTTCCCCAGTACCCATGAAAATCCAGACGCACATAGTGGTGCATGCATCTGGAGTTCATTTGCAATAACTTGATGTCCCCTGCCCTGTCTTTCTCTGCTTGCAAATAAATAAATAAAAGCTTAAAAACACACATTTATTTTTTTAAAAAGATCCTGAGTTAAAAAGAAAGATGCAGATGATATAATAAATTGAATACACACTTCACTAAATAATTTACAAACATTTAAAATATTGCCTTATATTAGCTATTTTGCATTAACTTAGAATTTTCCTATTGCCATAGAAATCACACTATTCTAAATAAATAAGAACACACTGAAGTTATAAAAATTAGAAATGAATATAAATTACTTTGATGTTCTTTTTAAATTCTTTACCAACATACTAGAATCCCTCAACTCAAAAGTATGTGTAGGGGGTTGTAGAGATGGCTCAGCCCTTAAAGGTGTTTGCTTGCAAAACCTAAATGTTTAGGTTTGGTTCCCCAGTACCCGCGTAAAGCCAGATGCACAAAATGGCACATGTGTCTGGAATTCATTTGCAGTGGCAGAAGGCCCTGGTGTGCCCATCCTATCTCTGTCTCTCTGACTACCTCATTCTCTCTCTCTTTCTCTCTCTGTCAAAATAAATAAAAATATTTTTAAGCATATGTGAGCTGAAGAGATAGCTTAGTGGTTAAAGCACTTTTTGGCAAAACCAAAGAAACCAGGTTCAGTCCTCCAGGACCCACATAAAGCCAGATGCACAAGGTGGTGCATGCGTCTGGAGTTCATTTGCAGTGGCTGGAGGCCCTGGTGTGCCCAATCTCTCTCTCTCTTTTTCTCTCTCTCTCTCTTTCTCTCTTCTTCCCCCTCTCTCAAATAAATAAAGTATTTTTAAAAGTATGAGTGACAAACGCATGCATGTGTAAAGTGAAAAATAACAATAATATAAGCACCAACTGGTATTTGGGCATCTTATCTCATGTAGCACACTGAATGACATGCAGAAATATCTTCACCTATACATGTGGTTGATAAAATATTAGGGATAGAGTCTCGGATGAGTTTAAGCTCTAGTAATTATAAGCAGGAGAGAATGTTTGGTCTGTGGAATGATGAGTGCATTTGAAAATAGAGGAATGTAAATTATCTATTCATCAGGAAGATGTGATATCTAATACCTGCTAGCATGTGTACAGTCCATTTCAAGCCGTAGAAAATGAAGTTTTGAAAGCTCAGTACTATGCTGCTTTGTGATGGATGAAGAGAAGCTGTATGATAATGCAGATATTCTTCAAGTTTGAGGCTACTCAGTGAGATTTCTGTTATTTATGGCTCAGTATTGACTGCAAGTCTATGAGCTTGCACCATCTGTACTCCAGCTACTCAGCCTGAGTGCAGTGCAACACCCTGTGAGCCCAGCGTGGCGACTACTCCCTCAAGCACTGTCCTACTGGTTCTGTGTATGTGAGAGCCTCCTGTGGAGATGTGGACATCTTTGCTGATTTTAATGCTGTACATAGTTTTCTTTCCTAGATTGCAGGGGGAAGTTCTAGAATTCACTTAAAGTAATACTTGTGGGTGGGAGAGATGGCTTAATGGTTAAGGCACTTGCCTGAAAAGATTAAAGACTGTGGTTAGATTCCCTAGTACCTACATAAAGCCAGATGCACAAAGTGGCATGTGAATTTGGAGTTTATTTGCACTGACTAGAGGCCCTGGAGCACCCATTCTCTCTCTCTCTCTCTCTCTCTCTCTGTCTGTCTACCTCTATCTCTCTCAATCCCTCTCTGTCTCTCTCTGCTTGCAAATAAACAAATACTATTTAAAGTTTTTCAAAACCACTTCAATGAATTTTATCATAATATTATTAAGTCATAATCAAATTTAGTTTCATATAAAATCAGATCATCAAGATCAGTGGATGAAAAGGAAAGGAAGCCATTGTGGGCTTTTTGTCAGACTGTTGGCAGTGTGGCCTGGTCATATCCACACATGAGTATAATGACGCAATAAGTCTATGCTTTCACGTGAGCTCCTGAAGTGTGAGTGACAAGCAGATCTGGGGCAGCTTACTCCATCAGGCTTTAGCCCAAGACTCCTGCTTCCCATGTGACTGACACTCATCCACAAATGTCAGCCCAGCGTGCCTGAGAGAGATGTCTGCTCTACTGCTGAGTTCTCATGGCTGAGAGTAACCGCACGGGAAAAGTGGAAGGGAGAACCCAATGAGCACTAAACACTGCGTAGAAGCACGGGCTCAAGTGGTTCAGTGTATCTCTATGAATCAAGACATGCAAAAAGTCACCTTGAAAAATGTACTTTTATTTATTTATTTGCAAGCAGAGAAAGAGAGAGAGAGAGAGGGAGAAGGAGTAAGAGAATGATTGCACCAGGGCCTCTAGCCACAGTAAATGAACTCCAGATGCACGAGCCACCTTGTGCACTTGGTTTTATGTGGGTACTGGGGAATTGAACCCAGGTCGTTAAACTTTGCAGGCAAGCATCTTAACCACTGATCCATCTCTCTAGCCTCCAAATGTCACTTTATCCAAGATACGTTCCAATTTTATTACATTTAAGCCTATGTATTTTAAGTCAGTATTTTTAGACGGCATGAAGCAAGGACCATTTTTTTTTTAATTTTATTATTTAAGACCTAGAGAATGAGGCATAGAAAGAGAGAGAAAGAGTGAGAGAGAGACAGAGAGGAAGAGTATGTACCCAATTATGGTTTGGATAAGTGCATAAAGGTATGTAAGTACCCATACATTCATGGATCAAGGGATTTCTGTCACCTACTTTTTTAATATCTTATTTTTTTATTTATGAGAGAGAGAGAATAGACACTTCAGGGCCTCTAGCCACTCTAAACAAACTCCAGATGCATGTGCCACCCTGTGCATCTGGCTTTCATGGATTCAGGGGAATTGAACCTGGGTCCTTAGGCTTCACAGGCAAGTACCTTAACCACTGAGCTATCTCTCCAGCCAATACCATTTTCTTTTCTTAACAGCCAGTACTCTCTTCTACCCTTGATCTTTGACATCCATTTACTTGTTTTGCTTTTTTTTTGTTGTTGTTGTTGTTGTTTTTAATTTCTTTCATTTTGGTGAGCATGCTTACCCTGAGAGCAGATTCTCTCAGTGTTATCAGTGGATAGTACAGGGCTGGAAGTGGCTAGTGCATGGCATAACAGGCCTCCAGAGCTCTTCCTCTCAGGTAGCTGTGTCTTTATATCTCTCATGATATACAGCTGCTCTTGGCTCTCTCTCCACAGGCATTGGCAATTGTTACTGTATTTTCTGCTTCAACAAGTTAGATGGTCAGATGCCTTACATAATGGGAATTATGTAGTCCTTATGTGACTGGTTAATTGGACTTGATTGTACCACCTTCCAAAAGCCATGCATGAGAAATCTAGTTGCCCATATATTTTATAGTATATTATGTATATTTTTTAATTTTAATTTTGGAAAATTTAATTTGTGTACACTCAATGATTAATGATGTTGACACTTTTTTCCATGCACTAACTGGACAGCTATAATTTTGTAAGCATCTGCTTGAACTCTTTACCTGCTTTTAAGCAATTGCTTAACATTCTTACTAGAGATTTTCAAAAAATGTGCTTCATCACACACAGATTTTAAAACAATAAAAGTTTCATTCTTAAAGAATATAATCACTGCTATCAAAAATGTAAAAAGTGCTACTAATATGAGCTGGTATAAATAATAAATGAATTTAGCAAAAATATGCAAATTTATCAGTGTACAAATAAGTGAACATCAGAAATCTATGTAAGAGTATATATATATATATATATATATATATATATATATATATACATATATATATATATATATATTCAAGAAGCATAAATTTCTATGACATGATATTTAAAAACTTAGGCTTAATATTAAAAAACAGGGGTTGGGGACTTAGCTCAGTGGGTGAGCATTGCCTAGCAAGTGCAAGGCCCTGTGTTTGGTCCTCAGAACTGAAAATATCACATTAAATCTTAAAAACTATAACACGGGCTGGAGAGATGGCTTAGCAGTTGAGCATTGCCTATGAAGCCTAAGGACCCTGGTTCAAGGCTCAATTCCCCAGGACCCACGTTAGCCAGATGCACAAGGTGGCGCACGCGTCTGGAGTTCGTTTGCAGTGGCTGGAGGCCCTAGCATGCCCTTTCTCTCTCTCTCTCTCTCTCTCTCTCTGTCTCTTTCTCTCTCTCTTTGCCTTTATGTCTATGTCTGTTGCTCTCAAATAAATAAATGAACAAAAAAAATTTTTAAAGAAAACCTATAACACACACACACTCTGAACACTACAAAGAAGTTTTGGGAAAAAATGTATATGTACAATTGATACCTTGTCCTCACATTTCAGACTAATAAATCCTAAGTTATCAATTATACTTAAAATTGGCTTATGGATCCAGAATAGCCCAAACTAACAGGGTTTTTTTTTAACTGATGAACTATTCTATATATATTATATGTATGTATATAAGGATATAATATATAAACTATTATATAATATATTTTATATCCTAATATATAACATGCATAATAGTGTGTAGTATGTACGTACAGTTAAATGGATTTAGACTAATCCAAACCAAACCACTGGAAAGAGAAATCAGTGCCAGAAGGCTCACATGGACAGTTTGCAGGCTCACTAGACAGAGCTGTGATTCACGCGCTGCAGCACGGAGAGAGGTGTACGTTCACGAGTGAGCATTAACGGCAACCCCAAAGTACAGCCACAAGTGCAAGCCAGTTTTGTCAAGTTCGCCCGTGTAGTTCAAAGCTGGGAAAGATGGTCATGTCAAGAAATGGTGCTAGAAAAAGGGGAGCCAGGTATCCACTAACTGAGGAACAAAAAACATAGTAAACTGTATTTAAAAAATTAAATTAGGGGCTGGGGAGATGGCTCAGCAATTAAAGGCATTTGCTTGCAAAGCCTGATGACCTGGATTTGATTCCCCAGTACCTGCGGAGAGCCAGATGCACAAAGTGGTGCATGCATCTGGAGTTCGTTTGCGCTGGCATAATGCCTTTGTGTGCCCACACTTTCTCTCAAATAAATACTACTAAAAAAAATAAAATTATTAAAGAAATTGAAGTGGAAATGATAGCGAATATCTTCATATTTCTTAAGTTCTGAATTAGATCCTTGGATAATTCTTTGCTATGATGCAATTTGGGAACTTTTAGGGGTGATAGGAATAGTCTGTACTTGAATTGTTGTAGGGATACAAAACTGCATGTTTATTAAATCTCATCATATTGCATGACTAAGAGTGTGAATTTTATGATACATAGGATTCCTGTCAGTGAATAACACTAAAAATAAAGAAAAATTCAACCTCAAAAAGAAAATGATCATGTAATCTTTTAATTCCTTATCTTCCTAGTAACTCATAACATGTTAAGAGCTTAAAAAGTTAGGGGACTGGAGAGATGGATCAGCTGTTAAAACACTTGCCTGCAAAGCTTAACAAGCCTGGTTTGATTTCCCAGTACCCACGTAAAGCTAAATGCACAAAGTGGTACATGCATCTCGAGTTCATTTGTAGCTGCTAGAAGTCTTGGTATGTCATTCCCTCTCTCTCTCTATCTCTCTCTCTCTCTCTCTCTCCTTGGAGACACATAAATAATTTTTTAAAGTTCCTAATTGAGGCCAGGTATGGTGGTCCACACCTTTAACCCCAGCACTTGGGAGGCCAAAGTAGGAGGGTTGCTGTTAGTTCAAGGCTACCCTGAGACTACATAGTGAATTCCAGCTCAGCCTGGGCTAAAGTGAGACCCTACCTCGAAAATTAAAAAAATAAAAATTAAAAGTTCCTAACTATTATGAAACAAGTAGATTATTAAAGCATTTTGGAACTGGGCATGGTGGCACATGCCTTTAATCCCAGCAATTGGGAGGCAGAGGTAGGAGGATCACTGTAAGTTTGATACCACTCTGAGACTACATAGTGAATTCCAGGTCAGCCTGGGCTAGAATGAAACCCTTTCTTGGGGGAGGGAGTGGTATCACAGCTTTCAAAAGCATAGAAATACAGTCTTTCTTTTATAAATGATGCAGCCTTATTCATGGCTATATTTATTTTCTTTTTGATTTTAGAATTGTGGGGAGAGGTCGTGAACATTCCTTGTGATGTTCCCAAACACCTCAAAGCAAATGTGTCTAGAAAGCTACTGTTTTGAATACAGATGAGATGCCTACAAACAAATAATAAAAATCTTTTATATATTATACCTTTCTTATTTGTTCAGGGTCCCTTGGAAATGAATTATTAAGAAATGTAAATTCTCCCCTGTTTCTACTATTTGAAAAATAGCATTAACAGGTGGATTTCCAGAGGGAAAATCTTTGGCCTCTGATGTGGAATTAGAATTTATAAATAGCTGCAATGCTGAAAAAGTTCAAGTTGGTGCCTCCTTACACAAAGGAACATGAATCAGGCTTGAAAAGACCTCTGTTCCTGCTTTTGCTTGACCTCTATCTATTCACATAATTTTTTGTTTGTTTGTTTGTTTTTGCTTTTTTGAAATAGGATCTCACTCTAGCCCAGGCTGAACTGGAATTCACTATATAGTCTCAAGCTAGCCTTGAACTCACAGCGATCCTTCTATCTCTGCCTCCCAAGTGCTGGCATTAAAGGCATGCACTACCACACCCGGCTCGTGATTTTTGTTCAGTCATAAACCTCTGAGTTATAAACATCAAGTACACCACTTGAACAGTTCATCATCTTAATTTTTTCCACACAGCTCTCTTAGGCAGTCAGCACGATCCCTTCATGTCTCTAACATCTGTGAGTTTCAGCAGTCGTCACTTCTGCAGATGCACTGTTAAGTCACCACTGTGAGCCTTTCTCATTCTCACCATCCAAGCATGGGGTGTATGTGGAGCCTGGGTAATGTCAAAGCTCAGTGACCTAGTGAATTCTCCATCTCTTCGCATTTCCTGACATCATGTGGTGGCTTGAATGTGAATGTATGTCCCCCATAGCCTCAGGGATTTTTGATTAAGGTTAAGCTTCCTGCCTAAGTCTCCAGCAGCCTGCCGAAAGAGGTGTCACTAGAGACAGATACTGGGGCACAGCCCTAAGGTGGGTTTGGGCAGACCTTGAATCCAGCCCAAAGTTGTGTCGAAAGCAGTTTGAGTTCTGGCATTTCACACTTGCTTGTGTTGCTGCCTCTTGGTGATTTCTCTCTGCTTGGATCAGTGAAAGGGAGCCGGCTCCTTTCACCATTGATGGGACATTCCCAGGATGTGTAAGCCTGAAATGAACCCCTCTCCTCACATGAACTGTATCTGGTTTGGATGCTCATCCCAGCAACATGGAACTGATTACATCTCCCCTTCAGTACAGTGACTCTGCTACGCCTGCCTTTCCAGCAACATGTCAGAGAGCAGTAAAGCCTGCTTTTGTCATATGCCTAGAAGAACAGGCTGCTTGACTTCTCAACATGTTACCCCCCTAAAGTGATATACTGCAAACTCTTGTTAAGGGCTTAAACTCCAGTGATTTAATAGCTCAATAATTTCCCACCACACTGATTTCTGGGGGAATACTTTTAAATCTACAAAACCCAATCGGAACATCAAGAGATAATTAAAATGAGACCTATAGCATTCAAGGGCTGGGGAAATATGTGAGTATAAAATGTAAAAGTCAGGGCTGGAGGGATGGTTCAGCAGTTAAGGCACTTGCCTGCAAAGCCTAAGAACCAGGGTTCAATTCCCCATTACCCATGTAAAGCCAGATGCACAAAGTGGCACATGCATGTGGAGTTTGTTTGCAGTGGCTAGAGGCCTTAACTCTCACTCTCTTGTGCTCTCTCAAATAAATAAATAAAATGTTTTTAAATGTGAAAGTCCATGGACTGTATCAATTACGACTGGACATCTAGAGAAATCTGGAACTGGGAATGACCTCTTTGAGCACTATTCCAAGTTCCTCCCCTCTATAAGCTTGTCCTCTGAGTGCCTAGTGGCACCCTTGCACGTGGGAAACCTTTTCATGACTAAGGGTTCCTTGACAGTGCCATTCTTTACTGAAGCCCAGTGGTCCCGGTGGATCTAGCTACGTGCTCATTTTCTCTATGCATCAGACGTTCTCTTATGTCCCCTTAGCTGACTCCACACCCTCCAGCCCTCACAGCCATGGTATAAGTCTGTGACATGCTTTGGGTGTTTCATGCATCCTGTAAAACTCCTCTACAGCTACTAGTTTCTAAAGTTTCTTTTTGTTGTTGTTGTTTTGTTTTTCGTGGTAGGGTCTCACTCTACCTCAGGCTGACCTAGAATTCACTATGGAGTCTCAGAGTGGCCTCAAACTCATGGCGATCCTCCTACCTCTGCCTCCCGAGTGCTGGGATTAAAGGCATGTGCCACCACACCCAGTTTACCGATTCATTTAGTGTTACTCTGGTAGCCTCTTTTCAGTGTGCATCTCTGTTTTTTGTTTTTTTTTCTGTGTTTAGATGTGTTTTCACAACCTGACATTGAGGTAGAGACTATGTTCTCACCTTTAAAAGCCAAACACAGATTCTTAGTAACTGATTAGCGTTTAAATTCCACCTGTACTAATCAAGTGTTCCAAGCCTTCAGAATGCCAAGGGAAGCCTGTCCTTTCTGGGGATGGGTTCATGTATCTGAGCTCATTGAGAAGACTTCAGGGAGCCTTTCCTGGAAATGGGGGTAAAGTTAAAAGGTTTTCTGGATTAAGTGGAAACTGGCACATTTTTATGATTTATCTTTCTCAAATTTAGCATGGGACCAACTTCCTTCTGCTTAGGAAAATCTCCATATGAGTTTAGGGAGTAAATATTCTAATTGCGCAGGTATTTTTACAGAAGAAAGAAGAGGAGAGAGGAGAGAAGGAGGAAGTGGAGAAGGAGCAAGAAAGAGAAAGGGATGGTGAAGGAAGCATGGAAGGAAAGAAGGAGTGACAAAGAAAAAGAAAGGGGGAGAAGGATGGGGAAGAAAAGAGGGCAGAAGGAGAAAGGAAGCGAGGAGAGAAAGGAGAGAATATCCAATAGCACGACTTGTGGGAGCTACTGCGTTTGGTTCCTTTATGCTTGAGGTCATACCACTACCAAGATTACCATCCTAGTGATATTCTGTCACAGCAGAAGACATGCTGTGCAGAAAATGCTGCCACGGGCAAATTTAGACCTATAGTTTTTTTGTGTTTTATTTTTAATCTCCTGAAGCTCTCATTTTATTACAGACAGCATATTTATGCCCCAATATGCAACCTGTGATGGGTACTCCCAGAAGCAGACTGCACAGTAAATTACTAGTAATAGTCCCAGCATTTTAGCTCCAGGCAATTCTCGTGAAACAAAGGGGTTACAGTAACATGGGCGGGGGACTTGGAGGATGGGAAACACTCAAGTTCTCTGTCCTGCTTTTTTCTCTCATGGCCTCCCCTTGTGGCTTTGCAGTCCATCAACACATCTTCTAAAACGTTAGAAGTGTGACAGTTCTGTAAGTGAAACCAACATCTATAAAACCAATTCCGAAGTCCACCAGGATCTCTTAAATTACCTCGCTCTGTGCTTGGCTCGGATATTTATGTTTGTGAGGCTGAGCAAGGCATCTCTGAAAAATTACACTCAAATTTATCTTTTCTGCTATTCAAAGCTCAATAGAAATACTGCTCCAAGTAGAATGTGAAAATTTAGTGACAGTATAGCTTTACTGACTGTGACAAATTCTCTGTAGGCCTCGGTGTTTTAGATTTTGAACATCTTGACATCACAGAAAATGAATTCTGAATTAATGTCCATTCATAGCTTACCACCTTACCTATGTGCACTTGAATGGCATCCCCATTTGATTTTTGTAAGCAGACAGATGACTTTTCTAGTTCCCTTTCTGTACTTGACACAAAGAGACCAACTTTAGACAATTTTAGCATGTCAAAATGACCATCAAACTTGCCAATAAATCAAGTAACTGTGTCTCCATCACTGATGAGATGCACAGGAGCGATCCTTCTGGAATAAGTATTCTCTACTAAGAGCACAGTTATGAAACTGAAAGTTGCGGAATGAAAAAGAAAAATTGCAACAAAAATAATAAGCATAGGGAAGGAGGGATGGGTTAGTGATTAAGGCATTTGCCTGCAAAGCCAAAGGACCAGGTTTGATTCCCTAGGACTCATGTCAGCCAGAGGCACAAGGGGGCACATGCGTCTGGAGTTCTTTTGCAGTGACTGAAAGCCCTGGCACACCCATTCTCATTATCTCTCTCTCTCTCCCTCTTTCTCTGTTAAATAAATAAATAAATAAATAAATAAATAATTTTAAAAAATAATAAGCATAACTTTCTTTGTGTGGATTTTCTCTTCTATAAAACAGCAAAGCTAAGTCTTAATTTGTTCTATATTGCCAACTTCTTAAGGCTATGTGGTAGAAGTGGATTCAGGTGCGTGCTGTCTCCACCTCCCTCCTGTCCGCTCTCCATCCTCGTCCTCCTCTCTCTTGTCTCACCCACATACTTCCTCTCTGTTCACCTGTCATACTACGTATAATTGATCTTAATTCCATCACCATCCCAGAAATGATGTGCACTTCCTTTATGATGCACACACACACACTTTTTTTTTTATTTTCTTCCTGCTGGAGATACCTCTTTCAACTATGTTCCTTCTGCATGAACCATGAGCTTTGGATGGTGATCATTAAAGAAAAGAAAGCAGGAATGATCTCCATTTATCACATGGATATCCATTATTCCTTGATTTAAACACTTTTGTTTGAACAATCATGCAATTTTGAAAGCTTAATACATTTTAGTTTAACTAGCAAACAGATACCTTCAGTTTCTGACTCCCTTGAGTTAGGTCCAACATTCATTTGCTTGGGATACAATTAAATATAAATGCCTTTGTGTGTTAACAAGACCACTTTCCTATATTTTAAATATATATTTATTAATTTGCTAGGACACAGGGGGAGGTGAGGGGGCATCCCAGAACCTCCTGAAGCTGCAAACAAACTTCATATGCATGAGTCACTCTGTGTGTCTGGCCTTATGGGTACTAGGGAATTGGACTCAGACAAGCTGTCTTTGGAAGCTAGTGCCTGTAACCTCTGAGCCATCTTCCTACCCTCTGAGTGATCTCTTCAGTCCACAAGCCCACTTTCTAAAACAGGTTTGTGCATGTTGTTTGCTGAAGTATATCTATGAGAATTTCCCGAATGGCAAAGATAACTCCTGACCCCACAAATGCCATATATGTGACCTTCTTGGCTGGGCCCATTTTGGGACCTCTGGCATAGAGCAAAGAAATAAAGGTACCATGTTTTGATCTCCTGATTCACACACCAGTTATGCAATATGATTTCTTCCACCCAAGAGTTTGAACACTTACATTTTTAAAAATTTATTTATTTGAGAGAGAAAAAAAAAGCTAGAGAGGAGAGAAAGAGGGCATGCCAGGGCCTTCAGCCACTGCAAATGAACTCCAGACATGTGTCACCTTGTGCATCTGGCTTTACATGGATACTGAGGAATCAAACCTGGGTCCTTAGGCTTTGTAGGCAAGCACCTCAACCATTAAGCCATCTCCCAGCCCCAGAGTTCAAATTCTTAAACTGTCTCCTAACTGCTCTGAGTTCCCCCTAGTAAGATGGTCCTGCCTAGTTTTTTATGAAAGGTGTTTGTGACCATTGTCCATCAATTACCCATAAACCACCTCCAGAGCAAGCCACAGTTTCCATAGAAAGCTAACAGTATTTTTAAAGAACCTCTTCTTCAAAAACGTTTACACTAAGCTGTTTTAAAGACCAAGAATCCTACAGAAAACATAATGTAATGAAATTGAAAGAGAATATGTTTTCAAAAATGCTCCAACAATGTCTGCCAGAATACTGTTTGACATTAAGTGGGAAAACCATAACATTTTTGTTGCAAATTCTGTCTTTAGAAATGGCATTATCAAAATAATCCTCCTGTATCAGCTGAACTGCTGATTGACAGAAGATCAAATGTAGAGGTAACCAGAGCTGAAAGTACTATTTTCCATGCCATACTGGCATTCAAAGGTGATGGATGGACTGAATTAAACAGAAAAGGTTTTCAGCCTACTGACCGATTCTTACACCAGGGCGAAAAGACACTTGGTTACAAATTTACATTGACAGACTAGCACATATAAACAACCATTTCAGGTATCTTATTATGAGATTAATATTAATAAGTCTCATTGTGGGATTCCCCTGTGGCTCCAGAGCCAACAACTGATCAGATTTGAGCATGAAGTCATGTCTCATGCCTGCCTTTCGCTGTCTGCCCCTTCACAGACAGTTTAAATCCAATTCATGACTTATGAATTCAAGGTGGAGGAAGCTGACATACAGCAGGAATCTACTTTGGCCAAACTACATTGAACACACTTCATTTGTCTCACTTCAGAAGCTAAGCAAGGTCAGGACCTGTAAGTACTTGGATGGGAGACCGTATAGAAAACTAACTTCAGGCAAAAAGTCATTGTCCTTTCCATAATACTCTTTCTTCTGTAATCACAGTGGCACACATGTCTGCATTGAAAGATTGTCCGTATTACAAACCTGCTTTTCTAGAGCAGCTTTCCTACCATTTGAAATGAGTTCCAGCTGATTTGAACTGATGAGAAAGGATTATAAAGTTAAATGCTACTGGAGAGATGGCTAAGCAGTTAAGTAACTTGCCTGCAAAACTTAAAGACCTGGGTTTGATTCCCCAGTTACCCACATAAAGCCAGATGCACAAAGTGGCGCATGCATCTGGAGTTCATTTGCAGTAGCCATATAGTTTTAAGACAACCAATAGATCTATATTTTAGAAATGGTAAAAAAAAATAGAACAGATTTTAGATTAATATTTGTACAACTTGAGGGCATGGGATATATTTTATTTTTGTTTTTCAAGGTAGGGTCTCACTCTAGCTCAGGCTGACCTGGAATTCACTGTGTAGTCTCAGGTTGGCCTCAAATTCACAGCAATACTCCTACCTCTGCCTCCCAAGTACTGGAATTAAAGGTGTGCACCACCACACCTGGCTAGATATTTGAAATAATGATCAGAGCAGGTCTATAAAGGCAAAATTTACTGTATATGAATTTACTAAAATTAAATAATTTTCTAGCAATATTTTCCATAAGTGAATCCAAAATAATCAATAAACAAGGTCAAAAGATAAATGTCAAAATGTGTATTATATCCAGAATGGTTAGGAATACCCTGAGGCATGGTCCTTCCACAATCCCATTGGGACTGACTGAGGCCTTCATGACTCCACAGTGAATTCCATAATCCCACCGAGGTGGGCACCAGGGAAACAGGAACAGGGGAGAGGGAATGAAAGATAATCTGTTTAAAAAAACTAAATAAATAAAATATGTATTATATGAAAGAATTATGCAACTTATATCTATATTATGGTTAATAATATAATAATAATAACCTACATATTCCAAATGTCCAAACATGACCAATAATAAAAGACAGTACAGGGACTAGAGGGATGGCTCAGAAGTTAAGGTGCTTGCCTGCAAAGCCTAACTACCTGGGTTTGATTCCCCAGTACCCATGTAAAGCAAGGCTCACAGGGTGGAACATGCATCTGGTGTTGTTTATAGTAGCTCGAAGCCTTGGTGTGCCCATTCTCTCTCTCTCTCTCTTTCTCTCTCTCATATATCTGCTTGCGAGTACATAATTTTTTAATAAAAAAAGACAGCATGGAAATAGTCAATGGATCCATAAAGCAAATAGCCAAATAGAATATATGTCCAGCTTCATTAATAGAAAAGATAATAAAAATCCCAACAAAGACCTATGACTTTTGTGTTCATAAAATTAGCAAGAGTTAATAAGTTTGTAACTTACTGTGATTGGTGGAAAAATAAATTGTTATAGTAGCGTGATATTTTTTAAAGAAAAGTATCTTTGGGGCCAGACATAGTGGTGCATACTTGTGTTCCTAGCACTGAAGCAGGAGCATGGTGACTTTGAGAACTGCCTAGGAGACATAATGAGACCCAGTCTCAAAAAATAAAAAAATAAAAAAATCAGTTGCCTCAACAATGATAGCTTGGGGAAATTATTTTAGAAGAAATCAAAGTACCTAAGCACAGAATTGTGCCAAAAAAAAAAGGAGGTTTAAAGTAACAATATTTGTAGTGGAAAAAAAGAAACCAAAAACTCCTGGATATGAGCTGAACTTCCCTTAGTAAAGAAAAGGTAAGGTAAGGCGTGGCATGGTGGCACACACCTTTAATCCCAGTACTTGGAAGGCAAAGAGGTAGGAGGATCGCTATGAGTTTAAGGCTGCCTGGAGACTACACAGTGAGTTCCAGGTCAGCCCGGACTAGAGCCAGAGCCTCAGAGGCCCCCAACACCTCATCACTGAAGCAGACCAAAAGTGAACCCAACATGGCTCAGGGAAATTTTGCGGAAGAAGGGGCGGAAAGAATGTCAGAGCTACATGTTGGGTCATGATATGCAGAGACATTTATCTTACACATAACTGTGGGCTAACTCCACAATGCATGACCCATATAGCTCAACAAGGAGGGGCCAAAGGGAGGGGGTAGGTCACGGATGAGCCTAATAATGGTACCAAACTGACTGTATTTGCTGAATACAAAACTAACTAATAAAGAAAAAAAGAAAAGGAAAAAAAGAAGTAAGATTGATAATGTACATGAGTTCGGGATATTATGGGTGTTATGGGGAGCTATTGAAAAGAATGAATAAGGTCTGTCATCAATGGTCTGTGGGGATCCCTAGTTTAGGGACAATCATAAGCTCTACAATAGCATGAACCCTGGCACTGTCTTTGCCCTGACTGTCTTTGCCTGCTTGCCTGGGATGGTGTGGGCTTTGCTTTGCAAGCCATTTCCCACAATTTCCCTTGTGTAATTCCTGAGCATACTGAACTATTTGACAGGAGCTTCAGCTACTCCATGAATGAAAGCTGATGACCCTGGGTTCATGATCTATCCACAGATCCATTTCCTGTGCCCCCAGGTTATCCCGAGACACTCTCAGACATCACCATACATCCACCTTTGGTTTCCTTCACAAAACAACTCTTCAAAGCCAGGACTGATGTGTTCTTTCTCAGAATATATGCAGGCCACATAGAGGAAGGGTGATCTGGACAACAACTCCACTAAGATTGTGAATAAGGTAATAGTCTAGCTGTATAACTAAAATTAAGGTCCAAATGAGTAAAGGTAGAATGTTTTAAAATATTTTATTTATTTATTTGTTTATTAGAGAGAGAGAGAGAGCAAGCTGGGCACAGTGGTGCATGCCTTTAATCCCAGCACTTGAGAAGCAGAAGCAGGAGGATCACCATGAGTTAGAGGCCACCCTGAGACTACAGAGTGAATTACAGGACATCCTGGGTTAGAGTGAGACCCTAATTTGAAAAACCAAAAAATAAATGAATAGAGGAGAGAGAGAGAGAGAATGGGTGCATCAGGGCCTGTAGCCACTGCAAATAAACTCCTGATGCATGTGCCACTTTGTGCATTTGGCTTTCCATAAGTACTGGGGAATCGAACCTGGGTACTTTGGCTTTTCAGGCAAGTGCCTTATTCACAAAGCTATCTCTCCAGCCCTGCTGTAAATTATTAATGCTGATGCAATACTATCAGGTTTACTGGCTGTTAAATTCCAAATTTATGCATGCATAAATACCCACTATTATCCATAAAGAAAGTGAAAAAATGAAAGGACATTGCATATGGTGATTCTTATACTTGTTAAAGTTTGAGCACCACTAAATTGGATAGAAGGAAATCCTTCTGCGAATAAAGACCACACTAACATAAGCATGTGTGATCGGCCTCCAATGCCTGCATCCCTTCCCATTTTGTTCCCATGGCTGGTCTTTGAAGGCTGAACTTGTTTTGTTTGCTTTTACAAGTGTCAAGTGACACACATCTTACCCACATCTCATAGACTTAATGTCTGAGTGATTCAATTTGCACAGAAGGAATCTTTCTTCATACCTGTCTACTGATTTCAAATACATGCATACCCACTGTTGCAGTTAACATCTCATTGCTGGCAAAGAACACCCACCAAGAGCAGCTTATGGGAGGAAAGGGTTTATTTTGGCTTACAGACTCCAAGGGAAGCTCAATGATGGCAGGGCAAAACGATGGCATGAGCAGAGGGTGGGCAACACCTCCTGGTCAACATCAGGTAGACAACAGCAGCAGAAGAGTATGCCAAACACTGGCAAGAGGAAGCTGGCTATAACACCCATACGTCAACAATAAACTGCCTCCAGGAGGTGTCATGTCCCAAATTGCCACCAGCTAGGGACCTAAGCATTCAGAACACATAGTTTGTGGGGGACACCTGAAACAAACCACCACATGATATAAACAATGCATTCAGTCCAACTTTAAAAGTCCCCATAGTTTTTATCTATCAAAAATCCCCATAGTCCAAGGTCTTTCAACTGAGTTATAATACCAAAAAAACCCATAATGGCACAGAATAAACATTCATACTGCAAAAGATGGCATTTTGTATAGCAAAGAAATATTCAACAAATACAAGATTGAAAACAAACATCAAACTCTGTAGCTCCAAGTCCAACAACTCTAGCCAGTGACAAGTCTCAAAGTCTGATAATTCTAATCAGTGAAAAGTCTCTGGACTTTCAATTCCACCCCTCCAGCTAGGCTACTCACAGTCCTGAAGAACTTCATCTGTGCTGGCAGCTCTCCTTGGCAGCCATCCCATAGTCCTGTCATCTCTATTGGGTTTCCTATGCAAACTGTTGGTCATCCTCATGGCTCCATTAGACCTCCAAACAGGTAATCCAGCAAGCCTGCTTCACATTGCATATGGCCATTTACAAAATACAGAACTGTGTTGCAAATTCAATGACCCTCTCTCTCATGAATTTGTTATACTCCATAGTACCAGGTGGGCTACCAACTTGTTAATCTGGGGGGAAGCAGACTTTGAAGAACAGGATACTTCTTTAGCATTCGGGCCTCTTCAAAAGAGTCTGTATTCTTCCTGTTGTCCTAGTGCAGGTCAGCCAGCCCAATCTCAATGGTTGTAATCTCTCAAACAATTTCAGCTGAATGAGCAGCAGTTTCAGCCCAAAGATTTCATTTTTTTCTGTGCCATGTCCCTCTGCTCATACCAATTCATTTCTATGCAATGCAACAGTGTGCAAGTTCATAGGATATGGGGCCTAACAGCAAGCCTCTCACACAAACTGCTTCTCTCCCAGTACAGGAAAAGCTCTTTCTCACCTTTATAAACCAAACATTATAGTCCATAGTTTTTACTGCATTCAGGTCTTTCAACTCTGAGCAGACTACTCCATCAAGGTGTACTTACAGCACTGCAAGGTGCCCATAAAGTTTCAAATCCTACCACATTCCTCTCAAAAATCAGCTCCAAAGGGCTAAAGGTCATATACTCTGGTTCCTAGCAGCAGTGACCCCACTTCTAGTAGCAATTTTCCTGTTGCAGCCAATTTCTCATTGTTCGTAGAGAACACCAACCAAGAACAGCTTGTGGAAGGAATGGGTTTATTTTGGCTTACAGACTCCAGGAGAAGCTTCATGATGGCAGGGCAAAATGATGGCATGAGCAGAGAGTGGACATCAACTCCTGGCCAACATCAGGTAGAAAAAAGCAGCAGGAGAGTATGCCAATCATTAGCAAGTGGAAGTTGGCTATAACACCTATAAGCCCACCCCCAACAATTCATGGCCTCCGCGAGTTGTCAATTCCCAAATTGCCATCAGCTGGGGACCTAAGCATTCAGAACACCTAAGTTTATAGGGGACACCTGAACAAGTTTGCAATGTTCAAGTCTCTCTGTTCTACCTAGTCGGTCTGTCTGTCTGTCTGTTTCTTCTCCTTCTTCTTCCTCTTCTTCTTCCTCCTCTTCTTCTTCTCTCCTTCTCCTCCTCCTCCTTCTTCTCCTCCCCCTCTCTCTCTTTCTCTCTCTCTGCTTGCAAATAAATAAATCAAGCAAAATATTAAAAATGTGTTTGAGGTGCCAGGAATGCCATGCAGTATGAATGAGACCATATGTTCAATCCCAAGCACTGCAAAAAAATAAATTAAAAGAGTAAAAGCCTCATTGGGCCGGGCATGACAGCACCTGCCTTTAATCTCAGCACTTGGAAAACAGAGGTAGGAGGACCATTTTGAGTTCAAGGCTACCCTGAGACTACATAGTAAATGCCAGGTCAGCCCGGGCTATAGTGAGACCCTACCTCAAAAAAAAAAAAAAAAAAAAAAAAAAAAAAAAAAAAAAAACCGAAAGAAAGAAAGAAAGAAAGTAAAGAAAAGAAAAACAAACAGACAAAAAGCCTTATTGAGTTTATTAAGAGATTTTGGTACAAGGACTTTCTCAGATGTCAAAGTTAAATTAATACCCAAAGAGGTGATCATATTTTTTCTATCTCTAAGTGACCTCCAAACCCAATGATACTGGAGAGCATTTGCATAAGCATGAAGTCATGCAGGTGCATGCACCAAACCTCATGCTTCTCTGTGTGTCATTGCGAGCTCCTCAATGTTGATAATATTGTTCACAGTTTTGATGCATTATGGCCAGGCACAGCCAACCACACTGGTAGAGGACAGCCTACAGACCAGTTATGGCCAGTGACATGCAAGTGGTATGTGATTCTACAGGGTTGACCTTTCCCACTGCCACAATATATGGTAAATGGCTGGAAAGGTGACTGTTCTGTCAGGTGGGTCTTGAAGCAAAATGAAAATAATGCAGAGTGGAGTTCTAGAAGACACAGAATGGACACTATGCCACAGCAGGAAGGAACTGTTTCTTCTGACAAGCTATTGTGAGTGTTTATGTCTTGATTGTCATAGAGAAGTCTAGTCTAGTTACACTATTATTTATTATTATTATTATTATTTTGTTGTTGTTTTGTTTTGTTTTCTGAAGTAGGATCTCACACTTGCCCAGGATGACCTGGAATTCACTATGTAGTCTTAGGCTGACCTCAGCCTCACAGTGATCCTCCTACTTCTGCGTGCTGAAATTAAAGGTGTTTACCACCATGCCTGGTTTATTAATGCTTCTTCCATTTGAGCTTTTATTAAGTAACAGATAATTATAGTAGTTAGATGGATAATTGTTCTTTAGATCTCTGTGTAGGTTTAGGTGAGGGAAAGATTTTTAAAGTATTTTTATTTATTTGCAAGGAAGGAGAGAGAGAAAGTGAGAGAGAATGTACATGCCAAGGATCCGTGCCACTACAAATACAACTCCAGATGCATGCAGCACTTTGCGCACCTGGCTTTATGTGTATACTGGGGAAATCAAACCCAGGCTGTCTAGATTTGCAAGCAAGTGCTTTTAACCACTGAGCCATAGCCCCAGCCCTGGGAAGGAAGAATTATTAAAAACATTTTTACCATTTTACTTATTAATTACAAGCAGAGAGACACAGACAGGGAAAGGGAGTATGGGTGCACCAGTTCCTCTAGCCACTGCAAATGAACTCCAGATGCATGTGCCACTTTGTGCATCTGGCTTTACTTGGGTACTGGGGAATCAAACCTGTGTCATTAGGCTTTGAAGGCAAATGCCTTAATCACTGAGCCATCTCTCCAGTCCCACTGCTATATTTTATCTGTATTTGAAGGTTGAGAAAACTGTTTTCATACCTGTTGCAGTTACCTTTCTCTCCATCCCCAAGGGAAAGATGCTAGAACTGCAAAACCTTACAACCAAGGAATAGCTATATAGGTTTAGTTATATTTTATGATAGTTGAAATACATAGTGAACTTTTGAACTGTGGAATTGAACTTTTTGTTGGTGATGTTTAACTTTGCTAGTAATTCCCACGAAGATCATAATATGAAATTTTAAAATATAGTTGGAAGCCAGGTATTGCAGTCAGGTTCACATTGCTGGTAGAAATCACCCAACCAAGAGCAGATTGTGGGAAAAAGAGATTTATTTTGGCTTATAGGCTCGAGGGGAAGCTCCACGATGGCAGGAAAAAATGATGGTATGAGCAGAGGGTGGACATCACCCCCTGGCCAACATAAGTTAGACAATAACAACAGGAGAGTGTGCCAAACACTGGCAAGTGGAAACTGGCTATAACTACCATGAGCCCGCCCCCAACAATACCCTGCCTCCAGGAGGCATCAATTCCCAAATCTCCATCAGCTGGGAACCTAGCATTCAGAGCACTGACGTTTATGGAGGACACCTGAGTCAAACCACCACACCAGGCGGGGTGGTGCACACTTTTAATACCAGCACTTGGGAGGCAGGGATGGGAGGATCTCCATGAATTTGAGGTCACCCTGAGACTACATAGTGAATTCCAGGTCAGCCTAGGCTAGATAGTCCCTGTCTTTTTCTCTCCTTGCAAATAAATAAATAATGAATAAAATAGCTGGTTGACCACCTTTTTAAAAAATATTTTATTTGAATGAAAGAAGCAGAGAAAGAGACAGAGAGAGAGAGAAGGAGGGAGAGAATGGACATGTCAAGGCATCCAGCCACTGCAAACAAACTCCACATGCATGTGCTATCTTGTGCATCTGGTTTTACATGGCTACTGGGGAATTAACCCTAAGTCCTTAGGCTTGGCAGGCAAGTGCCTTAACTACTGAGCAATTTCTCCAGCCCCAGACTACCTGGTTTTTAATCCCCCACCCCATTAGAATAGCCGATCAATGATCCTCAGTCCCCATCTCACTCAGCCTTGGGGTGAAGGGCCACTCTTGGCTCTTTATATCATTATTGTCAGGAATTGAACTCACATTCTCACGCTTGAGCAGCAAGCACTCTTACCCACTAAGCTCCTTAGTTTCAAATTATTTTATGATCTCAGCTACTAAAAAACTATAGTCATGATAGGTGTTCAGAAAATATATATATATATACATATAGAAGTTAGTGATTAAGGCTCTCATTTGGAGTTAGAATGACCAAAGATAGAATCTTGACTTTGACCTTGGAAGCGAGCTGACTTTGAACAGATGACTAAATCTCTTTAGCCATAATTAAGTTCATCCATTTGCAGGAGCAATAATAATACTACTAGCTGCTGCTAATAATAATAATAAATTACTGGTAATGATAATAACAATAATACATATTAATAATAACAATTAATAATAATATAGGCCTTACGGGCAAGAGCAGGAGAGTATGAAGAATGTTACTCTGTTCCTCTGGTTATCCCTGGGTTCCTACTGGAAGTATTAGTTAGTAGAAAATTCATATAAGAAACATATTTTAGGCTGGAGTAATGGCTCTGCAATTAAGGTACTTGCTTGCAAAGCCTAAAATCTTAGATTCAAGTCCCAGGTACCCAAAAAAGTCAGAGGCAGAAGGTGGTACATGTGCCTGGAGTTCATTTGCAGTGCCCGGAGGCCCTGGCACACCCATTCTCTCTCCCTATCTGCATCTCTCTCTCTTTCCTTCTCTGTCTCTTTCACTCTTTCTCTGTGTCAAATAAATCAATTAATTAAGCACATTTTTAAAATAGTTTTAAAAAATAATGACATTTAAACTTGAAGACCAATACCTTCCTTGTTCCTTCATGCCTACGTTCTCTGATACCAATTCTCAGGGTTCCTCGCCAGAACACAAACATTGTCTGAATAATAACCCTCCCAAGACTTTAGCGTTCTTCCACCAAATCACCCAAGTGTCTGTCTCCGAAGCTCTCCCTGACACACGTGAGGTTCTCAGGAGCACTTATGTGCTCGTGTCTTCACTGACTCCACCAGCAAGCTTCTCAGATTTACCATATAACCAAAGCAAAAAGAACCGACACAAAACAGTTTTGTGAAATGTTTTCTACAAATGCCATTCACATGTGTTCCTGAAGGTCACTGTGAAGATATTCAACGATGCCATGTGTGCTGCTAGTGTTGATGCATTCTCTAGACCATCTCAGACTTTCAAAACGGATATGAGTATGGTATGGTAGATATTTATTTTTGTGGGTTTCCTGGGTCTATTTGGCACAAATATAAGCTATGCATGAACCTTCTATTGCATTTCTTCACTGTGCAGCCTGGCATTGGGATTGGTGACTTTAATAGTCAGCTGGGCCACTCTTTCCACAATGACTTTGCGGTTCTTGGAAGAAACGTTGTGAGCGAACTCAGCACAGGAAGATTTGCTGCACATCAGGAGCTCTTCCAGCTCCTTGACCTTGTGGACCAAGTACTCCTGGAAGCCACTGGGCAGCAAGTGCTTTGTTTTCTTGTTGCTCCCATAACTGATGTTGGGAATCAGAATTTGGCCTTTGACTTTTTTCCACAACCTGTTGTCAATACCTGTGGGTTTCCACCAGTTCCGCTTTATTTTGACATATCTGTCTGACTGGTGCTGGATGAACTTCTGGGTCCTCTTGTTGACAATTTTGGGTTTCACCAGAGGACTGGGGCAGCCATGATGCCAGCAGATGATAGCAGCCTCCTCCACAGGCAGCACTGACGAAGAGGCAGAAAGATATTTTGATGGCCATAAATCCTTCCCCTTGCCTATACACATGCCCATGTGCAGTGTGCACCCATTCCTGCTCTCTCCAGCCTAACATCTCTAAGCTGGTATTTCTACTTGTTTAAATCAATGCCACACAGAAACCCTCACACATCTTGCAACTCATGACTCCCCACCCTACAAAGACGTAAACACTGCCTCTGAACAGGCAGTAAACTCCATAGTGCAGAGAGATAAGTAGGCAAAATCTAATTACAGAAATAAGTACCGTTAAGCTATATTTTGAGAAATCAACAATGAATAATTAGCCAGCTAAATATAGGCCCAAAAAAGTATTTTCTGTCTTAAGTTACTGTTAGGGGCAACCACACTGGTGGGTGGGGGTGGGGAAGCATGTAGTTAGCTTTTGCTACTATAGTAAAATAAAATACACTCTATAATAATCTTAGCACTATATATTTTGAGTTTTTGCCCCTCATGAAAGGAAGCTAATTTGAAGCCCAATCTAAGAATGTACTCAAATAAAACTTCTTGCTCTAGTAGGATTAAAAGAAGTTCAAGGGCTTGAGAAATGGTTAAGGCACCTGCCTCCAAAGCCTAAGGACCCATGTTCAACTCTCCAGATCCCACATTAGCCAGACACACAAAGGTGAGGCAAGCACAAGTTCACACATGGCCACTAGTTGGCACAGCGGTCTAGAGTTGGATTTCAGTGGCTGAGGCCCTATGTGCCAATTCTCCCTCTTTCTCTCTCTCTCTCTCTCTCGCTCGCTCACTCTGTCTAATATATATATATAATATATATCACATATATATGTGTGTGTGTGTATTAAAAAATTAGGCATAGATTTCTTTAATATAGAATTGAAAATTAGCAAGAAATTTTTTCTCAGATTAAGATTGATAATTCCCAAGTTAATAAAAAAAAAGGTTTTATAATTTTGATGCAAAGCACACAGCTTTTACCTCAAAGGGAATAAGAATGTGTATTCTGGAACAAAATATCAGTGACCTTGTATCAGGAAGACAGATTTAGTTTACCCCATGTGGTGTTTTGAGTCACATACCCCCATAAATTCATGTGTTCTGAATGTTTGGTCCCAGGCTGGTGGCAATTTGGGAGGTGGAGCCTTACTGGAGAAGGTGTGATGCTGAGGGCAGGTGTAAGCGTGGGAGATCTAGCTCCCCCTTACCAGAGCTCGGCGCACTCTCCTGCTGCAATTTTGTCCACCTGCTGAGGCAGAGGTGATGTCCAGCCTCTGCTCATGGCATGCTTCCCTGCTGTCACAGAGTTCCCCCCGCCCAACTCCAAACCTAAATAAATTCTTTCCTTCCATCAGCTGCTGGTCAGGTGCTTTGTGCCAGCAATGAGAAGGTGACTTCAATTCCCAAATCCTTGTTTCAACATATTAACAAATGCATGAAGGTTTTTATTTTTAATTTTTTAATGAAGCTACCTCCTTTTATTAACTATTTTTTTATGTGTTAGAGTCAGAGAGAGCAAGAGTGAGAATGGGAGCACCAGGGTCTCCAGCCACTGCAAACGAACTAATGTGGGACCTAGGAAATTGAACCTCAGTCCTTTGGCTTTGCAGGCAAGTGCCTTAATTGATAAGCCATCCCTCCAGCCCACATGAAGATTTGGTACAGTCATAGAACAAAACTGAGTAATAAGGACCTTTTCAAATCCATTGGTGAAAACATTAATTAGACAGGTTACTGCAAGGCAGAGAGTCACTGTTCTAGACTTCAGATGCTGTCTGATGACATCTTAGCCTCTGGGTTGGTGGAAGCTGCTGGAGTATTAGTACATTTCAGAAAGGTTTCACTGCATTACCTGATACTCCCAGGGATGTTAGGTCAGACACACAGAGGTGAGCAATAAATGGCTACCAAAGCAGCTAAAGATAAGCCAAAATAATTTGACCCTCAATCTGTTATATTGCCCTCTCTCCACAATCAGCCTTATGAATGTTTGGTATGTGCAGCTACTATGGGGAAACTGTAGTCCACACCAAGTAAAAGTGATAAAAGTCAATGCACAAAACAAAGTTTCTCTTAAGGTTTTTGTTTGTCCAATCTTTATAATGTGTGAACATGTAAAAATTGTATATTTTATACAGGTGTGACAATATTTCATAAAACTATCACAATACGGTTTTAATTTCAAATTTTTATTGACATAAAAATTTTACACATTTATGGTGTTAATGTGTGGTATTTCAATACACATAAAATGGGTAATAATGAAATCAAAGTAATGAAAATACTACTCATCTCAAATATCACTTCCTTGACTTAGAAATAGTTAAAGTTCTATGTTTACTTTTTATTTTGCTAAGAAGGAGCTTTTTATTTTAAGACTGTTTCTTTTCTCTATTTTTGTATCTGTTTCCTGTACTTTTAGGGACTTATCCAAAATACCATTGCCCCTACGAATTTTATAAAACTAGTGCCATTCTTCACAAAAATAATAAAAATACAATTCTAAAATTCATATCTCATGGGAAAGATTTTCCCTGGGAAGATGTGGATACATGTCTATTCACTCCATATAGAAAACATATGACAGACCAAAGTATGATTACCCCAAAACCAGTTTTGGCAAACCAATGAGTCTATTGGGGTTACTTACAGTACAGGGTGAAAGGTTGCCTACAAGACCATGGGTGACTCAAAGGCAGCCCCATCACTGAGAAGCCCCTCAAATCACAGGTGAGGACACATGGAGGCTGCATCTCTGGAGCACACTGCACCACCTGCAGGCAGCATGGCCGGATGGAGTCCCTGGCACACTACCTGACTTGCAGGCAGCTCATCCAGAGAAGCTCTTCCCAATCAGTTGTTTTCTCTTCACAGAGCCTCAGAATGGGGTCTTGCAACATTTTCTTGAGACTTGTCTTTCTGAATCTCCTGAGCTTCCTTCCTCACCACCCTCTCCCCACTGAATTGCAATTTCAGTTCAGAGGAAATCGCTACATAACAATATGGAAAAAACAACAAAACATCCAAAATAGCCAACACTACCCTAAGTAATAACAAAGTAGGAGAGATTTCACCTTACTTGTGAATATACTATAAAGCTATAGAACAAAAGAACACAGTGACGGCAAATAATAAGATGCACATGAATAAGACACAGAACCCAAACATAAACCCAGGTATGCACAGCCAAGGGACCTGTAACAAAGAAGCAAGATCGTGTACTGGGGAAGGACATCTCTTCAACAATTGGTGCTAGGAAAACTAGGTATCTATATGCAGAAGAAAGAAACTATACACCTATCTCTCACCATAAGCAAAAACTCAAAATAGATCAATGACTGAAACTGAAGACTTGAAATTATGAATTTACAGGGAGAAAACAACACAAAATGATTTTCCAAGTATTGTGTTGCTTTTTAAGGACATTTCATATTGCTTCATATAGGAGTGACACAATTAGCCCAAGGAGTAGGAAGGGGAGGAGCCTAAAACAAGCTGAGTGATCCCTGGCTTTCACTATTCTAAGGGATTTAAGACAGATAAGGTTTAGAATGCAATAAGGAAATGTTGACCCAGTAGCCAAATTCACATGCTCTTGAAGAACTGTGGGCTGACCTTATAGTATTGAAAATATAAACCATGGCTTAATGGTTAAGGTGCTTGTGTGCAAACGCTAAGGACCCAAGTTCAATTCCTCAAAACCCACTTAAGCCAGATGTACTTGGTGGCACATGCAGAGGCTAGAGGTCCTTGCATGCCCATGGTCTCTCTCTCTCTCTCTCTCTCTCTGTAATAACTAAATAAAAATGAAATATTAAAAAAGCACTGTTAGAAAAACGAAATCAAAGGAATAAGATTCCATACTACATTAAAAAAAAGTCAGTTTCTAGAAGTAGTCATATGAAACTACCCTCCTCCCCCTTCACTACAGTCTTGAGAAGCTGGGATTAAGGATGTGTGAAACCAGAAAACACTTACTCTTTGGCTCCTTGTAAAACGTTTTCCATCTGTTGGTCTAGGATGCATATGTGCATATATTTTTATTTTTAGGTTGATGTAGTGTGCTATACCCCATGACAGTGTCTGTGAGGCCCTAAATAAACATAGTTGTCTCCTCCTCACTTTCACAGACCTTGCATCTTGTGGCTTTTGTATGTGCCAGCCTTGCTTAGGGAAGACATGCCTGGAGGAGAAAGAGCTGGAGAGGAGGTCACAGATGAAGTGCTTGATGAAAGTAAAATGAAAATTTGCCTGTGACATGACTTATCATTGCTCCATATTCATGGTTCCCTCTACTACTTTTCAAAATGCCTCTTTTGTGTGTCAAAGCTGGTTCTGAAGAGGGGATAGTAAAAGACTGAACATCATTAGCCTTAATTTCTTGTCTTTCCAATTTACATCTATCATCTGCAATTAAGAGTTTTCCAGAATAGAATGTTACAGTGTAGCTAACAATGAACTAATAAGCATACAAATGTTTTATTAAACAAATCTAAATCAATGGGCTGGAGAGATGGCTCACTGGTTAAGGTGCTTGCCTGTATACCCTAGGGACCCTGGTTTGATTCCCCTGTACCCACATAAGGCTAAATGCACAAGGTGGCGCATGCATCTGGAACTCATTTGCAGTGGCTAGAGGCTCTGATGTGCCCATTCTGTTACCTCTCTGTTTTTTTTTTTTTTTTCCCCTCTATCTATCTCTGCTTGCAAATAAAGAAAGAACAGTAAAAATAAAACATCAGGTTTTCTTACCTACTTGTCTTTCACGGGTTTCCAGACACCCAAAGACTTGTCTTCTTCTACAACAAATGAGTTCAAAGAACAAAGTCTCTGGATAACAATTGAAAGGATATTTAGTAAAAGGAACAGTTAGTACTAGTCAAATAGATTTTGATTTTCTGGAGGTAGCACACCATGAATAAAGACTGGAAGAAGAGAACGAGGCTCCCTTTCCCTGTGACAAGAGTTCAAATTGTATTTTCTGGTTTGTTGGGAATATTTCCAAATGAAGCATAAAATCTTAAAACTTCCCACTTTTAAGCTACATGACTTTTTAAATATTTTATTTTTATTTTTTTATTTATTTGACAGAGAAAGAGGGAGAGAGAGAATGAGAGAGATAGAGAGAGAATGGGTGTACCAGGGCCTCCAGCCACTGCAAATGAACTCCAGGCGCATGTACCTCCTTGTGCATCTGGCTTTTGTTGGTGATGTTTAACCTTGCTAGTAATTCCCACGAAGATCATAATATGAAATTTTAAAATATAGTTGGAAGCCAGGTATTGCAGTCAGGTTCACATTGCTGGTAGAAATCACCCAACCAAGAGCAGATTGTGGGGAAAAGAGATTTATTTTGGCTTACAGGCTCGAGGGGAAGCTCCATGATGGCAGGAAAAAATGATGGTATGAGCAGAGGGTGGACATCACCCCCTGGCCAACATAAGTTAGACAATAACAACAGGAGAGTGTGCCAAACACTGGCAAGTGGAAACTGGCTATAACTACCATGAGCCCGCCCCCAACAATACCCTGCCTCCAGGAGGCATCAATTCCCAAATCTCCATCAGCTGGGAACCTAGCATTCAGAGCACTGACGTTTATGGAGGACACCTGAGTCAAACCACCACACCAGGCGGGGTGGTGCACACTTTTAATACCAGCACTTGGGAGGCAGGGATGGGAGGATCTCCATGAATTTGAGGTCACCCTGAGACTACATAGTGAATTCCAGGTCAGCCTAGGCTAGATAGTCCCTGTCTTTTTCTCTCCTTGCAAATAAATAAATAATGAATAAAATAGCTGGTTGACCACCTTTTTAAAAAATATTTTATTTGAATGAAAGAAGCAGAGAAAGAGACAGAGAGAGAGAGAGAAGGAGGGAGATAATGGACATGTCAAGGCATCCAGCCACTGCAAACAAACTGCACATGCATGTGCTATCTTGTGCATCTGGTTTTACATGGCTACTGGGGAATTAACCCTAAGTCCTTAGGCTTGGCAGGCAAGTGCCTTAACTGCTGAGCAATTTCTCCAGCCCCAGACTACCTGGTTTTTAATCCCCCCACCCCATTAGAATAGCCGATCAATGATCCTCAGTCCCCATCTCACTCAGCCTTGGGGTGAAGGGCCACTCTTGGCTCTTTATATCATTATTGTCAGGAACTGAACTCACATTCTCACGCTTGAGCAGCAAGCACTCTTACCCACTAAGCCCCTTAGTTTCAAATTATTTTATGATCTCAGCTACTAAAAAACTATAGTCATGATAGGTGTTCAGAAAAAAAATATATATATACATATAGAAGTTAGTGATTAAGGCTCTCATTTGGAGTTAGAATGACCAAAGATAGAATCTTGACTTTGACCTTGGAAGCGAGCTGACTTTGAACAGATGACTAAATCTCTTTAGCCATAATTAAGTTCATCCATTTGCAGGAGCAATAATAATACTACTAGCTGCTGCTAATAATAATAATAAATTACTGGTAATGATAATAACAATAATACATATTAATAATAACAATTAATAATAATATAGGCCTTACGGGCAAGAGCAGGAGAGTATGAAGAATGTTACTCTGTTCCTCTGGTTATCCCTGGGTTCCTACTGGAAGTATTAGTTAGTAGAAAATTCATATAAGAAACATATTTTAGGCTGGAGTAATGGCTCTGCAATTAAGGTACTTGCTTGCAAAGCCTAAAATCTTAGATTCAAGTCCCAAGTACCCAAAAAAGTCAGAGGCAGAAGGTGGTACATGTGCCTGGAGTTCATTTGCAGTGCCCGGAGGCCCTGGCACACCCATTCTCTCTCCCTATCTGCATTTCTCTCTCCTTCTCTGTCTCTTTCACTCTTTCTCTGTGTCAAATAAATCAATTAATTAAGCACATTTTTAAAATAGTTTTAAAAAATAATGACATTTAAACTTGAAGACCAATACCTTCCTTGTTCCTTCATGCCTACGTTCTCTGATACCAATTCTCAGGGTTCCTCGCCACAACACAAACATTGTCTGAATAATAACCCTCCCAAGACTTTTGCGTTCTTCCACCAAATTACCCAAGTGTCTGTCTCCGAAGCTCTCCCTGACACACGTGAGGTTCTCAGGAGCACTTATGTGCTCGTGTCTTCACTGACTCCACCAGCAAGCTTCTCAGATTTACCATATAACCAAAGCAAAAAGAACCGACACAAAACAGTTTTGTGAAATGTTTTCTACAAATGCCATTCACATGTGTTCCTGAAGGTCACTGTGAAGATATTCAACCATGCCATGTGTGCTGCTAGTGTTATGCATTCTCTCGACCATCTCAGACTTTCAAAACGGATATGAGTATGGTATGGTAGATATTTATTTTTGTGGGTTTCCTGGGTCTATTTGGCACAAATATAAGCTATGCATGAACCTTCTATTGAATTTCTTCACTGTGCAGACTGGCATTGGGATTGGTGACTTTAATAGCCAGCTGGGCCACTCTTTCCACAATGACTTTGCGGTTCTTGGAAGAAACGTTGTGAGCGAACTCAGCACAGGAAGATTTGCTGCACATCAGGAGCTCTTCCAGCTCCTTGACCTTGTGGACCAAGAACTCCTGGAAGCCACTGGGCAGCAAGTGCTTTGTTTTCTTGTTGCTCCCATAACTGATGTTGGGAATCAGAATTTGGCCTTTGACTTTTTTCCACACCCTGTTGTCAATACCTGTGGGTTTCCACCAGTTCCGCTTTATTTTGACATATCTGTCTGACTGGTGCTGGATGAACTTCTGGGTCCTCTTGTTGACAATCTTGGGTTTCACCAGAGGACTGGGGCAGCCATGATGCCAGCAGACGATAGCAGCCTCCTCCACAGGCAGCACTGACGAAGAGGCAGAAAGATATTTTGATGGCCATAAATCCTTCCCCTTGCCTATACACATGCCCATGTGCAGTGTGCACCCATTCCTGCTCTCTCCAGCCTAACATCTCTAAGCTGGTATTTCTACTTGTTTAAATCAATGCCACACAGAAACCCTCACACATCTTGCAACTCATGACTCCCCACCCTACAAAGACGTAAACACTGCCTCTGAACAGGCAGTAAACTCCATAGTGCAGAGAGATAAGTAGGCAAAATCTAATTACAGAAATAAGTACCGTTAAGCTATATTTTGAGAAATCAACAATGAATAATTAGCCAGCTAAATATAGGCCCAAAAAAGTATTTTCTGTCTTAAGTTACTGTTAGGGGCAACCACACTGGTGGGTGGGGGTGGGGAAGCATGTAGTTAGCTTTTGCTACTATAGTAAAATAAAATACACTCTATAATAATCTTAGCACTATATATTTTGAGTTTTTGCCCCTCATGAAAGGAAGCTAATTTGAAGCCCAATCTAAGAATGTACTCAAATAAAACTTCTTGCTCTAGTAGGATTAAAAGAAGTTCAAGGGCTTGAGAAATGGTTAAGGGGCCTGCCTCCAAAGCCTAAGGACCCATGTTCAACTCTCCAGATCCCACATTAGCCAGACACACAAAGGTGAGGCAAGCACAAGTTCACACATGGCCACTAGTTGGCACAGCGGTCTAGAGTTGGATTTCAGTGGCTGAGGCCCTATGTGCCAATTCTCCCTCTTTCTCTCTCTCTCTCTCTCGCTCGCTCACTCTGTCTAATATATATATATAATATATATCACATATATGTGTGTGTGTGTGTGTGTATTAAAAAATTAGGCATAGATTTCTTTAATATAGAATTGAAAATTAGCAAGAAATTTTTTCTCAGATTAAGATTGATAATTCCCAAGTTAATAAAAAAAGGTTTTATAATTTTGATGCAAAGCACACAGCGTTTACCTCAAAGGGAATAAGAATGTGTATTCTGGAACAAAATATCAGTGACCTTGTATCAGGAAGACAGATTTCGTTTACCCCATGTGGTGTTTTGAGTCACATACCCCCATAAATTCATGTGTTCTGAATGTTTGGTCCCAGGCTGGTGGCAATTTGGGAGGTGGAGCCTTACTGGAGAAGGTGTGATGCTGAGGGCAGGTGTAGGCGTGGGAGATCTAGCTCCCCCTTACCAGAGCTCGGTGCACTCTCCTGCTGCGATTTTGTCCACCTGCTGAGGCAGAGGTGATGTCCAGCCTCTGCTCATGGCATGCTTCCCTGCTGTCACAGAGTTCCCCCCGCCCTACTCCAAACCTAAATAAATTCTTTCCTTCCATCAGCTGCTGGTCAGGTGCTTTGTGCCAGCAATGAGAAGGTGACTTCAATACCCAAATCCTTGTTTCAATATATTAACAAATGCATGAAGGTTTTTATTTTTAATTTTTTAATGAAGCTACCTCCTTTTATTAACTATTTTTTTATGTGTTAGAGTCAGAGACAGCAAGAGTGAGAATGGGAGCACCAGGGCCTCCAGCCACTGCAAACAAACTCCAGATGTGTGCACCCTCTTGTGCACCGGGCTAACGTGGGTCCTAGGAAATTGAACCTTAGTCCTTTGGCTTTGCAGGCAAGTGCCTTAATTGATAAGCCATCCCTCCAGCCCACATGAAGATTTGGTACAGTCATAGAACAAAACTGAGTAATAAGGACCTTTTCAAATCCATTGGTGAAAACATCAATTAGACTGGTTACTGCAAGGCAGAGAGTCACTGTTCTAGACTTCAGATGCTGTCTGATGACATCTTAGCCTCTGGGTTGGTGGAAGCTGCTGGAGTATTAGTACATTTCAGAAAGGTTTCACTGCATTACCTGATACTCCCAGGGATGTTAGGTCAGACACACAGAGGTGAGCAATAAATGGCTACCAAAGCAGCTAAAGATAAGCCAAAATAATTTGACCCTCAATCTGTTATATTGCCCTCTCTCCACAATCAGCCTTATGAATGTTTGGTATGTGCAGCTACTATGGGGAAACTGTAGTCCACACCAAGTAAAAGTGATAAAAGTCAATGCACAAAACAAAGTTTCTCTTAAGGTTTTTGTTTGTCCAATCTTTATAATGCGTGAACATGTAAAAATTGTATATTTTATACAGGTGTGACAATATTTCATAAAACTATCACAATACGGTTTTAATTTCAAATTTTTATTGACATAAAAATTTTACACATTTATGGTGTTAATGTGTGGTATTTCAATACACATAAAATGGGTAATAATGAAATCAAAGTAATGAAAATACTACTCATCTCAAATATCACTTCCTTGACTTAGAAATAGTTAAAGTTCTATGTTTACTTTTTATTTTGCTAAGAAGGAGCTTTTTATTTTAAGACTGTTTCTTTTCTCTATTTTTGTATCTGTTTCCTGTACTTTTAGGGACTTATCCAAAATACCATTGCCCCTACGAATTTTATAAAACTAGTGCCATTCTTCACAAAAATAATAAAAATACAATTCTAAAATTCATATCTCATGGGAAAGTTTTTCCCTGGGAAGATGTGGATACATGTCTATTCACTCCATATAGAAAACATATGACAGACCAAAGTATGATTACCCCAAAACCAGTTTTGGCAAACCAATGAGTCTATTGGGGTTACTTACAGTACAGGGTGAAAGGTTGCCTACAAGACCATGGGTGACTCAAAGGCAGCCCCATCACTGAGAAGCCCCTCAAATCACAGGTGAGGACACATGGAGGCTGCATCTCTGGAGCACACTGCACCACCTGCAGGCAGCATGGCCGGATGGAGTCCCTGGCACACTACCTGACTTGCAGGCAGCTCATCCAGAGAAGCTCTTCCCAATCAGTTGTTTTCTCTTCACAGAGCCTCAGAATGGGGTCTTGCAACATTTTCTTGAGACTTGTCTTTCTGAATCTCCTGAGCTTCCTTCCTCACCACCCTCTCCCCACTGAATTGCAATTTCAGTTCAGAGGAAATCGCTACATAACAATATGGAAAAAACAACAAAACATCCAAAATAGCCAACACTACCCTAAGTAATAACAAAGTAGGAGAGATTTCACCTTACTTGTGAATATACTATAAAGCTATAGAACAAAAGAACACAGTGACGGCAAATAATAAGATGCACATGAATAAGACACAGAACCCAAACATAAACCCAGGTATGCACAGCCAAGGGACCTGTAACAAAGAAGCAAGATCGTGTACTGGGGAAGGACATCTCTTCAACAATTGGTGCTAGGAAAACTAGGTATCTATATGCAGAAGAAAGAAACTATACACCTATCTCTCACCATAAGCAAAAACTCAAAATAGATCAATGACTGAAACTGAAGACTTGAAATTATGAATTTACAGGGAGAAAACAACACAAAATGATTTTCCAAGTATTGTGTTGCTTTTTAAGGACATTTCATATTGCTTCATATAGGAGTGACACAATTAGCCCAAGGAGTAGGAAGGGGAGGAGCCTAAAACAAGCTGAGTGATCCCTGGCTTTCACTATTCTAAGGGATTTAAGACAGATAAGGTTTAGAATGCAATAAGGAAATGTTGACCCAGTAGCCAAATTCACATGCTCTTGAAGAACTGTGGGCTGACCTTATAGTATTGAAAATATAAACCATGGCTTAATGGTTAAGGTGCTTGTGTGCAAACGCTAAGGACCCAAGTTCAATTCCTCAAAACCCACTTAAGCCAGATGTACTTGGTGGCACATGCAGAGGCTAGAGGTCCTTGCATGCCCATGGTCTCTCTCTCTCTCTCTCTCTCTCTGTAATAACTAAATAAAAATGAAATATTAAAAAAGCACTGTTAGAAAAACGAAATCAAAGGAATAAGATTCCATACTACATTAAAAAAAAGTCAGTTTCTAGAAGTAGTCATATGAAACTACCCTCCTCCCCCTTCACTACAGTCTTGAGAAGCTGGGATTAAGGATGTGTGAAACCAGAAAACACTTACTCTTTGGCTCCTTGTAAAACGTTTTCCATCTGTTGGTCTAGGATGCATATGTGCATATATTTTTATTTTTAGGTTGATGTAGTGTGCTATACCCCATGACAGTGTCTGTGAGGCCCTAAATAAACATAGTTGTCTCCTCCTCACTTTCACAGACCTTGCATCTTGTGGCTTTTGTATGTGCCAGCCTTGCTTAGGGAAGACATGCCTGGAGGAGAAAGAGCTGGAGAGGAGGTCACAGATGAAGTGCTTGATGAAAGTAAAATGAAAATTTGCCTGTGACATGACTTATCATTGCTCCATATTCATGGTTCCCTCTACTACTTTTCAAAATGCCTCTTTTGTGTGTCAAAGCTGGTTCTGAAGAGGGGATAGTAAAAGACTGAACATCATTAGCCTTAATTTCTTGTCTTTCCAATTTACATCTATCATCTGCAATTAAGAGTTTTCCAGAATAGAATGTTACAGTGTAGCTAACAATGAACTAATAAGCATGCAAATGTTTTATTAAACAAATCTAAATCAATGGGCTGGAGAGATGGCTCACTGGTTAAGGTGCTTGCCTGTATACCCTAGGGACCCTGGTTTGATTCCCCTGTACCCACATAAGGCTAAATGCACAAGGTGGCGCATGCATCTGGAACTCATTTGCAGTGGCTAGAGGCTCTGATGTGCCCATTCTGTTACCTCTCTGTTTTTTTTTTTTTTTTTCCCTCTATCTATCTCTGCTTGCAAATAAAGAAAGAACAGTAAAAATAAAACATCAGGTTTTCTTACCTACTTGTCTTTCACGGGTTTCCAGACACCCAAAGACTTGTCTTCTTCTCCAACAAATGAGTTCAAAGAACAAAGTCTCTGGATAACAATTGAAAGGATATTTAGTAAAAGGAACAGTTAGTACTAGTCAAATAGATTTTGATTTTCTGGAGGTAGCACACCATGAATAAAGACTGGAAGAAGAGAACGAGGCTCCCTTTCCCTGTGACAAGAGTTCAAATTGTATTTTCTGGTTTGTTGGGAATATTTCCAAATGAAGCATAAAATCTTAAAACTTCCCACTTTTAAGCTACATGACTTTTTAAATATTTTATTTTTATTTTTTTATTTATTTGACAGAGAAAGAGGGAGAGAGAGAATGAGAGAGATAGAGAGAGAATGGGTGTACCAGGGCCTCCAGCCACTGCAAATGAACTCCAGGCGCATGTACCTCCTTGTGCATCTGGCTAACGTGGGTCATGGGAAATCGAACCTAGGTCCTTTGGCTTTGCAACAAACACCTTAACCGCTAAGCCATCCCTCCAACCCCAACATGACTTTTTGACTATGTTTTTAGTTGTTCCCATTAGACCACATTAGTGATTTTTTTATCCAAGTGGACATATCTGTTTGGGGTAGCTTTTAATATATTAATTTATTTATTTAAGAAAGGGAGAAAAAGAGAGAGAGAAAGAATGGGTGCACCAAGGCCTCTAGCTATTGCAAACGAACTACAGATGCATGCACCACCTTGTGCACCTGGCTTTACATGGGTACTGGGGATTTGAACCTGGGTCCTTAGGCTTTGTAGGCAAGCACCTTAACCACTTAGCCATCTCTCCAGCCTCTGGGTTGGATTTATTTTTTAAGAGTAGCTTTACTCTGATCCCCCACCAAAATCACATTGTGCTTTGCCTTGTTGCTAAGAGTGTTTCTGTAGGAAACACTATCCATCTGGAGCAGTTTCAAGGCAACATATGTTCTCATCACAATTTTTCAGAGGGAAAATGCATTCTAAGCAAATTTCACAATGAAAGTATTATGAGCCAATTGCTATATATTCACACAGTATCTATTTACATAGAACTCAGAACTACATCTTTTTTTTTTAAACTTCTCTTCCCCAAATCCTAAAAGAGACACACAATTTATAAATACCACCACTGGTTTTCATCGTTCCTTCTTAGTCATTGAGCTGAGACTTAAAAAAAAAAAAAGTACTTAATACATTTACAAGCAGAGATAGACAGTGAGAAGACAGGCAGACAGAGAGAATAGGCACACCAGGGCCTCGAGCAGCTGCAAATGCACTCCAGATGCAAGTGCCACTTTGTGCATCTGGCTTTACGAGGGTACTGGGGAACTGAACTCAGGTCATTAGGCTTTGCAGGATTGTACCTTAACTGCTGAGCCATCTCTCCAGCCCCTGAGCTATGACTTTGAAGTTTTGGGAGCAAAGTTTAGACAACTGCACTTGATATAAAGCCTGCAGTGACAGGACCCTCTGCTTTCATGACCCATGGGAATGCCTGGCACCTCAGCAAATGGACAGTAATTTATACTCCGAGGTTAGGACTAAGTAAGAGGCATTTTCAAATTGTTGCTTAAAAACATAGCTTTTTATCAATACACTCTAAGACTGTCTAAATGACTAGGAGTAAAATTCTGAGAGGCAGGCATTATGTAAATGCGTTGATTTCCTGTACTGTTTGCTGTATTCAACAACAATGCCATAATTATACTATTTTTCTGACTATTTTCATTTATTTTTAAGTTTCAGTTTAATTTTTAGCAAGCAGAGAAAAAGAGAATTAGAGAGAGAGGAAATGGGTATGCCAGGGTCTCTTCCCATTGCAAAATAACTCCAGATGCATGTGTCACTTTGTGCATCTGGCTTTATGTGGGTACCGGGTAACTGAACCCAGGCCATCAGGCTTTGCAAGCAAGTGCCTTTGATCACTGAACCTTACCCCCAGATTGATAGTTTTTAAATTAAGGTCAATTTGAAGGAAAATGAATCAAATAAGATGGGACTTGCTACTATAAATTTATTTCTGTCAAATATATTAAAATGAAAAAAAATAGATTGAAGGAAAAGACAAGTAAGCAGGACATAAATTACCTCAACATTATTTCATGTCTTGGTTGGTATTGGAATGCTAATCACGCTTGTTGTGCACAGAGAATGCTCTTTCTTTCTGATTGGTGGTGCTGGCATCAGGAGCATGTGCTGTCCATTGTCTACCAATGAGCCACACCCCAGACATTCATGTAGTATATTTTAAGATCAAATATCCATGTTTGAAAAGCACACTTACAATTCATTTCTCATAACCCATTTAAGTATAAATGTATTTAAACATATTAATCCCTTAATATGTTGGTATCAGCACAAAGTCATGCTATTTTGTATTTTAAAACGTCATTAAAAATCAAAGTTCTCAAATTTAACATAAAACCCAGAATTGATGAGATTCAGGTAGAACTTTGACTTTTGAAGGAAGGAGCTCTATGCCGAGTCACGCACACAGACAAGAGGAGCAGCAGAAGTCTCCTGGTACCTCTTGCTGCAATTGCTTTTATAGATGTCACAGGGCAATTAAAATTAGATGAAGGTGGGTGTGGTGGCACACACCTTTAATCCCAGAACTGAGGAGGCAGAGGTAGGATGATCACTGTGAGTTCAAGGTCAGCCTGGGCTAGAGCAAGACCCTATCTGGAATAAATAAATAAATAAATAAAACAAGCTTAGATGAAGCCCTGGAGATATCAACCACCACTAGCTTGGACCAAAGCCAGAGGTTGTCTTATTTGTAACACAGGTCTCATTCATAAAGATTCTCACCTCCAAGATGACCTTAAGTGAATCTCTTCAATACTAAAGATTTGAAAGAATAAAAAAAAAAAAAATCACTTTTGAAAGCTTTTGTGGTGGCACACGCCTTTAATCCCAGCATTCAGGAGGCAGAAGTAGGAGGATCACCATGAATTCAAGGCCATCCTGAGACTACATAGTGAATTCCAGGTCAGCCTGGGCTCGAGCAATGACCCTACCTCAAAAAAAACGAAAACAAAACAAACAACAAAACAAAATGCTTTTGAGTAGCTGCTGTATTGCTGTTATACTGTTTTTTTTCTTTTCCATCATAGAATTCTGTGAGGCAAACACAATTTAGGTCCCTCTTACCTATAAGTGAGGGTAATAAAGTCAGAGTTGTAGAAAGTTGAATTTTGAAAGAAACGATGGAACACAAGAGAAAAAGGGCATTCCAGGTAGCAAGGGACAGGAATTTTCTAAGCCAAATGTTTTCCAGAGTTATTGAATTGTGTCTCTAGAAACAACCTCAAGTGTTGATTTGTTTTGAAAAGAAATGTCAAGGAAACATTTCCTTTCAAACCTAAGTTCTGCCTCCAGTCTCGTGGTGTTCATAAATTCTGAAGTCCCGAAATCTGCCTTGTTTAGTTTTCTTTACTTTTGAAACCCAAATGCAAGGTTTTAACAGAATTGATTCAGCCACTTTTAAAGCAGCTTATGCGCTGGTGTTCTTCGATGAGTTTCAGTGAATAAATTGGATCAATGATATACATGTTTTCTTCTTGTACTTTCCAGGCTTCTGTGCATCCCCAGGCAATGACAAACACACATGCTTATTTTTATTTGTTTTTTGTTGTTGTTTTTGTTCCCCCAGGGAGTACAGGGTTTCTTTGTACCCTGCAAGGGAAATTTCTAGACACATTTGCTAAGGAAACAAGATCACAGCACGAAACACCTACTTCATGTTTCACAAGCACATTGCACAACTCTGGTTAATGAAGGTGCTGTGAGCAAAAAGTTGGCCAGGGTTTAATCTCACAGAGGACAGACAGACAGGGGCCAGGATGTGAAAAGAAGGAAAGCAAATGAGTACAGAGTAAGACAGGTTAGACAGATACAGTTCTGGCTTCAGGATCGAGTCAACATCAAGCACCCATCAGAACAAATTATCTTTTGAGGCCTTTCCCAGCCTAGCTAGGAGTGCATCAACTAAGGTAATTACAGGTAGTTTCATAACAGAGCAAAAGAATACAGAAGAGGGCATAGGTTCCCTTAGACACAGTATGGCTTTGTCAACACTGCTGAAATGATTGATCAATCCAGTCAGTTCAGTCAAGCATCTAACTTCAACCAACATTAGCCAAATTAACTGTTTGTCCAAATCAACTGGAGAGTAATCACAAAATGTACATGCTCATTATGTATGTACACAGTCCATGAAGCACCTGCTAGGGTAACACACACATGCATTCTCCAAGGGTAATTTGGGGGTAATTAGAGCCTTAAGCTCAAGTCTTTCTGGAGCTATCTCTAAACTGCAGTCCAACTATTTTTCAGGATCTATGGCCTGAAGTACTTTTTAAAAATATTTTATTTATTTGAGAAAGAGGCAGAGAGAGAGAAAGGGAGTATGGGCAATCCAGGGCATCCAGGGCATCCATCCACTGCAAATGAATTCGAGATGCATGCATCACCTAGTGTATCTGGCTTTATGTGTGCACTAGAGAATTGAACCTGGGTCCTTAGGCTTTGCAGGCAAGTGTCTTATCCCCTCAGCCATCTCTCCAGCTCTTGAAATACATTTTTGTTTTTTTTTAGGTAGAGTCTCACTCTAAGCCAGACCAACCAGGAATGCATTCTATACTTCCCGGTTGGATGGGATTCACAGTGATCCTCCTACCTCTGCCTCCCAGTGCTGGGTTTAAAGGCGTGCCCTCCATGCCCAGATCTGAAACACATAACCCATGATGCGCTTGCCTCTGGCCTGGGCCACCTCAAGTCATCCTCATAGCCTGCTCACCACCACTAGGTTCCCTTTGCAGTCCATGCTATTCAAAACCAGCCACGGGAATCTTCTGGAAGGGGGAAGTATGTTATTCCTTCCCAGTGTTTAAGTTTCTCTTTTGCCTTCTTTGCCAAGTTGGCAAAGTTCAAGCTTTTGAACATAACCTACACAGAGTCATCTGGCCTTCCTCCCTGACCGTATCTCCCATTACTCTTTTTTAACCCCACTACAGTAGTCATTTTTGGCCCCAAAACATCTAAAATTGTTAACACTGTTAGATCTTTATGCTTGCTGATCCTTCAGCCTATAATGTTTTTGCCTTCCTTTTGTATACATTTATTTATTTATGGGTGGGAGGCAAATAGATAAAGAGAGAGAATGGGCGCGCCAGGGCCTCTAGCCACTGCAAGCAACCTCCAGATGCATCGCCCTCCTCGCTTCCTTTCACCACTGAGACCACAGTCTTAACTCAGATGTCTTCTCTGACAATCCCTGCTTAAAATAGCCTGATTTTGTTCTCTCTCCCTTGTTCTTTTTCCAGAGAGAAAGTAGTTCCTAAAATTATCTCATTTTCTGATCTGTTCAGATACTTTCTACCTTCACCCTGGAAGTGAAACTTCATGGGAATGGATCCTGTAGTGCAGACACAATGCCGTCCCCTGCCAACAATAACGACATCACAACTCATGCGTCCTTGCATATGGAAACAAGGGCTTTGAAGATATGATTGAATAAAGGTACTAGAGAAAGATTAATTGGGGGCTGGAGAGATGGCTCAGCAGTTAAGGTGCTTGCCTGTAAAGCCTAAGAACCCTGGTTCGATTCCCAAGTACCTAAGTAAAGCCAAATGCACAAGGTAGCACATTTGTCTGGAGTTCCTTAGCCCTGGGTAGAAGTCCTAGCCCACCCATTCTCTCCACCCCCCACAAATAAATGAAATATTTTTAAGGAAAGGTTATGTACAATTATCCAGGTAAGCCCAAAGTGCTCATGAAGATACCTGTAAAAGGGAGGCAAAAGGGTCACCCAAAAGAGAAGACATGAAGGTGGAACAAGAAACCAAATGATGTACCTGGAACGTGGGGGGGAGCCAAGGAAGGCAGGTGCCTCTGAAAGTGGAAATGGCAAAAAATAAAACCAGATTTTGCGACTGGAGAGATGGCTCAGAGGTTAAGGTGCTTGCCTGCAAAGCCAAATGAATTTGGTTCAATTCTCCAGTAACCATGTAAAAGCCAGATGCAAAAAGTAGCACATGCGTCTAGAGTCTGTTTGCAGTGGCTAGAGGCCCTGGTGTGCCTATTTCTCTCTCTCTCTCTCTCTCTGCTTGCAAATAAGTAAATAAAAATACTGTTAAAAAATATTTTTCCTTTACAGCCTTACTGTTGTGTTTTGAATGCTTGGTGCCCAGCTGGTGGCAATTTGGGAGGTGGAACCTTGCTGGAGGAGGTGTGTTTTTGGAGGCAGGGATTGTGGTGTTATAGCCAGCTTCCCCTTCTCAGACCTTGGCTCACTCTCATGATGCTGTTGTCCACCTCATGCTACAAGGAGTGATGTCCAGCCTCTGCTCATGCCATGCTTTCCTCTGCCTTCATGAAGCTTCCCCTCGAGACTGTAAGCCAAAATAAACCCTTTCCTCCTACCAACTGCTTTTGGTTGGGTGCTTTTCCCAGCAATGAGAAGGGAACTACAACAATGTCTCCTCAGGAAAGTCCATGAAATCCTGAGACAGGACTAAGAGCATCCTGGGCAGGGATGGAGGCGTGGATCTGAGCCCTGAGGGCTCCAGCTGAGATCCTCTGAGTCCCCATTCTTGTGGCCTCCTACAAGCAATGGAACCAGGAACCCATGCAGAGTGATGAAACTAGAGACAATTTATTAGGGAAGAGAAAGGTGCTTCCAAGAAAGGAAGTGGACTGGGACAGGCCCTGGAGATCCCTTCACATAATTTACATTACAGTAGGTCATTTATATAATACGCTCCTTCCAAAGCTCTGGGCTTTTTCTGCATATGCACTGTGTTATTTCTAGCAGCTCAGGTGGGTTTCTGGTCTCCAACTCCCAACTAACAGCTTTCATGTTAATATATCTGTTTAATTTATTTTGTGTATGAGCTTGTGGGCGTGTGTGTGTGTGTGTGTGTGTGTAGTTGACAGACTGTCTTCCTGGATTTTGCTACACCTTATTTATTGATAAGGGGTCTCTCACTTGAACCCAGGCTCACCAATTCTGGGAGGCTAGCTGTTTTGCTGGCCCCCAGATCCTCTGACTCTGTCTCCCCAGGGCTGAGGTTATAGGTAGGCCATCACAACCTTTTGGTATTTTGTGGGTGCTGGGGAGTTAATCAGACCTCTTGCTTGCCAGGCAAACATTTTCTCCACTGAGGCATCTTATCAGACTCATGTGGTAATTGGTTTTTAATTTTTTAAATTTTTTATTGACAGCTTCCATAAGTATAGACAATAAACCATGATATTTCCATCTCTCCACTCCCAATTCTCCCTCTCAAATTCACCCTCCATTGAATACCCTCCCCCTTCCAACTAGGCTCTCTTTTATTTTGATGTCATCATCTTTTCCTCGTGCTATGAGGGTCTTGTGTATGTAGATTCAGGCACTGTGAGGTCATGAATATAAAGGCCACTTTGTGTCTGGAAGCTTGTGTTGTAAGCACTCCTCCCCTTCCTTTGGCTCTTACTTTCTTTCCACCGCCTCTTCCCCAATGGACCCTGAGCCTTGGAAGGCGTGATAGAGATATCTGTGTTGAACACTCCTCTGTCACTTCTCAGCACTATGATGGGTTTTGAGTTACCCCACTGGTCATCTGAAAAGAGAAGCTTCTCTAGCCAAAAGTGAGATTACCTTTAATATTTCACATGTTAATATTATTTTTGTTATAGTTTTTTTGTTTGTCTGTTTTCAGAGGTAGGGTCTTACTCTAGCCTAGGCTGAGCTGGAATTCATTCTGTAGTCTCAGGGTGGCCTCGAACTCACAGTGATCTTCCTTCTTCTGCTTCCCAAGTGCTGGGATTAAAGTCATGTGTCACTATGCCTGGCTTTATGTGTTAATCTTGATGCCTGTCATGCCTCAGCCATGACAAAGCATTAAGTATTGAACACTTACATTGTTTATATTTAAAATGTGTCATATGCTTTGCTCTAGTTTTATTCTCTGTGCTTCTTTCTTTCTCTCTCTCTCTCAGCTTGCAAAAAATAAATAAAGATATTTTTTAAAACATTAATTATTTGGGGCTGTGGAGATTGCTTAATGGTTAAGGTACTTGCCATAAAAGCCAAAGGACCCAGGTTTGATTCCCCAGTTACCATGAAAAGCCAGATGCACAGGTGGCGTATGCATCTGGAGTTTAATTTGCAGTGGTCAGAAGCCCTGGTATACCCATTCTCTCTATATCTACCTCTCTCTCTCTCAAATAAATAAATAAAATTTGAAAAATTTATTTGGGCTCAATAGATTGCTCAGTGGTTAAGAGGCTTCCCTGCAAAGTGAGAGAGCATAGGTTTGATTCCCCAGTACCCAAGTAAGGAATTTGTTTGAAGTGGCAAGAAGCCCTGGCACACTCATTCATTCATTCATTCTCTCTCTCTCTCTTTCTCTCTCCTTGCATATATATATATGTGTGTGTGTGTGTGTGTGTGTGTGTGTGTGTGTGTGTGGCAACAGTGTGTGTGGATGCACCAGGGCTTCTTGCTGCTACAGAGGAAGTCTAGACATTTGCACCAGTTTTTGAATCTGGCTTATAAAGGTGGCCTGGGAATTGAAACCCCACTGGCAAGCTTTGTAAGCAAGCACCTTTAACTGTGAGCCATCTTCCCAATCAGTCTGTATTTCTAAAATTTATTGGTATTTACTTATCTAATTGGAGACAGTATCACTGTGTAAACGGGGCTGGCCTTCAACCCACTATGTATTCCCTGGCTGGCCTTAAATTTATCATCCTCCTGCCTCAGCTTCCAGAGTCCTGGGACTGGGACGGGCATCATTAGAATCCTTACTTTACAGGCAGTGAAACAGAGACACAGCAGGAAAAGCAGGCAGGGAAGCGGCAGAGCTGAGTAGCTGGCTGATCTAAGCTTGGGCTCAGGAAGGAGCAGGCGGCCTTCAGCCTGCTCTAGTGTGGGCACCTGCTGAGGTGTCCCCTGAAGCTACCCACACTCCAATCGTACCAGCTCTCTCCCCACTCTTTCTTTTTCTGAGGTAGGGTTTCAGTCTACACAGGCTGACCTGGAATTCACTGTGAAGTCTCAGGCTGGCCTTTACTTCACAGCCATCCTCCTACCTCTGCTTCCCAAGTGCAGCAAAATTTGACCGTGGATTTCTCCTCTACTATTATAAGGGTTTGCACCTTGCTTTCTGACCTTGTTTAATGTTCATTGCTATATAAGGACTTGATTGATTGTCAAATAGTGGACACAAGGAGTGTGCATCCACTATCCACAGTAGTAACATATGTGGCTCTGTCACCACAACCAGGCTTTGTCTTCTGTCTATCTGGACAGGGGCAGCGTTCCCTAGATCACTCACGCTTCTGAGGACAGGGATGAGCCAGCAAGTGGACTCTTCCTCACTCCACACTGTGAGGTCGGGACAGACTCCCAAAATGGAGCCACCACATGGCAACAGAGACATAAGGAAGCAGGTTATCTACATTCCTCAAGAAACTGTCCAGCCATTGTCCCTTCCTTGCCTAACAGTGCCCCAGGTCTAGGTTTCCTGTCCCCTTATCTCCTAAGTCCCCTGCTCACTGTTATGGTCTCTCCCCTGGCTATTTGAAATGGCTAATGTAAAGGACAAAGGAGTTCTTTTCCCTTCCTCACCTTCCCCAACTGAAGAAGCCCTGTGAAGCGCATGATCTGGAATCTCAGCGTGGCTGTGCTCTGCTCTTGAGAGTTAGTCCTGGCAGCTTGTGTTTTTCCCAAATAAAAGCTACCATCCTTGCCCCAGAATAGTGTGCCTGGTCTTGGTCACTCCAGAACCCTACACCCACCACTGTTCATTCACTAGTCACTCAGGCACCGCCCTCTGCGCTGTCTTCTCAGGCCTGTCTTCTGACAGCTGCCATCTTCGGGAATTCCATCAGTGCTCTGCAGACTGATAAGCTACCAGCAGTCATCCGGGGCAGGCACTCTGCTAGGCAGATCAGTCTTGTATTAGCCAGCGCATGCCCCTCTGTAGGTCTCAGTCAGCACACTGACTGTCACAGGCTCTCAGAGTCTCCTACACAGCCACATTCCCTCCTCCATCTTCTCACTCCTTTGCTTTCCATGACAGGGAAAGGAAGATGAGAGCTTCATTGACACCTTGAGGTGATCATGTGACATTTCTGGTCAAGGAGACATAAGAGAAATTCTACTTTAGAATTTTGGGTGAAATTGGTGCATAACCTAAAAAAAAAAAAAGTGGAGAAAGCAAAGAGAAGAGTAGGAAGAAAGGTGGCCTCATTTTTTAAAAAATCCATCCCTCACTTCTCTTGCTTTTAAGTGTTGCATTAAGAAGAATTGGTATTAAATTGCTGCAGTCATGTTGTGACCATGAGGAACGGAATGTAATGATTTAGGGAATGAAGACTGAAAATAAAGTGCCTAGGTGTTTGCTTAGGCTTTTAAGCCACTGAAACTGCCCTGGAACATTTGTAATCTGCAAACAATACAAAATATCTATTCAACTTTTAGCTTCATATCATATCATGCTTTTTCCCCCACTTACATTTTTTTTTAACTAAAGCAGTTTGACTAGTCTAAGGACATAAAACACAAGCTGAAGTTCCTTGAGAAGAAAACAAATAGTGTGGATTGAAGCAGCAAAGTAATTCTGATAAAAATGTCACCAGTTAGGAAATGAACACAACGCGAGCTTCACGCAGCATGTGCGTTTCACTTGAACTCCGGGAAACACTCTGACATTCCACGAAGGAGTGTTTGTCATTTGAGAACATGCTTGGGAGAAAATAAAGTCTCGTTCTTTCCTGGTTTGCACTGGTTTGTGCACACTCAAAAGTTATTTACAGGGGAAAGATGTTTCAAACAGAATGAACACTGATTCTCAGTGAAGGAACTATGAGGTGCTTCTTGTGAACTGTAAAGAATTCTTAATAATTGGATAGATGGGCTGGAGAGATGGCTTAGTGGTTAAGCGCTTGCCTGTGAAGCCTAAGGACACCGGTTTGAGGCTCAATCCACAGGACCCACATTAGCCAGATTCACAAGGGGGCACATGCATCTGGACTTCGTCTGCAGTGGCTGGACGCCCTGGCACACCCATTCTCTCTCTCTCTCTCTCTCTCTCTCCATCTGCCTCTTTCTCTCTCTGTCACTCTCAAATAAATAAATAAAAATTTTAAAAAGGGTTGTGAATTTAAAGAAGAAATTGGATAGATAATTGAATGATGTGAGGGTGTCTGCTACTACATTACAGAGTTCAAATTTTCTAAAAAGCACTCATATATAGTTTTTAACACACATTATTTTTGAAAAAATATTTATTCATTTATTTAAGAGAGAGAGAGAGAGAGAGAGAGAGTGGGTTCCCCAGGGCCTCCAGCCACTGCAAAAGAACTCCAGATACATGTGTCACCTTGTGCATCTTGCTTTACGTGGGTACTGCCGAATTGAACCTAGGTCCTTAGGCTTTGCAGGTAAGCACCTTAACTGATGAGCCATCTCTCCAGCCCCACATGTAGCATTTAAAACAAACATTGTTTTGTTTGAAATGCTGCATTATTGTATATTGCTGCAGCACAAAGAGACATCTGTATTTCCTTAGAATGAAAACCTGTCTTCAATTCTTCTCAGATTGGAATTTTAGGACTTCTGACTTGTACTTAAATGCTCTAAAATATTTGTTAAAATACTTGCTTTGGGTCTGAGCAGGTGGCTCAGTGGGTAAAGTGCTTGCTCCCCAAACATGAGGTCCTGACTTTTGATCCCCAGAATCCACAGAAATGCCAGGCTCAGTGTTGCATGCTATCATCCCAGCACTGAGGAGGGGGAGACGGGAGGATGGAGAGTTAGATGGCTTCTAGTCTAGTCAAATTGGTGAGCTCTAGGTTCAATATTCTAAATATTCAATATTCTAAATATTAAAAATTCTGTCTCAAAAAATAGACAGAAGGCTGAAGACATGACTTAGCCACTAAAGGCTCTTGCTAGCAAAGCCTGATAGCCCAAGTTCAAATCCCCAGTAGTCACGTAAGGCTAGGTGCACAAAGGGGTACATGCATCTGGAGTTTCTTTGTGGCTGCTGGAGGCCCTGGCATGCCCACTCTCTCTTTCCTCTCTTCTTGCAAATAAATTTTAAAAATGTTTTAAAACATAAGATGGAGAACAATTAAGGAAGACATCTGAGTTCAACTTTTGGACCACACAGACACACACACACACACACACACAGTATGTATGTATGTATGTATACATGCATACACACTCCCACACACGTGTATACCCACATAGGTACAAACCCAAATGCATACCATACATATGCAAAAAATCAAACTATTATATTTTCATCTACACCAGTTTTCCTCATACCTACTTCAACTGTGCTGCCAGCCAGAACCATTTCAGTTTGGAACTGTTTCCACTTCATTTCTCCACCACTCTATATCAAATTGTATCTTAATATAGCCCAGAGTTTCTGTTCTGTGTGTATAATGAGGACATATATGAGATCTATGCATACATTAGGTGAACCATATATACATATATATATATGTGTGTGTGTGTGTAGAGAGAGAGACATACATGTGTGTGTGCATATATACACACATAAGTCAGAGAAAAAGCAACCGTGTTGGAGAACATTATGATTGTCATTGTCAAGGGTCCTAGTGGCTGACATGGAGCTCACAGGTATACAGATAACTGTACCCAGCACTACTTTTTATAAAGACACAAGTGCTATATAGTCTTTTTGTTTTTGTCTTGTTTTTCAAGGTAGGGTCTCACTGTAGCCCAGGCTGACTTGGAATTTACTATGTAGTCTCAAACTGGCCTCGAACTCACAGTGATCCTCCTACCTCTACTTCCTAAGTGCTGGGATTAAAGGCATGTGCCACCATACCTGGCTTATATAGTCTTTTAAATAAAAATTCACAAAGGCACAAATGTACTGCTTTGAAAATGCAGTTAATTGAAAGGTTATGACAGCCAACCCTTCCCTGTTCTTCTGGTCAGAAGTCCCCAGGCCGCAGGAGGTGCACTCTGCTATGTCTTAATGGATTTTCAAAGAAGTCATGTTTTGATTGGTCACCTTTTGTCATCTCATTTCAGTTTTTGATTTGTGCATATGGACATGCTGTGTTTGGGGAGCTGACAGAAATGTCCCATTTTGCCTTTCTGAAATGCACTGTCCATACCCTAAGTGCTTCTCTTTCTCAACTGTTTTTTTTTAATTTTTTATTTTCATGCATCATTAAATAGTGTAATAATTGAATGATCTCTCAATAAAGTGACAGATTTACCTGAGAACTGAGGAACAGCTCTGTGCAATCCATTAAAAGAAATTGACTTTCAGTAAACCTAAGAAATATAGGGACCCCTTGGAGGTTGTACCCTTATCTAACAACAGGACATAATCTCCTTTGATTACATGTAGATATTCCATGCTCTGTTTACATTTCCTGGTGTGTTCTTTGAAAACAGACCCTCTGTGGTTAAGGACTTTTCGGCTCTGATATTGCTATTGAATTTTGTTTCACAGGCTGAGTTTCTGCTTCACTTCTGGGACATTGTTATTGACTGTGTGCAAAATTATCTCCTTGGGCCAGAAAATTCATCTGAACATAGCAACGCTTGACTTCTTCCCCAGAGAGAACCTGTAATGTTTGATGAAAAGAGAAGTGAATTAAAAGAAAATGTGTTTATATACTGCATAGACACAGTGGGGGAAAGTGGCTTGGAGGGTGCCCGCATGCACTGCACATGAATGTAATCTGTAGCCATCAGTGATGAAATACAGAGATTTCAGCGCCCAGAAAGCTAGCACAATGAATTCGTGGCCACAACTACATGAGCCTCAAGTTGCCCAGATGGCATGTTAATTAGTACAACATATCATCTTTAACATTTTTTTTACTTTTATTTATTTGCAAACAGAGAGAAGGAGAGAGAGAGAAAGAGAGAGAAGAAACAGAGAAAGAATGGGCATGCCAGGGCCTCCAGCTGCTGCAAACAAACTCCAGATGTATGTGCTACTTTGCACATCTAGCTTTATGCAGGTACTGGGGAAATCGAACCTGGGTTGTTAGGCAAGTGCCCTAACTGCTGAGTCATCTCTCCAGCTCAGCATACCATTTAAAAAAAAATCATTTATTTATTTGAGAGACAGAGACAAAGAGGCCGACAAAGAAAGACAGTGAGAATGGGCACATACCTGCCCTGCTGCAAATGAACCCCAGACACATGCGCCACTCTGTGAATCTGGCTTTATGTGGGTACTGGGGACTTGAACCCAGGCCTACAGGCTTTGCAACTAGGCACGCTTAACTGTTGTGCCATCTCTCCAGCCCTAACTTATCTTTTTGTTTTGTTTTGTTTTCCGAGGTAGGGTCTCACTCTAGCTCAGGCTAGAATTCACTGGAATTCACTATGCAGTCTCATGGTGGCCTCGAATTTACAGTAATCCCCCTACCTCTGCCTCCCAAATGCTGGGATTAAAGGTGTGTGCCACCACACCCAGCTCTAACTTTATCATTTTTAACATAATCAACTACATAAAAAATGCTGAAATTTCTACCTAAGCTCTAATTATATTCCAATTTTGAAACATATCACTAATATAAACATATGTAGATGCATAATGACAATAAACTCTTGAATATCCATTCTGCACTCAAAACTAGAAAACTAGAAGAGATGGCTTAGTGGTTAAGGCACTTGTCTGAGAAGCCTAAGGGCCCAGGTTTAATTCCCTAGTACCCACATAAGCCAGATGCACATGGTGGCTCAGGGGTGTGGAGTTTGTTTGCAGTGGCTATAGGCTCTGGCACACCCATTCTCTCCTTTTCTCCTTTTCTCTCTCTCAAATAAATAAATAAATGAAAATCAAATAATTTTAAAAACTAGAAAATTATAATACTGTTGAAGTCCCTTTTGTAACCCTTTTGATGGCACTCTCTTCTGTTTTCAGTCCGTCCCCAGATCACCGCTCTCCTGAATTCCGAGTAACATATTTTCTTTTCTTATTTATAACGTCACATTCTGCGCACGTGTCTCCATACAATCTTCTACGCACTTGCGCCTCCTTGCTTTTGCTGTCTGTATTCATGTGGGTTCCCACTGTATTGTTCCATCTCTTCCTTGTTCGCTCAGCAGCCTCTGAAGCTTCCTCCATGCGGATGCATGTCCCCACAGTTCACCCTCGGTGTACACGGTTCCAACCGGAAAATAGACTGCAGTTAATTCACGCAGTTTGCTGTAGCTGCACATTTGGCTTTTTGCTGGGGTGGATCTATTGAGAATGTCACTGCTCTCTTCTTTGTGCAAGTTTCTATAAAGCATGCATGATAAGCATGGCATTGGTAGATGTCCTATACTCACACTTCAATATTAATGTTATAGGATGCTAAAAGCCCACATTGTGGTGAGTCATTGATTTACTTTGGTAATCATTTCATAGTGTGCTTTACAGTTGTTAAAAAAACTATTTTAGCCAGGCATGGTGGTGCATGCCTTTAATCCCAGCACTTGGGAGGCAGAGATAGGAGGATCACCATGAGTTCAAGGCCAATCTGAGACTACATAGTGAATTCCAGGTCAGCCTGAGCTAGAGTGAGACCCTACCTCAAAAAACAAAACAAAACAAAACAAAACAAAAAAAAAAAACACTTGGGTTAGAGAGATGGCTTAGGTGAAGCCTAAGGACCCCTGTTTGAGTCTCGATTCCCCAAGTCCCACGTAAGCCAGATGCACAAGATGACACATGCATCTGGAGTTCATTTGCAGTGGTTGGAGGCCCTAGTGGGCCCATTCTCTCTCTTTCTCTGCCTCTTTCTCTCTCAAATAAATAAATAAAAATAAACAAAAAAAAGAAAAAAAATCTATCTTATTTATTAACTTGAGAGAAAGAGAGAGGCAGATAGAGAGGAGGAATGGGCATGCCACTGCAAACAAATTCTAGACCCATGCACCACCTTGTGGAACTGGCTTATGTGAGTACTGGGAAATGAACCAGAGTCCTTAGGCTTCACACGCAAGTGCCCTAACTGCTAAACCATCTCTACAACCCTGATTTATACTTTTTAACTAAATTAATCTTGAGCTGGTGAGATGGCTTAGTGGTTAAATTGCTTGCCTGCAAAGCCAGAGGACCCAGGTTCAATTCCCTAGGACCCACATAAGCCAGATGCACAAGGGACACATGTGTCTGGAGTTCATTTACAGTGGCTAGAAGCCCTGACATGCCTATTCTCTCTCTCTCTCTCTCTCTCTCTCTCTCTCTCTCTCCCTCTCTGACTCTAATAAATAAATAATTTTTTTAAAAAGTGGGCTGGAGAGATGGCTTAGTGGTTAAGTGCTTGCCTATGAAGCCTAAGGACCCCAGTTCGAGGCTTGATTCCCCAGGACCCACGTTAGCCAGATGCACAAGGGGTCACATTGCATTTGGAGTTCGTTTGCAGTAGCTAGAGACCCTGGCATGCCCATTCTCTCTCTCTCTCTCTCTCTCTCGTTCTCTCTCTATCTGCCTCTTTCTCTCGTCTGTTGCTCTCAAATAAATAAATTAAAATGAACAAAATTTTTTTTAAAAATCTTTAAAAAAGTAAATTAATCTCTATATCATCTATCAACTTTCTATCTATCATCTATCTACTTATCTACCTATAACCTATCATCTGTCCATTCTTTCACCTTTCTTTCTTTTTAAAAATATTATTTATTTATTTATTTGTGTGTGTGTGTGTGTGAGAGAGAGAGAGAGAGACAGAGAGACAGACAGAGAGAGAGAGAGAGAGAGAGAATGGGCTCGCCATTGCAAAAGGACTCCCGATGCATGCACCACCTATGCATCTGGCTTTACATGGGTACTGGAGAATCAAACGCCGGTCTTTGGCTTTGCAGGCAAGTACCTTAACCACTGAGCCATCTCTCCAGCCCCCATCAATCCACCTTCTGTCTATCCAAACAACTTGCTAGCATGACTACTGTTGTGCTTTGTGACAGTGATTAAATACAATAATAGTTCCTTGAATACAGCACCACAAGGACACAAAGGACAATATAATGACTCTGAGTTGCAGGCAGCATATACAACATGGAAACTCTGGACATGGACAGGATTCATGCTTCCATTTGGACAGAGCAAATTGGTGCAAGATTTCACCATATGATTCAGAACAGTGCACAGTTTATAACATCCAGTTGTTTATTTCTGGAATATATATATATATATATATATATATATATATATATATATATATGTATGTATATATTCAGATCTTGGCTGGCTATGGGTAACTGAAACCAGAGAGTGAAACCATAGATAAGGTGGGGAGTTACTATAGCATATGTTTGGCTGATATAAACTTTCATTTTTCACTTTCAGAATTCATGTGTAATTTTATTTCATGTTGGGTTTGAGTCTCTGGCAAAGAACATGTAGCTATTTTTTAAAAAATGTTTTGTTATTTATTTTAGAGAAAGAGAGAATCGTTGCACTAGGGTCTCCAGCCACTGAAAACGAAATCCAGACATACACCCTACCTTTTACATCTGGCTTATGTGGGTACTAGGGAATCAAACCTGGGTCCTTAGGCTTCACAGGAAAGTGCCTTAACCTCTAAGCCACCACTCCAGCCCTCTTTCTCCCCTTCCTTCCTTGCTTTCTTCCTTCCGCTGTGTGTTCATACCAATGAATATGTACAGGCCAGACCAACATGTACGTAGGCTCTCAGAGAGCAAATTCAAATCCACACACTTGCAAGGCAAGCACTTCATCCATGGAGCTATATCCCTGCCTGGCTACTCTGTTCTAGGTTTTCACGTGGCAAACTTGTTTTTCAACACTAGGAGCTCAGTCTATTTGCACTAATTGTCACAGTTGATGTGTTTGATTCATTTTATCATATGTATGCTTTTTATTTATTACTCTCTTTTAATATTTTTATTTTTATTTATTTATTTGAGAGAGGGAAAGAGGCAGAGTGAAAGAGAGAGGGAGAGAGGGAGAGAGAGAGAGAATGAGCATGCCAGGGCTTCCAGCCACTGCGAATGAACTCCAAATGCATGTGCCACCTTGTGCATCTGGCTTATGTGGGTCCTAGAGAATTGAACCGAGGTCCTTTGGCTTTGCAGGCAAGCACCTTAACTGCTAAGCCATCTCTCCAGCCCTATTTATTACTCTTTACATTTCCTCCTTTCCTGTCTTTTTTTTTTTTTTTTGCCTTTTATCTTGATTTTCTTTTATCATTTTACTACATTTTTACTTTAAGGTATTTGGGGGCCTGAGACCTTAGAACGCAGGTTCAATTCTCCAGGTCCCACATAAACCATATAGTGACACATGCATCTGGAGTTTGTTTGTAGTGGCTAGAGGCCCTAGTGTGCCCATTGTTTCTCTTTCTCACTTTCTCTCCTTCTCTCTGTCTCTAATAAATAAATAAAAATAAAACTTTCAAATATTTAGTGGTGCGTTTATTATAATGAAGTATAAATTTAAATATCTTTCAATTCCAGAAAAATACAGGGCCTTGTTAATGAAAATAAGTCATTAAAATACATCACCTCCTAATAGCTTTTATATACTGTAGCAGTCAGCCTCAGTTGCTGGGATGAACTTCCAAACCAGGCACAGTTTATGAGAGGAATGACATTTAACTTGAAGCTTACAGATCCAGGGGAAGTCCCCTAATGGCAGAAGAAGTTGGCCCACTTTTACAGGTCTTTGTTGAGAGAAATACCACCAGCAGCACCATAAACAAGCACACTCTAGAACTCCAGGAATTTCAAATCCACTTCCACACCTTAGGGCTGGACCCCAGGATCCGCCCACAGGGAGACCTCCTCCAGCCAGGTGGCTGGAGATCTAAATTGTAAGATTTAATAAACTCAAGAATCAATTGGAGGACATCCATTTAAACCACCATAGGTATATTGTCTCTCTGTGGGGGGTGTTGAGATTTCTCACTGTCTTCAGGCATGGTTATCTTCTTCAATTCATGACTAATTCATGGCCAGGCAGCCTGTGTCATGTGTTTCATCAGCAACTGATGGTCATTGTCTATCTGTACAATGTTATTGAGGTTTGAAAAAGTGCTGATGGCTGATGTCCTATTTTTATTTCTCATGGAAGGAATCAATTAGCTGGGATTAATATCTGAGTTTCTGTATATCCACACCCTCTACATATGTCTCAGTTCTATGTTGCATTGTTTTTATTATTTATTTATATGTTTATTTTTTGGTTTTTCCAAGGCAGGGTCTGGCTCTAGCCAAGGCTGACCTGGAATTCACTGTTATATCAGACTGGCCTCATACTCACAAAGAGCCTCCTACCTCTGCCTCCTGGTTGCGGGGATTAAAGGGGTGTGCCACCATTCCGGGCTTGTTTTGATTATTTTATGACCTATCTGGACATATATGATATGTATTCCATCAGTTAGACTCATTATCCTTTTGTGATTATTGGGATGCTCTCCCTTTGGGAAGTGGGAACATCTTCTATTGCCTCTTGGTCCTTTGCACATGACCATAACATTCTTTCATAGCCACCTGCTTTCTCATATGAAAATCTATTCTAGGTTCATCCTGAATATGTCGCCTATCAGAGCTGAGGCTCAGCAGTTTCCCCAAGAAGTCTTGATTTTTCTAAGTGGAAAATGTTACTTAAATACCACACATTCAGTGATCAGGGTATTCATTACAGCTGAAGTTGTCTTCTTTCTAGGATTATTCATAGTAGGAGCTCTGCAATAGGACTTATGCTAAATAAAGAAAAATGAGTTTCTTTTGATATTTTCTATTCAAATTTAAGATTTCAGGTTATTTGCCTTAACATCTTTGAATTCTGCATTTCTATTTATTTTGTATCTTCCTTTCTACTATATGCATCTAATTATTAAATTATGAGCCAGGCATGGTGGCCCACACCTTTAATCCCAGCACTTGGGAGGCAGAGGTAGGAGGATCACTGTGAGTTCAAGGCCACCCTGAGACTACAGAGTAAATTCCAGGTCAGTGTGAGCTACGAGCGAGACCCCACCTCAAAAAGTCAAAAAAACAAAAAGATAATAATTATGTAAAGTGAATATTCATAATATTATTACCATTTAAACTACATTCATCCTTTATTTTATCCTTAGAATATGTACATCAGGAGTATATGATAAACCTGTGTTAAAATTTACTGAAAACAATTTTTGCCTTGTGTTAAATATAATATATATCTTATATATCTAGTTCTTTTTGACATTTTATTTAGTAATCATATAAGACATGGAACCAAAATAAAACTTTAAAGCAATAGTATATTTGTACAGTCTATTCCCTCTCTGCCAATCCCTTTTCTCCAATGAATCACCCCCCTAACTTTACTTCATTTTTTGATTCCCCATCTGAGAGAAAATATGTGAATTAATGTGAATATGACTCTTAGTGGTGGATCACTTGCTCATGTGCCAATGAAGAAAATATATGATACTTCCTTTCTGAATCAATCTTACTTTATTTAATCTAATGATCTCTAGTTATGTCCATTTTCCTTAAAATAAAATGATTCATTCTTCTCTATGACTGAATAAAACACCATTGTATTCTTTTTCTCTATTCATTTATCTCCACTGATGGGCACCTAGCTGATTTTTTGAAAATATCTTATTTATTTATGAGAGAGAGAGAAAGAGGCAGAGAGAAGGAGAGAGAATGAGCATGCCAGGGCGTCTAGCCACTGCAAACAAACTCAAGACACATGTGCCACCTTGGGAATCCGGCTTTATGTGGATATTTGGAAATCGAACCTGGGTCCGTAGGTTTTGCAAGCAAGTACCTTAACTGCTGAGCCACCTCTGCAGCCCCACCTGGCTGATTCTGTACTGGATTGCTGGTAACAGCACCAGAGTCAGCGTGGGTGTGTGGTATGTCTATTATATACAAACTCCAGTTCCCTTTGGGCACATCCAGGAGTGGGAGTCCTATTGGTCATATGGTAGTTCTTATTTTGATTTTTTGAAGAACATTCATACTGAGTTCCACAATGGCTATACTAATGTCTGTTCCCACCAATAGCGTATGAGTTCCTTTTATCCATTCATGCTCAACAGCATTCATCTGGCCTTTTGAATTTTTTTTTCCCTATTTGTGTGTGATGTACACACGTTTCATATGTATATGGATGCACATGTATGTGCAAATGCACGTGTGTGTGTGTTTGTGTGTGTGTGTGTTTGTATGTGTGCGTTTGGAGACCATAGAACGACCAGAGGTGTCGTCCTCAGACATATTATTTATCTCTTTGATTTAGAGTCTTCTGTTGACCTGCAGCTCAACAGTTAGGCCAGACTGACTGGCCAGTGAGCTTCAGGGAGCTTTTCATCTCTACCTCCCCAGCACTGGCAGTAAAGGCACATGGGTTGACACCCAGAATTTCGTGGTACTGGTGGTCAAACTAAGTTCCTCACACTGGGGAGGCAAGCACTTCACTAGCTGACCCATCTCCCCAGCCCCATTCATTGTGTTCTTACTGATAGCCATTCTGATTGGGTGAAATGGAATCTGAAGAGCACATTTGATTTTCATTTTTTGTTTATTTATTTATTTATTTATTTATTTATTTATTTATTTATTTATCGGCAGAGACAAGCCGTGGGGAAGAGAGACAGAGAGAGAACAACTAGTCTCTGCAAACGAATTTCAGATGAATGTGCCACTTTGTGCATCTGGCTTTACCTGGAAATCATCCTTAGGCTTTGAAGGCAAGTGCCTTAGCCACTGAGAAATCTCTCCAGCCCTGAACACAATTTTTAATAATTTGTTTCTGTAGTAAGAAACAAATTATTATCTGGGTTTTGTTAGCAGGCATTTGGGTTTTGTTTGTTAGTTTTACATAATTTAAAATTTTTAGCTCCATGGCTCTGATAAAGTTATCTATGAATATTTTTGGTTCTACCCTGTATTCCTTTCTTCCTTGCCTTCTTGTGCATTTTCAACTTTAACTCACCTACACTGTTTTAACATCAAGTCTCTGTACAGTGATTTCCGGGCTTGTTCAGACATTTTATGTAGTCTTAGGTTGTTCAGCTCTGCTTGCCTTCAGTATTTTATTTCTTCAGACGAGATGTTAAAGCTTTAGCGCTCTTTCGGCCCCTCTTCTTCATCTTCATCTTCATCTTCATCTTCATCCCGAGACAAGTATCTCAAATATTTCCTCTCTATGTATTGAAAACCATACCAGACATTGTCATAATTTTTCTTTCCCTCATCAAAACTAATTGTAGCAGCTACAGTGGGGAGGAGCAGCCGAGTGTATTTGTCCAGACACTGACACTTCTGTTGCTCAGTTTTCATTCTTGAAAGCATCCTGAATTTGTTGAGACCTGCACGTTTCCATGTGTCAGTGTGTTGAAATTGCTATGATAGCCGCTTTAAAATCCTTCTTTGATAATTCCAACATTGGGTCATCTTGCCACCTGTACTTTGGTCACCATTTCTAACTCCTGTTGAGATTTTCCTAGCTCTACAGGCTAGGAGTACCTCTGTATTGTATCTTGGCCAATTTGCATTACAAAGCTCTGCTCCCCTGACATTGTTCTGCTGTAGCAGGCGAGCCCCTCCCCATGCCTGCAATGCACGTGTTTAGCTGTGCGATGTGTGCCGCAATTCAAATGTCAGTTTAGCTCTCGGGTCCTTGCTGTGCTCCTTTGTGCTACCCTGAGGCCGTCTGAACACTGTGATTCGCGCTGGTGTTCCTGGGTCGTGTCATGCAATGGCTGCTCCCTGGAGCACCCTGGGACCTTCAGGCTCTGACTGACAGCTTCTCTTCATTTAGCTTTCCGTACCCTTGCCCACTTCCTAGCTGGAAAACTGATCGGTTTTTTTCCCGTCTGCTATCATCATGGGGCAGGAAATCTGTGGCTGCCAACGTTCCATTCTTTGGATTCTGGTGGCAGCGCTGACCGGGCCAGGCAGGGAAGGCCTGCGCACTGGGAACTATTTCTGCAGCCTTGGGCCCAGCCATGAACTGGATAGGGATTCTCTCTACTTGTACTTTCTGATAATAGATCAGGCACAGGGTACCCAATCTCTCTCTCACTCTCCTCTGTCTCTCTCTCTCTCTCTCTCCTCTCTTTCTCTATCCGCCTCTTTCTCCCTCTCTTTCATAGATAAATAAAAATAAAACCATACACATATTAGGTTTCTGTGCCCCTTGTAGCATGTTCAAGTTTCCTAATGCATATGAAAATTTGCATGTACCATGTAACATTACCATTAATTAATATATGTACATATATATATATATATATATATATATATATGAATATAATGACAATTTGATACTTCCATCATCTATATATATGCCACAGCTTTTACAACATTGTACCTTTAGTGTCTTGAATTATTGGCTTGCCTTTTATTTTTCTAGAATTCTTCATTTTCTGTACACATTTCCCTCACCCCTGAAAAATTATTTATAGCTTGAATTGTTTATTTTCGATAGAAATCTACTTAGCTGTAGGAAAGCCATCTTCAGAAAGTGCATATTAAAATTGTCGACTGACAGCATCTCTCATCTTTCTTGTACAGTCAACATCTGATAACGTTGCACCCAAGGCTGATGGACAGTCCCATGTTTTCTTATAAGTCAAGGGAAGGCAGGGCTATGTGCTTAGCATGCACCAGCCATCACAGTTGGCTTTCCAGGCAATGAGAATATCAGCAGAATAGACAATTTAGAAGAAGCAGATTTAAAAATCAATTTAAAGGGTTTATATAGTCTATGTAAGAAATTACTTTCCATTTCTTATCAGCACAATGCAGCTCGCCACTGTGGCACTGGGGGAAGTTTCTGACAGCAGTTGGAGGCATTTTGAATTGACGTGAACTTCTTTCTGGTTTTCTCAACTCAGTATCTCAGGAAACTCAACCCTGCTCATATGGTTAATTCCTCATAGGCAGATCTTTCAAAACTTTCCTCCTAATAATTGATTTCAATCCCTAATTTCAACATGCCATGTGTTATTAAGACACAGGCCAGAGCTGGAGAGATGGCTTAGAGATTAAGACACTTGCCTATGAAACCCAGAGATCCAGGTTTGATTCCCCAGCACCCACATAAGACAAATGCATAAGGTGGTACAAGTGTCTGGAGTTCATTTGCAGTGGCTGCAGGCCTTGGCATGCCCATTCTCTCTCTCACACACACAGAAATAAGTAAATAAATAAATAAAATATTTTTTAAAAGATAAAGGCCAATGCACATCAATAAAATTATAGCAGTGACAAACTTTTGTAGCACCAACGGGAAACTAGGGGACCTTTTTAGTATTTTATAATTGGAGGCAGCTGTTACAAAGAGGAGTAAAAATGAACCTTTCATTGCTTCTTCCTTCTAAAAGTGATAATACTATAAACACATATAGAAGAGTTCTTCCATTTTTAAAATGACTTTTTTTTCATTTTTCTCACATGCTTCTCAGTGGACTAATCTCACCTTTAAGTGCAAGAAGTCAGAGATAATTTTGACTGTAAACTGCAGTCTTATGTACCAGTACCTGAAAATCTCCCTCTGGGACTGGAGAGATGGCTTAGATGTTGATGCACCTGCCAGCAAAGCCTAACCCCAGTACCCACATAAAGCCAGATGCATAAGGTAACACATGTGTCTGCAGTTTGTTTGTAGCATCTGCAGTTCATTTGCAGTGGCTAGAGGCCCTGGCATAACCCCCTCCTCTCTCTCTCCCCCTCTCCCCCCTTCCCTGGGTGTGGTGGCACATGCCTTTAATCCCAGCACTCAGGAGGCAGAGTATAGGATCGCTGAGTTCGAGGCCACCCTGAGACTACATAGTGAATTCCAGGTCAGCCTGGGCTAGAGTGAGACCCTACCTTGAAGAAAAAGACAAATCTCCTCTTTGTTATTATTCACCAAATTCTATGACTTCCATGCCCATTTTCTTATCAGTTGTACACTTGAAAAGGTTACTGGAATTTAATTTTCTCATCCCATAAGAAGTCTGGGCATGGACAATTCAAGGCTGCTACAAGAATGGCAAAGTCCAGGGTGCTAACCATTACACAAATGGAACCCACTCCCAATCGTGTTCAATATTGTATATCTAAGTTTATTATGTTAATACCTTAAAATGGGAAACTTTCTTGAATTACAAAGTACATGGGAATGTGTTCATTCACTTATAAAAGGCAGAAAACATATACATGCAACAATCATAACAAACATTTTACTTTTTAAAAATTGTGATTTATCCAACAGTCTCCTCAACCTGATTTTGGTTTCCTTTCTCTATCAATTCAGGAATAATGGAAGATCAGAAATTCAGGATAAATATAAAAAAGTAGACTACATAGTGAGTGCTTTAAAATATATTTGACCATACATGACATTAGAATAGATACAAAAGAATTAGGGCCAAGGGAGAAGATGAAGGAGAGGAGGGGATAGGATAGTTACACAAAACCAAAGACACTATAAATTATCTATATGGAAATGTACTTTTTCATTAGGTAGTTGGAAATATAATTTTAAGCCAAATGTTGCTGTGCATGGCTTTAATCCTAGCACTCGGTAGGCAGAGATAGAAGGATCACTGTGAGTTAGAGGCCAGCCTGGGTCTATAGAGAGAATTCTAGGTCAGCCTGAGCTAGAGTGAGACCATACCTCAAACACACACACACACACACACAGAAAGAGAGAGAGAGAGAGGGAGAGGGAGAGGGAGAGTTTTAAAACAAGGCAGTTTGGACAGAAATACTCTGCTGGAGTGGGGAGTGCTATAAGCATAAACCATAGGTTGTTATAGAAAAATCTCAGTGCAAGGATGGGCATTCCCCAGTAAGTTGTTTTCAGGGAAGCCCATGAGATCACCAAAACAGTGCAGACTATTGCCCTGCTCTTGGGTGCCCTCCAGAACTTGATGGAAAGACCATATTGCTGAAGACACCATACACTTTGGACACAGGCACGCAGAAATCAAGCTGAAACTAAGCTGAAAGCCTCCTCCCTTGCTGGTGAGCTGTCACAGTGCTGTAAAGTGCTATGCAGGCTGCTGGAGGAGAAAAGTCATCAAATATTAACCAGCAACATGACCCACAAGCTACACAACTGGCCAGCCAGACAGGATGTGCAATAGAGGCATGCCAATTATAGGATCAGCCAACTGCTCTCTGATTGGATTCAAAGCCCAGCCAATGGAAGATAATTTGTGCCTGATACTGGAAACCAAATCAAAAACCTGTGGCTTAGAAAATCACAGGTCCTACAGAGGCTACCACTTTTCTTTGGCTAACTGGATGCATTACACCTATCAAACTGTCTTCTAAATGTTTATGTTTATACCCATAGATTAGTATTCTAGATTAAAAGTTTCTTTAAAAATATTTTATTTATTTAGAGAGAGAGAGATAGAGACAGAGAGAGAGAGAGCATGAATGGGTACTTCAGGGTCCTAGCCACTGCAAATGAACTCCATGTGCATCTGACTTACATGGGTCCTGAGGAATCAAACTTGTGTCCTTAGGCTTCACAGGCAAGTGCCTTAACTGGTAAGCCATCTCTCCAGCCCTGATTCAAAGCTTCATTTTACAAATGGTGGTGATGACTGGGTGAGACCCAAGACTCTTTGTGGTGATGAGAAGTTACATTTAAGTACTCAGCACTAGATAAGACATGTCTACACACTCACCAGAGCTCAGAATACATTGTGGAAGAGATGGAGGAAAAAATATTACTGCAGATCTCACTGCTTGCCAGAGAAACTTCTTTTTCGAGATGGCTGTAGATACTGGGGAGACTCAAACCTCACTGAAGTGTTGAAAGTAAAAGGCTATTGAGAGCTCAATACTAAATGAGGTATCTCCATTGTGCTCTCCAAGGCACAGGGAAGAGTGTCAGAACCACAGGGTGGGTAGGAGAACTTTCAGACACTATCCACCAGATATGCAGTGGAGGCAGTGTATTGTTGGGGATGGGCTTATGGGTATTATAGCCAGTTTCCCCTTGCCAGTGTTTGGCACACTCTCCTGTTCCTATTGTCCACCTTATGTTAGCCAGGGGTGATGTCCACCCTCTGCTCATGCCATCATTTTCCCCTGCCAATCGTGGAGCTTCCCCTTCGAGCCTGTAAGCCAAAATAAATCTCTTTTTCCCCACAAGCTGCTCTTGATCAGGTGATTTCTACCAGCAATGCGAACGTGACTGCAACAACCGCACAGTGGAAGCTGCTACCTCCCTAAGGCCTGCACAATATTGAACCCATATGCATTTTGACATATATGATTGAAGAGGGCAAAAAGAATGGAACATAAAATAGGAGGAAGGCTGGGGAGATGGTTCATTGGTTAAAGTGCTTGCCTACAAAGCCTAACAACCCAGGTTTGCTTCCCCAGTGCCCAAGTAAAGCAGGATGCACAAAGTGACTTGTGCATCTGGAGTTCATTTAAAGGGGCTAAAGGGCCTAGCATACCCATTCTCTGTCTCCCTCTCTCTCTCATGCACTCTCTCACTCTCTCTCTCTGCTTGCAAATAAATAAAAGTAAAAACAGAAGAAGGACTCTTTAGAAAGAGATGGGGGTTCAGTTGAATGGAGGTGGGGGGGACAAAAGAGGGTAATGAGAGTGAATTATGATCAAATTAGAGTATTTATATATTAATATTCTCAATAAAATATGTGAATTATTGGCAAAATATTTATTGGAATATTATTGCAAATTCTGGGAAATAACTTTGTAAATTTTTATTTGCAAGGAAAGATAGAGAGAAAATATGAATGAAAGAGAAGAAATGGGCAGGCCAGGGCTTTAGCTGCTGCAAACAAAGTCCAGATGATGCACCGCCTCATGCATCTGGCTTATGTGGGTATTGGGGAATCAAACCCAGGCCAACAAGCATCTCTCCAGCTCCTGAAATAATTTTTCTATAACCATAGCTCATATCCTAAAAATGGTGCAAGCATTAAAATTGGAGTAAATTAGTAGGTAACTACACACAAAAATATTTCCTGAATTTTCACTTATTCAGGGAGCAAATTTTCCCCAAAATACTAAGTAAATCAATTGGTTTTGGAATAGTTGTCCAGATATTGATTAGTACATGTCTATTTTCATAAAGTCATCATAGGAAATGTATTTGGGCCTTATTTGTAGGAACTCCATGGGAATTGATGGTTTAGTCAAGTTCACTTATAGGATTAGCAATAGCATCTCAAGAGGCTTTCCTCCAATTCTCCCCAGAAGCAGGACCTTCAGAAAACTTAGTGTTTGTAGATAGTGTTGAAAAACAGAGCAGTGTCCTCAGGAGCCAAAGACATGGTATGATTAATATTTATATTTTGTTGAAAATGTAAAAAGGGGCTGGAGAGATGGCTCAGCAGTTAAAGGCACTTGTTTTCAAAGCCTGATGGCCAGGCTGGCTTAGTGGTTAAGGCGTTTGCCTGAAAAGCCAAAGGAACTGGGTTCAATTCTCCAGGACCCACGTTAGCCAGATGCACAAGGGGCGCACATGCTGGACAAGACGCACAAGGGGGCACATGCGTTTGCAGTGGCTGGAGGCCCTGGTGCACCTACTCTCTCTCTCTCTTTCTCTCTTTCTCTCTTTCTCTGTCAAATAAATAAATAAAAATTCAAAAAAAAAAAATAGAGCCTGATGGCCTGAGTTCAATTCCCCAGTACTCACATAAAGCCTGATTCACAAAGTTGTGCATGCATCTCGTGTTCATTTACAGCAGCAATAGGCCTTGGTATGCCCATTCTCTCTCCCTCTCTCTCTCTCTCATAAATAAATGAATAAAAATGTAAAAAGAAGAAATTGGAAGTCTTCACAAAAGTATTTCAACATGATCCCTTTGCATACTAAACTGGATTATTTAAAGTACTAAAATATTAAATTAATTAAATTTAAATTTAAATATTTGTAAGTATTTAAATAATGTGGGCATATTAACAATTAATCTGTGTTGCCAGCTCAGTACATTAGAATATGCTCTATATTTTACTTCTTCACTCAGTGTCAGTCTTTACAGGACATAGAATATTACTACTGATCTTCCTCATCACCAGAGGCTCACAACTCATCACACCAAACATTCACTGTGTAGTTTATGTTTTTGTTTTCTCCTTCTTTTTAATGTTGGTCAGTCAGGTTGTTATCAGGATGCCCACGCATGATTACAGACTTTCGTGAGATCAGTGAGTGAGACAAATTAGAATGACGATGAACCAGTGGTGATTTAAATGTATGTCCTCCATAGACTCAGATGTTTGTGTGTATTTTTTTTTAATATTTTATTTTATTAATTTTCAAGGGGAGAGAGAGAATGGGTGCATCAGGGCCTCTTGCCCCTGCAAACTCCAGATGTATATACCACTTTGTGCATCTGGCTTTATGTGGGTACTGGAGAATCAAGCTTTCAGACAAGCACCTTTAACTGCTGGCCACCTCTCCAGCCCTCAGGTATATTATTAAAGCTTGTGACTGGGGACTGAAGCCGCCTGGCTGGAGGAGGTGTCACTGGGGTTATGGCAAATGTAACTCCCAAGGATATTCCCGGTGACCTACTTCCCCCTAGCCCCCTTTGCCTGTCTTTCCTCGCCTCTTTCTCTCTGTCAAATAAATAAATAAAATATCTTAAAAAATAAAGTGGTAGCTGTTATAAAAAGGGAAATGAAATTTAAAAAAATAAAATGGGTTCTGGAGAGATCACTTAGCAGTTGAGGTGCTTGTGTGCAAAGCCAAAGACCCAGATTCGATTCCTCACGACCCATGTAAGCCAGATGCATAAGGTGGCGCATGTGCCTGGAGTTTGTTTGCAGTGGCTAGAGACCCTGATGCACCCATTCTCTCCCTCTCCCTCTCTTTCTCTCTCTCTCCTCCTCCTCCTCCTACTCCTGTTTCTGTCTCTCAAATAAATATGAATGAATAAATATTTAAAAATAAATAAAGAAAATGGGTGATATAAGCATTTGTTAAGTAGGAATCATTGTGAGGACTAGTTAGTGATTTATGTCAATTGTCATCAGAATGCCTGATGAAAATGACTTTAATAGAACTAAAGGTTCGAGTTGGGAAGATGGTTTGGTGGTTAGGGCTCTTGCCTGCACAAGCCTAACAACCCAAGTTCAAATCCCAAGTACCCACATAAAGCCAGATGCACAAAGTAACACATGCATCTTGAGTTTGTTTGCAGCAACTGGAGGCCCTGGTGTGGCCATTTTCACCTTCTCTTTGTATCTTTCTGCTTGCAAATAAAAAAAATTTTTTTTTTAAATAAAGATTCCTTTGGCTTCAAGGTTTGTAGGTTTAGTTGGGCCCTATGAACTTGGTAGACTATCTTGGTGGTTGGAGTATGGTTCAGGAGTGCTGCTCACTTCCTGTTCACAGGAAGCATGGATACAGAACGGGGTTATGACAAGACGGAACTCCCAAGGACATGCCCAGCGACCTGCTTCCTCCTCTTCCTCTGTGCCTACCTTTCACCACCCCTCCCTAATATTATCAAGTTTTGAATCCATCGAGGGACTCATCCACTCAGAAACTGTGGGATCTAATTATTTCTGAAAACACTATCCCAGAGGCACCCCAGAGATGGGCTTTGCTAATCTAGGGACTTCTCACATCAACCAAGTTAAGCTTAAGCATCACAGGGGTGCTCTGCAGGCTGGAGCTGCTCAGGCCACGAGGCTGGAGGCTTGAGCAGTTGCACTGTGGGCCTGAAGGCCTGGAGGAGCCCTGGACAGCTGCTGGTCTTCAATCCACATTAGAAAGCTGATGACGCTGGAGTCTGATATCCACGAAGTATGGCTGTGTTGCAATGAGCTTCACACTGCTGGCAGAAGACACCTGACCAAAAGCAGCTTGTGGGAGGAAAGGGTTTATTTGGCTTATAGACTCGAGGGGAAGTTCCATTGTGGCAGGGGAAATGATGGCATGAGCAGAGGCTGGACGTCACCTCCTGGCCAACATCAGGTGGACAGTAGCAGCAGGACAGTGTGCCAAACACTGACAGGGGGCAGCTGGCTTTAACACCCATAAGCCCGCCCCCAACAACACACCTCCAACAAGGTTTCACCTCCCAAATTGCCATCAGCTGGAGTTCAAGCATTCAGAACACACAAGTGTATGGGGGGACACCTGAATGAAACCACCACAGGCAGCCACAGGATAGACGCACTCACTGTCCAGTAGCAAGGCTAACCATAGGCTGCCATGGGCGGGACTCTCCCCTGGGGTCTTCTTCCCTCATTTAATCCATCATAAGAACACCCTCACAGACCTGACTCCTGATCTGGTCACGTTGACAAGAGAAATTAATCATTACACCAGCATTGCCACTGGCTGGGCCTCTGCTTCTGAGGAAAAGTGGCCCGCCTAAGGAGACACCAGAATGCCAGAGATGGGATGGTCGTTCTGTAAGACTACCCTGTCCACCATAGGATCCACAGGTGGAGGTCAAACAGCCACACAGCCAGAGGAGAGCCATCTTTTGTTCTTTCTTCAGCTAAAAGGAGGCTGTTTGGCTCTTCCACAGACCCTGTGATTAGGAATCACTAAAGTCAAGCAGCATTCATCTTGAATCCACAGTGTAAACTTCCACTGGCTGTTTCCATTCCTAAACTCCTGCATTTACCACCCATACTGGGCACCATATGTATAGTAATACACAATTATTATGTACAATAAGTTGTGTATACATTCTCTCTGCCCATTCTTTGCACACACACACCTGAATTCAAATTAAGCCAGCTTAGATAAATCACCTCATTTTTGCAATGCCACTCATCCTGCACGGTGCTCTTAAATTAACTACAGCTGCAACTATTTTCCCATATCCCCTTGTAGATGAGAGGAGATGGTCCAAGGAACAAGAGACCCATGACTAGTCTCTTTTCTCCTTTCTTATTTCAGTTATTTAATGAGACAAAAAGGCAGACAGGAAGAGAGAGAGAGAGAGAGAACATGGGCACACCAGGGCCTCGTGCCACTGCAAATGAACTCCAGACATATGTGCCCCTTTGTGCATCTGGCTTTATGTAGGTACTGGGGAACTGAATGTGGCCCATCAGGGTTTGCAAGAAGCAAGCACCTTAACTGCTGAGCCATCTCTTCAGCCCTAGTCTGTTCTCTTAATGATTTGTAAATAGAAATTCAACTAGCCACTCTCACCCTTATTAATTGGTCTGGTTTTTTGTTGTCCCATGGGACCATATGAAGGCTTTTTTTTTTTCTTCCACTAGCTGGGTTTCAAAGATTCTTGGGACCAATGATCCACATGGAGATATTCAGTAAGCATTCAGACTTGCCGCATGTTAGGAAGAATGAAAGAGAGAATGCTGCTCTTCTCGCTGTACCATCTTAGGAGTTACATCCCATGTGAGGTGTGACAGGGGCAGCGTGTGCACATTTTGTGTCTCAGAACAAACACAGATGTTTCCTCAGAATACTTCCACATCTATCACTTTCAGGTTTAAAAAAATTATAATTGCTTCATTATAAAAATAAACAGAAATTTGACATTCTTGAAAAGATTTTTGTTAAGTAACATCTCTGCTTTTAGCTGAGTTTTGAAATCATATTCTTTTTCTCCATTTACTAAAGCATGGTGCTTTTAAAAACTAGTGGCTGTATTTACTCTGTATTTATAGGTTAAAAAAAAAATCAGCCAGGCATGGTGGCGCACGCCTCTAATCCCAGCACTCAAGAGGCAGAGGTAGGAGGATCTCTGTGAGTTTGAGTCCACCCTGAGACTATACAGTGAACTCCAGGTCAGCCTGAGCTAGAGTGAGACCCTACCTCAAAAATCCAATGTTCTACCCAGAGCCTGTCCGAGCAGACTTATCATTTTGGCTGCACTGATTTTTTTTCTGTCTCCCCCTTTGGTACTGGATGTCCTTGAGCTCAGGGATGGTTTGAACTCAGTGATAAGGACAAGTGCTTGGCTGGAAGTAGCAGGAGGACCTTAGTGATGACTTGTAGCCATCTTGCCTTCAGACTCAGTGATCTATGATATACAACCCCAGGCTGCATGTAAAAATAGATGCAGACCCAGCTTTTACCCAAATTCCCAGTGTTTCCTCTCTTCTGCCCTTTCAGTATCCCACTTCCCACCATCCTTCCTGGTTTGGGCTGTGTTGTAGTCAGCTGCACGTTGCTGACAGAAAACCCCCAACCAAGGGCAGCTGCTGGGAAGAAAGGGTTTATTTGGCTTACAGACTTGAGGGGAAGGTGACACTTGAGGGGATGGCAGAGGGAAAAGATGGCATGAGCAGAGGGTGCACATCACCTCCTGGCCAACATCGGGTAGGCAGCAGCAGCGGGAGAGTGTGCCAAACCCTGGCGAGATGAAGCTGGCTATAACATAGCCGGCCCTAGCAGTACACTGCCTACAAGAGGCATTAATTCCTAAATTGCCACAAGTTTGGAACCTAGCATTCAGAACACATAAATTTATGGGGGACACCTGAACCGAACCATCACAGGCTGGGAAGACTTCCCCAGTCAACCATACTGAACACTTACATAGCCTGAGCCTGTTGATTTCCAAAGCACTTCACATTATGCTATTTAACGGCCCTGATGGATGCATCGGCAGGTGTTTCTGTTTATGGTACAAGTGAGGAAAGGAAGGCCAACAGATGAAATCACTTGCCAATTCACACAAGTCATGAGGTGGGATACCCAGGATCATCCTTGTATACTATGTTTCTATTTCCAGAGTAGGAAAACCATTGTCCATCACCATGAGCCTGTTATTCATGTCCATACAGCCACATAGCACCTGCAACATTTTAGTTTCTTTAATTTCTAAAAATTTATTTACTTATGAGAGAGAGAGAGAATGGGTGTGCCAGACCCTCCAGCCACTGCAAAGAAATTCCAGACTCATATGCCATCTTGTACATCTGGCTTATGTGGCTACTGGGGAATCAAACCTGTGTCCTTAGGCTTCACAAGCAAGCACCTTAGCTGCTAAGCCATCTCTCCAGCCCCTGCTACATTTTAGATTGAAAGCATCCAGTTTTAAAATACAATTCTTTTTTTGGGATCTAAAGTTCAAATGTTTGATATCATGTAGTGGAACATGTCATAAACATTGCTTTACTCTGTGTTTATGAAAGATCTCATATCCTTCTGCTTCAGGGACTTAAACAAAAGAACAAACTCTTTTGCAAAAAGTAATGGAAAATCTATAAAAGGATCCACATGAAAATTGAATTTATTAAAGAAATTACTCTTATTTTCTACTCTTAGAAATGATACTGAAATATATACAAAATATTTAGTAGTAAATCTCTGGACAGTATTGGGATTGAGACCTACATAACTTAGTGTGCATGTGTACAGATTACACTGTTCTGTCATCTGCCAGTGTCCAGCGTAATGTTCTGAGAATCTGCTTGGCCTCCCACAGTATTAGAAAATGGTATTGTTTTTCCCTTTGTGGAATGGTACCATCTTCATGTATAAGAAAATTAATTCCTTATACATAGTTTATCCCCAAAGCACCACAATTTCATTTTTTTCTTTAATTTTGTTTTTGGAGACAGGGTTTCTTTTAGTTCAGGTGGGCCACATACTTGTTAAGTAGTTTCAGCTGTCCTACTCCTAGTCCTACTTCCTCTATCTCCTAAGTGCCGGGATTCCTGGCACGCACTATTGTGTCCACCACAACATTCAAATGTCTTCTAAGATAATATTAAGAATAATTATCTACAATTCCCAGTTCTACCATTTTTATGCATTATTATATATATATTTACCCCAAGTTTTATAGTTTTGTATTTTACATTTACTTGTATGATTCATTTTGACTTTATTTTTATGACTAGCTTAAGTCTCTATTTTTTGATGTCCAATTATAGCAGTACCATTTTTTTTTTTTTTTGAGGCACGGTCTTATTCTAGCCCAGGATGACCTGAAATTCATGATGTAGTCTCAGGCTGGCCTCGAACTCACAGCAATACTCTGACCTCTGCCTCCCAAGTGCTGAGCACCAATTTTTTTAAATGATTCTCTACATTCTTTTATATTGCTTTAGTTCTTTTTCCAAAGATCCATTGTCCATATTTATGTTGGTCTATTGTTAGGTTATTTTTTTGTAGTTATTATTCTATGTTTTCACTAATACCACAGTGTCCTGATTACTGTGGCTTTACTGTAACTTCTGAATTAACCTCAGTCCCCCAACCTTGTTCTTACCCAGTACTGTGTTGCCCACGTTGGTTTATAAGTGTTAAACTATTTTGTCAATACCCAACACACACACACGTGTGTGTGTGTGTGTGTGTGTGTGTGTGTGTGTGATTTTAAGCTGTTCAATTTGTGGTAATTTGTTATGCAATAATAGATAGTTAAGACTGATAGGTGGACACTCCAGCAGTGAGATTACTTAATAAATTTGTCTCTGGGATAGTTCCAAAGAATTAGATAGATTGATTAGAAATGATTAAAAAACAAGCTGCTGGTCACCATGTATATTTAGATGCCAAGTGCAAGGATTTCCTGGGATTTCCCACAGTTCTTTAGCTGCATATTCGTTTCTTTGAGAATGGATGCCTTTGACATCCCTTAACTCCTTTTTCAAATATGTGCCTCAAATACCTTTCTGAAGGGCTGGAGAGATGACTCAGTGGTTGATGGGTTTACCTGTACTGTCTAAGCAACCTGGTTTGATTCCCAAGTTCCCACATAAAGGCAGATGCACAAGGTGGCACATGTGTCTAGAATTCTTTTGCAGTGGCTAGAGGCCCTGGCATGCCCACTCTCTCCCTCTCTCTCTTTCTTTCTCTCTGCCTCTGTCTCACACACACATGAATAAATAATAAACAGATAAATAAAATATTTTGAAAATATCTTTTAGAGTCATTGTAGCTAAATACAGCTTTTGCATTCCAGGCCACACATTAATTTTATCTGTTTGCTTTATCAGAAGAAATACTGTTTGTTTTCACTGAGGGCGGGGAATTTCTTTTCTGTGTCTTTCTGTTTAGTACTCAACCCCTTCAGGGAATTTGAATGATAGTAATTTGAAGGGGTTGCAGTGGGCAGAAGCCTTTTGTCTTTACTTTCTTATACTTACTTTCTTATATTGGGTTGTCAAAGTAACCAAGGTCACAAATTCATTGACAATGAGGTACCTATGGTTATCTTGTCCCATTGTATTAGTCAGGATTCTCTAGAGAAAGAGAACAGATAGAATGAATTGTATTAAAAAGGGAATTTATTGGATTAGCTTAGAGTAGTCCAACAATAGCAGGCCCAAGAGTCAAGGAACGCAGTAGCTGCTCAGTCCACGAGGCTGGATTCCCCAGCAGGTCCCATCCAGCACTGAAGGCCTGAAGGCTTTCTGGAGAGCCACTGGTCTTCAGTACACCCTGGAAGGCTGAGGAAACTTGGTTCCAATGCCAAGGAAGGATAGCTGAACAGGAGGGATGCATGTGCAAGTGAAGGCATCACCGCAAGCAGCACCAGAGCCACACGGGAGGGAGGGGCTCTCTTCCCCCAGAGCTCCTTCCAGAAAGCCCCCAACCAGGAGGGCCGCCTGCTCTGGGGGAAGGTCTTCCTCCTTCAGTCAGTCCTTCCTAGAAGCAACCTCAGAAACGAACCCAAGAGGAATGTCTGTAGATTCCCAAACAGATCAAGCTGACAACAGAACTTGACCATCACACCCATGTTCTATTTTTCTTTTATTAGGCTACATCCCGACTTTCCTCTTGATCAAACTAATCCAAACATTTCAGCTATGATCTTTCCTATTTCAGGACCTGAGGGCAAAGATTCTCAAGTTTTTGTTTTAGCTTGTCTTCTCCCTGGGTTATATCAGAGATAAAAGTGTCTCTCTCTCTCTCACTGACCATTTACTTCAGACCCAGCTGGCCCTCATCCAGTAGAATAGACTAATAACCACACGCTCCGCCCTCAGCCAAGGCTCTGGCAGGGCAACTAATCAAACCATCTGTTACTGAGGTGAGCCTATGGCCTGGAACTGTTGCGATTTGGGGATGCATAGACTTTCCAGGCTCCTTGGTTATTAGAGACCCAATGGGCCCCTGGGGCCTACAGCAACTGTGGACATAATTATGTGAAAAAGGTTTAGATGACTTTCCATTCACGCTGAGTGATCTCAGAACAGCAAAGCCTGTTGTTAGATAACTGAACCCAAGGGTGACCTGAGGACAGCCAGCGATGGAACACTGAAGCTCAATTCTCTTTGTTTCAAACTTGCATTTCATTTTCGTTGAGGATCATACATGAATCATTGGTACGATACTCCATGTGGTGGATACTGTCTATGCAGGTTGCAGCTAATAAAGTCAGCCTGAAGATTTAAAACGATATTTTTATTTATTTATTTGCAATGAGAGAAAGAGAAAGAGAGAGAGAGAGAGAGGAGAAAGACAGAGAGAATGGGCACACCAGGGCCTACAGCCACCACAAATGAACTCCAGGTGTATGCACCACTTTGTATATCTGGCTTATGTGGGTCTTGGGGAATAGAACCCTGGGCACTAGGTTTCATAGTCAAGTGCCTTAACAACTGAGCCATCTCTCCAGCCCCTTGAGACTTAGTTTTAAAGAAAAGGGTAGCTAAAGGGATGAATGACAGGTCATGGTCACCTAGAATTTGTGAATACCTTTAATAACCATTTGCCATAGTAATGTTTTGAGATACAAGACAGAGTGCACAAGGTTAACTATTACATGAAATCACGCAGCAGCAGAAAGAAGCTGAGCTGAGGTTTATATCCGGGCGTCTTGACCTGAGCTCTGCTCTGCTTCTCTTACACAGCCAAGTGAGCGTCATCAGCTACAAAGGTTATGTTAGCTTAAGTGTTTTCAGAGCACAGGCTGTTCTTATTTAGACATCATCTACCACACTTTGGGGGTTATAATTGGCATTGGAAACCTTGTTTAAAAAAAAAAAGACCCCAGGGCTGGAGAGATGGCTCAGGGGTTAAGGTGCTTGCCTGTAAAGCCTAATGACCTAGGTTTGAGTCCTCAGTACCCATGTAAAGCCAGATGCACAAAGTGGCACATGTATCTGGAGTTTGTTTGTAGTGACTAGAGGCCCTGGTGCACTCATTCTCTCTGTCAGCCTCTCTTTATTGCTCTGCTTGTAAATAAATGAATAATATTTTAGAAGACCCCAAAGCTAGCTAGCTCCTCATACCATGTAAAAGACGCAATGAGAAGGCACCATCTACGAATAGTCCCATCGGCTGTCCTCTCCTGAGTTTGGAACTCTCCAGCCTTCAGAACTCTGAGGAATAAATAAAACAATTTTATATTGTTTATGAGGTGAGTGGCTGATGGTGTTCTATGGCAGCATCTAAAGGAGACTAATATTTCTCAGCTCACCCACTCTGCCAACTTTGTGGCACTCGGGCATCTCTAGCTTTGAAGAGATGCTGCAGAGACCATAATGACCTCGATGGCTTAGTGGTTAGGGTGCGTACCTGTGAAGCCTAGGGACCCAGGTTTGATTTCCCAGTACCCACGTAAAGCCAGATGCACAAGGGGGTGCGTGCATCTGGAGTTTGTTTGAAGCAGCTCAAGGTCCTGGTGCACCCATCGACCCCCCACACTCCCGCTGTCCCACTCTCGACAACCCCACGTAACGCAAGTTGTCCCCCACCATCCCTCCTCACCAGGGCTTGTGCATTTTGCTGTCGGCATGAGCTTTTGCAACACTTGCCGCTCTTTCTTCTTCTGTCTACTCATCCTCCCACGCCACATCCGTGACGGTGTTCCTTCTGGGTCATTGCAGAGATGAGGAATGGGTGAGGAGATGAGCCAGTGAAGCCTAGTCGTCATAACTGCATTGACTCGGTTTCAATGAGATATAATGGAAAAAATACAGCTCTCTATTCCACAATTTGCTGATGAAAAGTAAGTTATAGAAACTGGCAAGGGTGATAATAGTTGCAAGACCACATAACAGTACATAGTAGATCTTTGTGGGATTCAGCAACAGGATCATACTGACTTGAAGCTTGCCCACATTTTTTAATTTTTATCTATTTATTTACAAACAGTTTAAAAGCAATCTTACCTTTAGCTGAGTGTACATGTCCTGGATTTCTACCCTAAACATCTTTCTTTGCTTCCTACCACTCCAAAGGGAAAGAGTTCAGGGCTAGAGAGATGGCTTAGAGGTTAAGGTACTTGCCTGAAAAGTGAAAGGACCCAGGTTCAATTCCTCAGTACCCATGTAAGCCAGATGCACAAGGTGGTGCATGCATCTGGAGTTCGTTTGCAGCAGCTGAAGGCCATGGTGAGCCAATTCTCTCTCATTCTGCCCCTCTCTCTCTCTAATAAAAAAAAATAATAATTCAATAAAAAAAGAGCTCAAAGCACCTTTAACCCTGGAATCCACAGACTCTTTCCATACAAAGTAAGCTGTGAGCAAACATGTTAGTCAGTTGTAGCTGCAACAGTCCTGACTTCAAGTATTTATTATGTCGTGATAGCCTGAAAGCCACAGTGACCATGAGCAAGTCAGGAGGTCAGTGTGGCTGTCTTTTTATTTCATTTTATTTTAATAGTTTTTACTTATTTATTTGGGAGACAGTGAGAAAGACAGAGACATAGAGAATGGTAAGCATGGGCACATTAGACCCTCCTGGCACTGAAAATGAACTCTAGATGCAATGAGTCATTTTGTGCAACTGGCTTTATGTGAGCACTGAGGAATGGAACCTGGGCCATCAGGCTTTGCAAGCAGGGGCCGCTAACCCCTGAGCCATCTCGCCACCCTTCTTGTCTTCCAGTGAAAGAATCCGTGCAGCTGCATGCATGATGGGGTGGTGTATGTGTATAATCCCAGCACTCGTGAGGTTGAGGCAGGAAGAAGATCTCGAATCCCAGGCCGTCCTGGGCTACCTGAAGCCAACTGTCTTAGAAAGGAAGAGAAAGGGAAAGAAGGGAGAGAAGAGGAGAAAGAGTGAAGAAAAGAAAGAAAGAGAGGTAGGGAAAGAAGGAAAGAAGGAAGAAGAGGTGGGAATGAGGGAGGAAAGGGCGGTAGGAAGGAAAGAAGGAAAAAGGAAGGAAGAAAAAGAAAGAAAGAGAGAGAGAGAGAGGAGATAGACATAGGTGACAGGCCAGATGGCCAGATTTGGGCACCCGGGGGCTGTGATTGATCAGGTCAAAAGGGTAAAGTAACCCTAGACAGAAGTTCACTTCCCACAGCCAGCCTGGCTCTACAAATCCATGTTCTTTTCGTTGAGGGATAGAATTCCTTATAGATGGCAGCAGCATGCATGACTAAATAGTAAAACCAAGAGGGTTGGGGAAAGGGGCTTGGAGAAATAGCTCAGCAGTTAAGGCACCTGCCTGCAAAACCTAAGGACCTGGGTTCAATTCTCTAGTACCCCAGTAAAGTCAGATGCACAAAAGTGGCACATGTGTGAGGAGTTCATTTGCATTGCACTGGAGGCCCTGGCACATCCGTTCTCTCTGTCTGCTTGCCTGCGAAGCCTACGGGCCCAGGCTTAATTCCCCAGTACCCACGTAAAGCCAGATGCACAAGGTGGCACATGCGCCTGGAGTTCATTTGCAGCAGCTAGAGGCACTGGTGCACCATTTTCTTTCTCTCCATCTGCCTGTTTCTCTCTCACTCTTTCTCTATCTAATAAATAAAATAGTTTGAAAAATAATAATATAAGTAAATAAATCAAGAGGGGACACAGCACCCATCTGCACCATTTCTTCATTTTGTGCCTATGAGAGGCAAGGCCCAGAAACGTAAATTGCTCAGTACGACTTACAGATCAAAGAAGTCGGGAATTTTTGGATCTGGTGTTATTATCAAATCACTTTTGCAAGAAAAGCCAAAGAAAATATGTAACTACTCAACCTTGGTCCCAAATGTGGATCTCACAATTTGTTAACACTTAGGCTTTCTAAACTTTTGCTTTTCATTTGTATGCATAATGTTAGAAACCATTAAGTAACGAAAACCTTCAGAGCTTCTAATGTTTTGTAAAATGTCCCCCTAGGGGACTCCAGCTTCCAGAAGCAGAACAGTTCCAGGATTTTTGTCCACAGACGAGAATGGGAAGTTAAAGGAGTAAGATTTTCTCTTTGAGGGAAGAGATGCCCTGAACGCATGAAGCCGGACACCCTAAACTGAACGGTATTTCCGTGACACCCCTGCTTTTGGCACCTTTGCTTAATTGGAAATGTTCACTTCTTTATTCTCCTCTTTCTTTGTCCTGCACCATTGCAAACTGACATCAGTGTCATTGATTGAACCACTAGCACAGTGTTTTCTTAGTGTTAAAAATGGCCCAACATGAGATCAAAACTACTGGGTACTGAATTGGAAGAAGAGCAATTGCACGACCAGGTCACACTGCAGAAAAAAACATAAAAAGAAAAACACCTTCCATTTTGTTTTGGTTGCATACCTAAGAAAAGAACAGAAAACACGTGACAAAGTGTCCATTCCGCACTGACCTTTAAAAAGCCATTTGCGTCGCATGGGAAAACATTTGTGAATTTTAGAAGTAAGGCCTCTGATTAATGGAGAATGACAGTGCTTTCTGATGGTGCATTTGTCAGGCTGGCTTGAGTGACACTAAGTGTGTGTGTGTTTTCCAGGCCTTGCCTTTCTTCTCAGACCTTGGTTAAACATATTTATAATTAGGAAGCAAAAAGAAATAAACATAAATAAATAAATAAATAAAGCAAAAACAAATAAAAGCCAGGTGTGGTGACGTGCACCTTTAATCCCAGCACTCAGGAGGCAGAGGCAGGAGGATTGCCATGAGTTTGAGGCCAGACTGAGACTACAGGTCAGCCTGACTAGGCTAGACTGAGACTGACCCTACCTTAAATAGGCAAAAAAAGAAAAAAGAAAAAAAAGAAAGGAAGGAAGGAAGGAAGGAAGGAAGGAAGGAAGGAAGGAAGGAAGAAAGAAAGAAAGAAAGAAAGAAAGAAAGAAAGAAAGAAAGAAAGAAAAGAAAGAAAAAAGAAAGAGGGCCAGAGAGGTGCCTTAGCAGTTAAGGTGTTTTGCCTGCAAAGCCTAAGAAGGCAGGTTTCAATCCCCACTATCCACGTAACACCAAATGCACAAGATGGCACATGCATCTGGAGTTCATTTGCAGTGGCTAAAGGCTCTGGCACACCCATTTTCTCTGTCTCTGTCTCTCTCTCTCAGATAAGATATTTTTAAAAAGAGAAGAAAGGGAAGGAAAACAAAAGACTAGGCCTAAAGGACCAAGCCATGAAGTGTCACATTCTACAATTTACAACCTTTACGAAGAACAAGCATAGCTTGGATAATATAGCTTGTGGCGGGGGGTGGGGGGGTCCTTAAGAGGCCTGAGCATGTGCCTAGTGCACATACTGGAGAGAGAGGACTCGGCTGGAGAGAAACAGAGCTTGCCAAGGTTTAACTAGCAACTGGTGCCTCTATGGAAACAATTTTCCTTGAGAAAATTACCCATCTGCTTAGTATGAAGCCCATCTGCACATGTCAAACCTAGATGGCCACCTCTTCTTCTGGAACGCTGCATCCTGATGCCATAGCTCCAAGGCCCCAGAGGACCGATGAACCAAGGGCCTTTACCCTCCTTTTTCGCTTCCTAAAAATATCTTATTTTACTTCAAGAGGAATCTAAGGTTAAGTGTAGAAAAATTCATGTACTTCAAATACACAACTTGAGAGCTGAAGAGATGATGATTTAGCAGTTAAAGTGCTTGCCTACAAAATTTCAGGAGCCAGATCCAATTCCCCAGGATCTACATAAGCCAGATTCACAAGATGGTACATGCATCTGGAATTTGTTTATAGTCGCTAGAGGCCCTGACCTGCCCATTCTCTCTCTCTCTCTCTCTCTCTCTCTCTCTCTCTCTCTCTCTCTCTCTCAAATAAATAAAAAAATAAAATATTTTATAAAAACATTACAACACCGGAATAGCAATTGCTTCAGATGTTTGCTTGATATAAGTAAGACCATAATTCTTTTTTCCTCTTGTCAAGCTTGATCAATGCGCATCTTCTTCCTTAGAACTATGCTCTTTTTTCTTCTTTTCTTGTCTTTTTTTTTCCTTTTTTTCCTTCTTTCTTTCTTTCTCTCTTTCTTTCGTTTTTCTTTTTTCTTTTTTGTGAGATAGGGTCTCACTCCAGCCCAGGCTGACCTGGAATTCACTTGGTAGTCTCAGGGTGCCCTTGAACTCACAGTGATCCTCCTACCTCTGCTTCCCAAGTGCTCAGATTAAAGGCATGTGCCACCATACCTGACTCTTTCTCTGTTTAAAAGAATTACTAATGGCCAGATGTGGTGGTACACACCTTTAATCCCAGCACTCTGGTGGCAGAGGCAGGAGGATCACAGTGAGTTCAAGGCTACCCTGAGACTGCAAAATAAATTCCAATTCAGCCTGGGCTAAAGTGAGGCCCTACCTCAATAAATTATTAATTAATTTGCAAGGCCAGACTTTATCCTGATCTGAAAACAGAACTTCTTTTCATCACCCAAAAGATTTGGGAAAAATGAAAGGTACAACTTTGAATTGGTCCTGGAAAGTTGCTCCCCAAGTTTCAAGAGCCAACCACCAAGGCTCAGCAATGGGACACAGGGGTTGGACTTTCTGCACGGAGGCCTAGTGAGGCCACTATGAGAAGCTGTGAAGGTATGCTATAAGTTGCAATGGAGACCTCAGGATGGTAGAGATGTTGGCACAATGGAGGATGAACCAAGAAGAGCTGCAGACTTGGAGCAGATCTGGCCCACAAGAGGGGCTCCAGGCTACCCTGCTAGAAGGGCAGAGCTCCCCAGGCCTTTGGAGCCCAGCGGATATATTGTCATGAGACCTAGATTCTGAACATGAAGCTGCGGGATTTGGTACTTTGCCTGCTGCATTTCAGTCTTTGGTTCAGTCTTTCCTTCCTCTGTCCCTATTCCGCCCTGTTGGAATGTGAAAGTTTATTCCGTACCATTATATGTTGGGAGTATGTAACTTGCATTTTTTTTTCAAATTTTTATTTACTTAATTGCAAGGAGAGAGAGAATGGAAATAGGAACACCAGGGCCTGTAGCCACGACAAACTCCAGACACATGCACCACTTTGTGCACCTGGCTTTACATGGATACTAGGGAATCAAACCCAGACCTTCAAGCTTTGCAAGCAAGTGCCTTTAATTGCCTAGCAATCTCTCCTGCCTGTAACTTGTATTTTGATTTCACAGTTAAGAGACTGCTTTGAGACTTCAGACTTTTGGACTGTGTTGGGACTTGTAAAAATGATGGGGAATCATAAAGTTGGACCAAATGCAGTTTGCATTGTCTGATGGCTGTGAGTTTGTGAGGGTGAGGAGTGAGACGTGGTGACCTGAATGTGTTTGAATACTTAATCTCTGCTTGGTGATGCTGTTCATGAAGGCTGTGGAAACATTAGGAGGTGGGACCTTGCTGGGATAATTATGTCACTGGGGATAGACATGTATGTGGCACTGTCCAGCCCCACTTACATATATATATATGAGAGACAGAGAGAGAGAGAGAGAATGGGTGTGCCAGGGCCTTCATCCACTGGAAACAAACTCCAGATGCATGTGCCAGTTTGGAGCATCTGGCTTTACATGGATACTGGGGAATTGAACCTGGGTCACTAAGTCATCTCTCTAGTCCCCACCAGCCCCACATATCTTTCTTTCTCACTACTTCTTCCTGCTGATCTATGGTGCTGACTTTCTGTTCTTCTTATGTTTTCTTCGCCATTATACACAGAATTGTAAGCTCAAAATAAACTTAGTTTCCATGTAAAGCCAGATGAACAAAGGGGCACATGTGTCTAGAGTTTGTTTGCAGTGGCTAGAGGCCCTGGCACCCCATTCTCTCCCTACCTCTCTCATAAATAGGTAAAAAAAATATTTTTAAAAAGAAGTTTCTTTGGACTGGAGAGACGGATTAGCAGTTAAGGCACTTGCCTGCAAAGGCAAAGGACCCAGGTTCAAATCCCCAGGACCCACATAAGCCAGATGCACAAGGTGGCTCACTGGTCTGGATTCATTTGCAATGGCTGGAGGCCCTAGCACACCCATTCTCTCTCTCCTTATCTGCCTCTTTCTCCCTCTCTCTCTCTCAAGTAAATAAAAATAAAAATAATTTAAAGCCACTATTCTTCCCTAACTGTCCCTATTCTCAAGTCTTTCTTACCAAAACATGCCAATTTCTATTCCCCTATATCTGGAGTGAGGGAAGACTTATCACTTCTGTTTTCACTTATAACAGAAATATTTTGGTCTTGATTGGTTTAAAATTTTAGGCAGTGTACTTTAAATTTTGAAATGAGAATACTACATAAACTCTCCCTTATTGTCCCAAGATAATTAGATCATAGATTTAATTAAATCAATATTTTGGGCTCTCTTCATTATGTCTTTGAACCTGGTGCTCATGGTAGAACCAATAATGGCCTATAATTACTTTTACTTTATTGTGTACTTCCTTTCTTTTCCCTAGGAGTTACAGATTGCTTTAATTTTTTCACTTGATTTATGGGATATCTTCTCCATATTTTCAATAGTATATGGTGCCATCCAAAAAGTTTAACTGCTTTCAGCCCTCTCTCCCAAATGCCCTGCTCCCTGTCCTCATGTGGACAGCTGTCCTTGGGGTGTCCTCTACTTTCTTGTTTTAAAGATTGCACCATGTTTTGATTTGTTTTTTGTTTTTGTTTTTGTTTTTTTGAGGCAAGCCCAACAGACTGACCTTTTTTTAAAAATATTTTTTAAATTTTTTATTTATTTATTTTACAGAGAGGAAAAGAGAGAGAGAGCGAAAGTGGGCACGCCAGCCTCTGCAAATGAACTCCGACACATGCACCACCTCATGCATCTGGCTTTCTTGGGTACTGGGAAATTGAACCTGGGTCCTTTGGTTTTGCAGGCAAGTGCCTTAACCACTAAGCCATCCCTCCAGCCCAAAGGAAAAAGCTGTTTTCTTTTCTTTTGTTTCTTCTTCGTTTTTATTTTTTATTTATTTACCTTTGTTGTTGTTCTTACACTTATGCAGCTGCCTTACATGGTCTCTGGGGAATCGAATCTGGGTCTTTTGGCTTTGCAGGCAGTTGCCTTAACTGCTAAGACATCTCTCCAGCTGGTCTTTTTTTTTTATGCAAGAGAGTGAGAGTAAGAGAGAGAGAATTGGTGCACCAGGGCCACAAGCCACTGTAGTCAAACTCCAGATACATGTGCCACCACATGTGCATGTGTAACCTTGTGTGCTTGCATCACCTTGTGTGTCTGGCTTACATGGGACCTAGAGAGTCAAACATGAGTCCTTAGGCTTCACAGGCAAGCACCTTAATTGCTAAGTCATCTCCTTAGCCAGATTTGACCATTTTTTTAATTTTTTAAACTTTATTTATTTATTTGAAAAACAGAGAAAGAGGGAGAGAGAAAGACAGAGAGAGAGAGAGAGAGAGAATGGTGCTCCATGGCTTCCAGCCATTGCAAACAAACTCCAGACGCATGTGCCACCTTATGAATCTGGCTTTACATGGGTACTAGAGAATTGAATCTGGCTCCATGGGCTTCACAGGTAAGCATCTTTTTTAAAAAAAAATATGGAATGCCTCACGAATTTGCATGTCATCCTTGCGCAGGGGCCATGCTAATCTTCTCCGTACCATTTCAATTTTAGTATATGTGCTGCCGAAGCAAGCACTACAAGCAAGCATCTTAACCATGAAACCATCTCTCCAGCCCTTGTACTCTGTTTTATCCTAACATCCCAGTTGCCTTGCTATTGCAGATTGCCAACCTTGCAATGGATATTGAATTGCACAGTTCAGGAGCCTTGCCCAGCACCTGACATACCTAGCATAGCTCTATCATGATGATTGATCCCTTTGCAACAAACATTCCTCTTACAGTAAAGAAAAAGAGGATTTTTTTGAAAAATAATGTACCTCAAAAGGTTTTTAAAATGATTTTTAAAAAATATCTTTTTTGATTTACTTGTAAGCAGAGAGAGATAGAAAAGAGACACACAGAGTGGCCTCCAGCCACTGCAAACGAGATCCACATGCGTGCGCCACTGTGCATCTGAGTTTACCTGGTTACTGAGGAATCAAACTGTGGTTGTTAGCTTTTGTAGTCAAGTGCCTTAACTGCTGAACCATCTCTCCAGCCACAATACTGTTGACTATTAAATTTAACATAGAAATGATATCGTACAGTACTTTAACTACAATTATATTTCTTTCTGCTCAAAGTTATCACAACACAACATAAACTCAAGTCAATAAGCACTTACTGCATACCTACCTTTCCTTAATGGCATTAGGCAGGAAAACTTGAACGTAAATATAGCACTATTTCCAGGAGGGGTAGTATCTCCCTGTAGTCCAGGCTGACCTGGAATTCACTATGTAGTCTCAGGGTGGCCTTGAACTCATGGTGATCCTCCTACCTCTGCCTCCTGAGTGCTGGGATTAAAGGTGTATGCCAACACACCTTTAATTTATCTCAGCATTTAAAGAAAAAAATGACTTCACTTTCAATAATTGCCTATTTATGTGCCATTATATTAAAAAGTAGGCTTTTATATGCCTTATTCAGAATATCTTGGAGAAAAAGATGATGGTATTAAAATAAAAGAGGGACTAACGGAAAGAGGGAGAGGATATAATGGACAGCAGAGTTGTTAAGGGGAAAGTGGGGGAGGGGAGGGAATTATAATGGTTCCTTGTCTGTAAGTATAGATGTTGTCAATAAAAAAATATTTTAAGGGGCTGGAGAGATGACTTAGTAGTTAAGCACTTGCCGGTGAAGCCTAACGACCCCAGTTTGAGGCTTGATTCCCCAGGACCCATGTAAGCCAGATGCACAAGGGGGCGCATGAATTTGGAGTTCATTTGCAGTGGCTAGAGGCCCTGGTGTGCCCATCCTCTCTCTCTATCTGCCTCTTTCTCTGTGTGTCTGTCTGTCGCTCTCAAATAAATAAATAAAAATAAACAAGAAATTTAAAAAATATTTTAAAAAATTGCCTATTTGAAAAAGCCTGCTCAATATTACAAATAGAAGTGATAGAAGAGGGTCTCCCAGTCAGATTTTTCTCTCTCTTTCTCCTATCTCTCTGTGTTTCTTTCTCTCTGTTGACTATATTTTCCCAAGATCCTGTCCAGAGAAATTCACGCATTGTTCTGAATACTGTCCTGAGTTTTCTGGGATTGGACAGGCCACAGTGTTCTGTGCACAGCCTGCCAGGAACTGTCCTGACCAGAAATGTGGATATTCTCAGCCCAAAGAAAGCAAGAAAGGAGCAAGATGACAGTGCTTTTCTGGGGATGTTGGTTTGTAGCTTTGCTGTTTGCTTTTGCATATTTCAGAGTTTAAACACATACAGTTTATAGCCAATGGGATATAGTGCCTTCAGCAAGAATTATTCAAAAGGCTTTAATCAGAAATTTGCTCTCATTCCCAGTGCCCTGAAACCACATATCTTCTCTAGTACATAATCGCCAAATCAATCTATGCTGGGCCATCAGAGCAAAAACAACTTTTGCATACCCCCCATTGTGCAAAAACCACATGTGGAACAGAATGGCATTAGTGCTGACAAAAAAATAAGGCCATTTATACTTTTGAGTTTGGTAATTCAGAAAACCAAGTTGCATCTAAAGTAATTTTTTTAGCATTAAGCTCTTCCATGTCTATGAACATATGCTAATGAATGAAATCAACAGACTTTTTGTATAAACAAACCTTATCTTTTAAACCAGAAACTAATTCCCAAGTTATGTCTCCAAGTATATAAATATATTTTTGGAAGCACATGTGAAATAGACCATTGTACTATTTTAGGAATTATACTACCAAAAAAAGAAAAGAATAAAGAAAAAATGCATTTATTTAAGCCTAATAAGAAAATGTGGTGAGATGAACACATGTGTTTATCTTCATTCTTGCCCTAAACCAGACTTAAATGACAGCAGGGGATTAATTTTTTTTTTAATTTAGGAATTAGAATTAGGAAAGCAAACAACAATACGTGAGGGATGGTGACTGATTTGAGGAAGGAAAGAGAAAAGGAGCAGAGATACACAAATGGGGAGATTAATGTGAGAGCCCACACCCTCAGAGAGTCTAGAGTTAGGCTAAAAAAAAAAAAAAGTTAGATTCCCTCTCTCTCTTTCTATCTGAGGGTGCAAATAAATAAATAAATAAAATATTTTTGAAAATTAAAAAAGAAAAAAAAAAAACAGTCTAAAGGCAGTTAGAAGCATGGTGGCTCCAAGGGGCTGGGGAGAGAAGAAGAAGATGGAGAGCCCATGAATAAAGTGTTCAGAGTTTCACAAATGCACATTTCAGAAGCCCTGTGTTCAACTCTGTATTGTGTATTAACATAGAAGTTTGCTGATGGTGAATGTTTGGTGAGGACACGCACAGTCAATTCCCATAGGAGGTAATAAGGTTGTGAACAGGCTTCACTGGGATGATTATTTCTCAACACACATGTATACAAAATTGGGACATGTTGTATCTTAAATATGTACAACTTTTTATTTTTATTTTTTGTAGTCAGTGAATATAGTCAAGTTGGTACCATTGTTAGCCTCCTCCTTGTCCTCCCCCCTCCATAGGAACCCTCCTTGTTGGGGTATATGGGTCATGCATTGTGGGGTTAGCCTTTAGTTTGGGGTAGGAGGAAATGACTCCGGGTGTCATGACCCAACGTGTGGTTTCAGTGCTTAATTAATCTTCACTGAAGGAAAATAGGAGTTGGACATGACTCAAGATGTATGTGCCACCTTGTGCATACGGCTTAGTTGGGTCCTGGGGAAACCTGGGTTCTTTGGCTTTGCAGGCAAGCACCTTAAATGCCAAGTCGACTATCCAGCCCTACAACAGTTTTTAAATTAGAATGCATATCAGCTCAGACATTGAACTTTATTCACTTGATTATATGCAACCAAAGTTATCTGACTGTGTTATAAAATATTTTGCTAGGGCTGGGGAGATAGTTCAGTGGGTAAAAGCATTTGTAAAGTAAGCATGAGGGCTTAAGAGAACGCGTAAACACCCATATAAGATTCCAGACAAGGACACTCATGGTGGTAACCCCAGTGCCCAGGGAGACGGAGACAGGAGAATTGCTGGAGCTCATTGGTTAACAATTTTCAAATAATAATAATAATAATATTTGCAACATCTGGTTGAGTTAGAGACTCTGTGTCAAGGAAATAGTGTGGAACAACAGGGGAGAACACAAGAACACCTGATGTTCTGTATAAGAGAGGAGGACACCAGATGTTCTCTACAAGAGAGGAGGACACCTGATGTCCTGTATAAGACAGGAGGACACCAGATGTTCTCAACAAGATAGGAGGATACCTGATGTTTTCTACAAGAGAGGAGAACAGAGAGGAAAACACCTGATATTCTGTACAAGAGAGGAGGACACCTGATGTTCTTTACAAGAGAGGAGGACACCTGATGTTTTCTACAAGAGAGGAGGACACCTGATGTTCTGTACAAGGGAAGAGGACACCTGATGTTCTGTACAAGACAGGAGGACACCTGATATCCTGTATAAGACAGGAGAACACCAGATATTCTCAACAAGAGAGGAGGATACCTGATGTTTTCTACAAGAGAGGAGGATACCTGATGTTCTGTACAAGGGAAGAGGACACCTGATGTTCTTTATAAGAGAAGAGGATACCTGATGTTCTGTACAAGAAAGGAGGACACCTGATGTTCTCTATAGGAGAGGAGGACACCTGATGTTCTGTATAAGAGAGGAGGACACCTGATGTTTTCTACAAGAGAGGAGGACACCTGATGTTCTATACAAGAGAGGAGGACACCTGATGTTCTGTACAAGGGAAGAGGACACCTGATGTTCTGTACAAGAGAGGAGGACACCTGATGTTCTGTACAAGGGAAGAGGACACCTGATGTTCTCTATAGGAGAGGAGGACACCTGATGTTCTGTACAAGACAGGAGGACACCTGACGTTCTCTATAGGAGAGGAGGACACCTGATATTCTGTACAAGAGAGGAGGACACCTGATGTTCTCTATAGGAGAGGAGGACACCTGATGATCTGTACAAGAGAGGAGGACACCTGATGTTCTCTACAAAAGAGGACACCTGATGTTCTCTATAGGAGAGGAGGACACCTGATGATCTGTACAGGAGAGGAAATATGATGTTCTCTACAAGAGAGGACACCTGATGTTCTTTCTGGCCCCCAAACACACACGTGCATGGGGCACATGTATCTGACACATATGCATATACTCCACATACACATACCACATCACAATACACCACATCACATATAGAATACACATAATAACAAGAAGAACAAAATTTCATCAGTATTCACTGTCTGTAGGCATTAATATTGTCACACATGTGTGGAAATATTTCCCACAAGTTTGTGTTAATAAAAATGTAGTTAGTAAAGCTAAAGTGAAAAAAATGCAAAGAACCAACTATCAAAGTCTGTAATCATGCTATGCACAACCCAAGGCAAGAGTAGAAATCAGCAAGAGTAACTTGTACTAATGTAAAATTTTGATTTTCTTTCTTTCTTTTGGGTTCTTTCTCACACAATATTGAGATTTAGACAATAAGTACTATAATGTTTTATATACAGAACATGATGTTGTAATTCTTTAATTCATATAATAAACTTAGTTAATTTAATAAAAATATTGTTCATGTTCATCACTGAAATAGTGCGCCTTAAATTTTGTTCTTGAATATAGCTCATATTGTTTACATCAGGCTCCTTCTTCTCCTTCATTTTTTTAAAATATTTGTTTGTTTATTTTGAAGCAGCAAGAGACAAAGAGAGGGAGAGAGAATGAGCAGACCAGGGCCTCTACTAACTGCAAATGAACTCCAAATGCATGTGCCATATTGTGCATTTGATTTTACATGTGTACTGAGGAATTGAACCCAGATGGTTAGGATTAGAAGGAAACACTTTAACTGCTGATCCATTTCTCCAGCCCCTCTTTTCCTATTAATGCATATATGTGGGTACATTTACAGGATTCTTGCAAATAAAATATTTGAAACTCCTCGACTGCTTTCATTTCTCTGAAAACTGTATGTTATAGAAATCTACAGCATGCAGGTACTAACCTTAGAAAATTGAAGTGTCAGCAAATTGCTTGAAGTGATTGTATAAGTGCCATAAAAAGTAACAGGGGAAGACAGGCTTTGAGGTAAGTAAATAAGTTTCCCACACTGACGGTTGTTTAGAAAGACTTACCCATTTCTGATCCCCACCAATGACCAATCGTTTCCTTTGAAGCATATGGGTTTTGAAACTCCCCGTGATTGATGAGTTTCTAAAGTTTTTATTCTTGGCAGAATTTCCTCACAGTAACTCAGCTCTAATCCCCATAGTGCTCTAAATGACAAACATCTCCTGGGAGATTGATAAATATGTGTGTGAGTGAGTGAGACTCCTGGCCACTGAATTAGTCTGCTATTCCTGATAACAGGCATCTATGAAGTCTGATACAAAGAGAGGAGAGAAGAGTCACTGGCTCAACTTTCTGGAAGAACTCGCATGCTGGCTGTATTTTTAGTCTTCTCATACAAACATAGGAAGTGGGTGTCTATCAGGATATTTTAGGAAAGGCTCAACTTTCCCTTAGTTACTTTGCAAGCTTTTGATATTTTCTTATTCAAATAAATGTTCCACATTCATAAGGAGATCTGCTGGCTTTGCCTGGGACTGCTTATGTTATCTTCACTAATTTACATTTTAAAGAGCATTTGTGCCCCTATAATTGTTCTGCTCTTGGACCCAGAAACACTGTGTAAGGAGACTAAGTTGTGGGGAGGAGAGAAAGCATGCCTCCTTATAGACAGGCTAAACTGAATTGTCAAGAGCCTATGCTGGGATATTGTGCTTGTTGTTAGAATACCCAGATGTGGCTAGATTTTCTGTATTCATAATCTGGATGGCCAAGTGATGCATGATCTAGATTTTTCAGGTGATGTATGACCTAGGTGGTGAGTGATACATGATCTAGATGGTCAGGTGAACTTGAGCTAGGTGGTCAGGTGATGCATGACCTAGATGGTCAGTTGATACATGACCTAGATAGTCAGGTGATACATAACCTAGATGGTCAGGTGATACATGATCTAGGTGGTCAGATGATACATGATCTAGATGGTCTGGTGATGCATGATCGAGGTGGTCATGTGATACATGATCTAGATGGTCAGATGATACATGATCTAGGTGGCCAGGTGTTACATGATCTAGGTGGTCAGGTGACACATGAGCTAGATGGTCAGATGATACATGATCTAGGTGGCCAGGTGATATACATGATCTAGATGGTCAGGTGATGCATGATCTAGGTGGTCAGGTGATACATGATCTAGATGGTCAGGTGAAACATGATCTAGGTGGTCAGGTGATACTAAATCCAATCCTCAGAAGCACTTTTCCTAGAAGGAGAGTGAGTCGCCATTAGGTGCCATCATAAGACAGTGGGGGTATTTCTCCTCTCCACTTTGGGTGATTTCCATGGAAGGTCTTTCAGGATTTTCTGTCACTACTGTTTCAGTGGATATATTTGAAATTCTAGGACAGCTTTATTTTTTATTATATAATTTAATGGAAGCCCTGGCTACACTAAACTTTATAACCATAAGACCTTGTCTGCAGAAATAATTTGTTCAATATCTCAATCTTTCATTTCCATCTTGTTTCAGAAATCACATTTACAATTAGGAAATTAACTGGGTCCCTAAATACACTTAAACAAACAAATATCATATTCTGCTCCTATGATGAGCTTGAAATAATGAGCCAAAGTCAAGAGAGAGAGAGAGAGAGAGAAAGATCAGTTATCAACCATGAAAAATAGCAAGAACATCAGGGCAAAGGTCAAGGACACAAGTAAGAAATGTACTTGAAGAAAACATAGTGTAGTCAAATCATGCACTGCGCCTCCAAGTGTAAATGCCAGTATGATTACATAAAGAATTTTCAGGTTAAGTGAGCCTAATTGTCCAACATGAAATGTGACCTGGTCAAATTAAGTTAAATGAAGTTCCTCCTTGTCCTCCCTCGTTATCCTCTGATCAAACATACCATGACCTACATTTTCATTATTTTTCAGTGCATTTTATTTTATCACCTTTTCTCAATGAATAGTGGCATGGAATGAACTTTTATAAAGTACTTAGTGTTCACGTTTTCTAGGAGTATCCATTTTTTATTCGTTCAGATTTTCTTAGAGTGTTGCTAATTTAATTCTCCACATAATACTAGGCAGAGTGTTACACTCATCATGAATATTAAAGAGGCATGTTTTCATTTGGGAAGAAAAAATTTCCAAGGGCTTAAGTAACCTGCTCAAAGTCACAAGGGCTACAAATCTATAGAAGGTTAAAGATAAGCAATGGTTACCAAAGGAGCCACATATTAAATTGATATCTACTCATAGAATGAAAATTAGTATGATCAGACCCTTGGTTGAAAAGAACACTCAATCAGAAACTCATTTACCTATAGTCAACTGATAAGCATGAACAAACCTGTTTATTCTCTCCAAGGCTCGGTTTCCTCACTGAAAAATTGTTTAAGGGATGGAGAGATGACTCAGCGGTTAAGGTGCTTGCCTGCAAAGCCTTAAGGATGCACGTTTGATACCCCAGTGCTCATGTAAAGCTAAATATTCAAGGTGGCGCATGTGGCTGGAGTTCATTTGCAGTGGCAGGAGATCCTGTTGCACCCATTCTCCATCTCTCTCTTTCTGTCTCTCCCTATCTGCCTTTCTCTCCCTCTCCCCCCACCCTAACCCCACCCCCATCTAAACAAATAAATTAAATTAAAAAAGAAAAAGTGTTTAAACCCTGTATACTCTGAACTTCCTGCAGGTGGCAGATTGTTTCTCTCAGTTCCAAACTGGAGATTTCATTTTCATATTTCATGAAGATGAATGGTCACATGTGCCCTCAGTTTGGCAGGCTCTTGCTCCCTACTGCCCATGGTCTGCCTTGAGTAGAGACTAAAACTGGCAGACACAGGTTCAGAGCTCTTACCAGAGTGACTGTTACCCTCCTGGAAAACGAGGACAGGACGAACTGGGCCACAGGTGCATTAGAGGATGAGAGGGTCATTCTGCATTCCAAGTCTTTACATGAGTCCTTGTCATCGGAGAGAAGGAGAAGCATTTCAGGCAAGTAGCACAGATGAGCTCCCCCCATCCATGTGGAGACAGAGACAGCTAAGACAGTCAAGTGCTATTTTACCAAAGAGAAAATTTTCAACAATCTGAGAGGTAATAAAAGTATTTTGTCTGGTGCCTGTGGATCTGGCTCAGTGGTTAAAGGCACTTGCTTGAAAAGCCTGCTGGCTTGGGTTTGATTCCCCAGTACCCATGAAAAGCCAGATGTACAAAGTGGTGCATATATCTGGAGAATGCTTACAGTGGCAAGAGGCCCTGGCATGCCCATATAGTATTTCTCCCTTTTAAATAAATAAATAAAACATACATTTTTTAAAAAGTTGTTGGTATGGATTAGAGAGATGGTTTAGCACTTATTGCACTTGCCTGCAAAGCCTAACAACCCAGGGTTTGATTTCCTAGTACCCACATAAATCCAGATGCACAAAGTGGTGCTTGCATGTGGAATTCATTTGCAGTGACTAGCGGCCCTGTTGTACTCATTCATTTCCTCTCTCCCTCTCTTCTCTGCCTCCCTCTGCTTGCAAATAAGTTAAAATATATATTTTTTTTAAGCAGGGCATGGTGGCACATGCCTTTAATCCCAGCACTTGGCAGGCAGAGGTAGGAGGATTGTCATGAGTTCGAGGCCACTCTGAGACTATATAGTGAATTCCAGGTCAGCCTAAACTAAAGTGAGACTCTACCTCGAAAAACAAAACAAAACAACAAAAAGTTGCTGGCCATTCATTTCCCCTTCCATCTTTCACTCAAAGTTAAGCTTCTTTCTGGATCAAAATGCTATTATTGTTCTTAACCTGTCATCAGAGGTCAGCTGGGAAGAAAGTTGCTCTGAACAGTGTGGTGAACATGTTTAGATATTTAGGCTTTGATGTTATGAGTTTGGGATTCATGATGAGACTTAAGTGTTTGCTCAAGCTGTCTGCCTTATGTCAAGAACAGCAAGGAATCCTTAGTCATTCTCTGGCCTGAATTTGCGTGAGGTGTTATTGGACACGGGATTCTTAAGACTGCTGTCCAAAATGACTTTTAAAGGTATTCAAACATAATTCAGAAATGTTTAGTAGTTCTTGATCTATTAAATATTTTCTATACACAATTTGCTTCCAGATAAGGTGTGGGGGAAGCTGAAATAATTCAACATTTTTGACATTTTTATACTGTCTCACCTTTGATATAAAGAAGCTATCCATCCTACATAGTCAACAGCTGCGCTACCTCCTGTTCTTTTTATGTAAATTCATTTTTATCTATGTAAGACAGAGAGGGAGAGAGAGAGAACGGGCACACCAGGATCTCTAGCTACTGCAAACGAACTCCAGATGTATGTGCCACCTTGTGCATCTGGCTTATGTGGAACCTGGAGAATCGAACTTGGGTCCTTAGACTTTGCAGGCAAGCGCCTTAACTGCTAAGCTGTCTCTCCAGCCTGCTACCTCCAGCTCTTTTTGTTTTTGTTTGTTTTTTAAATATTTTTTGTTTTATTTATTTATTTGAGAGCAACAGAGAGAGAAAGGGGCAGAGAGAGAGAGAGAATGGGCTCGCCAGGGCCTCCAGCACCCCCTTGTGCATCTGGCTAACGGGGGTCCTGGGGAATTGAGCCTCGAACCGGGGTCCTTAGGCTTCACAGGCAAGTGCCTAACCGCTAAGCCATCTCTCCAGCCCTGTGTGTTTGTTTTTGAGGTAGGGTCTCACTCTACTCCAGGCTGACCTGGACCTCACTCTGGAGTTCCAGGCTGGCCTCAAGACCAAAGCAATCCTCCTACCTCTGCCTCCCAGTGCTGGGATTAAAACATGTGCCACCAGAGCTACCTGGTCTACCTGGTCTTCTTCCTACTTTCTAACTATTTTTTTTTTTCTGAAAATGTTTAATTATTTTATTTTTTTCTTTCTGAAGTCCATCCTTGCCTTTTTTTTTTTTTTTTTTTTTGAGGTAGGGTGTTTCACTCTAACTCAGGCTGACCTGGAATTCACTATGTAGTCTCAGGGTGGCCTTGAACTCACGGTGATCCTCCTACCTCTGCCTCTCAAGTGCTGGGATTAAAGGTGTGCACCACCATGCCTGGCTCTTAAAAAAAAAAATTGCTATCTTTGCAAGCAAAGAGAGATAGATATACAAAGTGAGATAGAAAGAATTAGGATGCCAGGGACTCTAGCCACTGCAAAGGAACTCTAGATGCATGTGCTACTTTGTGCATCTGGCTTTACATGGGTACTAGGGAATCAAACTTGGGTCAATACATTTTGCATGCAAGCACCTTAGCTGCTAAGCCATGTCTCCAGCCCTCCTTTCTCTTTCAAAGAAAGACTTACATACTATAAGACTTCATTATTATCTTGTGCCTTTTGTTTTGCCTTGTTTTTGAGTGAATAGTAGAACAATTTTCTCTGTCTCTTCTGAGTACATCTCTCCTTTTTAATTTTTTATTAATTAAAACTTTGTTATATGGACATATCATGTATTGGTCCCATTTTCCTCCTCCCTGCCCCCATTTCGTGGTGGGCCCTCCTCACTGGGATTGCTGGTTTTCTCCATGGGGTTATGGGTTATAGGTTATGAGAGAAATACTCACTTATGGGATGGGGGCAATACGTCTGGATACTCCTTCCCACCCTGTGGCTCTTAAAATCTTTCTGCCCTGTCTTCTGCAATGTTCCCTGAGCCTTGGAGGGTGTGTTAGAAGTCTTCCTTAGTGTTGAGTTCTCAGCAGCTTCTGGATTTCTACTTTGATTTGTTTTGAGTGTCCTCAGTGTCTATCGCCATCTCCCTGGAACAGGTTATGAGGCTCGCTGTGAAAGCAGCATTGAGTACATCTCTTGATTATAACCTGATAGCTTCTCTGTCCCAACCAAGTGGATCCATTACAATTATTGCCTCAAAGTATCTCAAGTACGATGAGTCTAAAACGTATTACTTTTAATGCAGACATCTTAGATAATTGCCAGGTCAGCTTGGAAAATTCTAGTCAGTTGTCCATACTCATGGATTTCACAGGAACTCTTTGGTGTTTTGTGTATTGTGTTGGCCACTTGCTGGGGGTTTTCCCTTAAAATGTTTCCTTGGGTGTCAAATTTAGAGAAGGGATTTGAGAGTAATGAGGCATCCTCATGGGTTATCCTGTTAGAATGCTTTTGGTGGTAGGAGTGTGGTCTTAGTTGACTAATCTACTCTGCATATCCTAGGAGCACTTTCAGATGGGGCTTCTATAGTCCCTAAGTATCCTGTGAAAAGAAAAACATGAATACTCATCAGCAAGCTCATTCTTAAAGTAAGTGAGGCCAGGGCTGGAGAGATGACTCGGCAATGCCTAATGACCCAAGTTCGATTCCCCAATACCCATGTAAAGCCAGAGGTACAAGGTGGCACAGCATCTGCACATTGTTTGCAGAGACTGGAGGCCCTGGCACCTCCCTTCTCTCTGTCTCTTTTGTCTCTCCTTGCCTGCAAATAAATAAATAAATAATATTTTAAAAGTAAGTTCGGGTGTGTTGGTGCATGCCTTTAATTCTAGCACTCAGGTGGCAAAGGTAGGAAGACTGCTGTGAGTTCCAGTCCAGCATGGATCTACAGAATGAGTTTTAGGTCAGCCTGGGCTAACATGAGACCCTGACTCAAAAACAACAACAAGAAGATAATAATAAAGTAAGTGAACATAGTGGCATTTTTCTGTAAATAAAACCAATATATTATACAAGAGTGTATTAAATGCACATAAGGATGACCCTAAGAAAGAAAATATGCAAGGTGAATGGTAGAAACAAAGATAGGAGGGCTGGAGAAATGGTTCAGCAGTTAAGAAGCTTGCCTGCAAAGCTTAACGATTAAGATTCAGTTCCCCAGTACCCAGTAAAGCCAGATGCACAAAGTGGCGAATACATCTGGAGTTTGTTTGCAGTGGGTAAAGGCCCTGGTGTGCCCATTCTCTTGCACACACTGTTTCCTTCCCTCCCTCTCTCTTTCTCTGTCTCTGCTTAGAAAATAAATAAAAATATTTTTTTTTGTAAAAAGAAGAAAATAATACAAAAGGAAGAGAGAGAAATATCAGAGGAAGACTCAGTAAACTGAGCCACAAATTCCCTACTAGTCATAGCCAAGTCACTGTGCAGAGAAGGTTGTCTTCTTATTTCTGGTTTCCACTTTGGCTAGCAGCTCTGTGGATATCCTATTTTCCTTTGAAATGTGTGAGACTTGTCTCAGTTTGGTAAGAAGACAAAAGAAGTTTATTCAAATTGAATGTCTAAGACAGAGATAGTCACATGGTATTGTATCCTTTGTTCTTTGTTTAAAGTTTTGAAAATATTTTAAATATTTATTTATTTGAGAGAGAGAGAGAGAGAGAGAGAGAGAGAAGGAGGAGAAAGGGAATGGAAATGAGGGTCTCTAGCCACTGCAAATGAACTCTAGATGCATGTGCCACCTTGTACATCTGGCTTACATGCGTCCTGGGGAATCAAACCTGAATTATTTGGCCTTGCAGGCAAGCACCTTAACTTCTAAGCCATCCCTCCAGCTATACCTTTGTTATTTTTTAAAAAAATATTATTTGTAAGCAGAAGGGGCATGGATATGCCAGGGCCTTCTACCACTGCAAGTGAATTGTAGACACATGTGCTACCTTGTGCAAGTGGTTTTAAGTGGGTACTGAGGAATCAAACTTGGGACCTTAGGCTTCGCAGGCAACGGCCTTAACCACTAAACAATCTCTCCAGTTTACTGTTTGTTCTTACTGAAACTGTTGTAGGCCCTCCAGAAGCAGTTTAGTTCTGTGGAACCAGTTTCATGTTGTAGTTTTCTTTGCATTGCTGGGACAAACACCTGACCAGCCACAGCTTATGGGAGGAAAGGATTTATGTCAGATTCCAGGGAAAAGTCCATCACAGCAGAAGCTGGTTCACTTCATCATACATCCACAGAAGAGAGAGAAAAAACAACATCAGCCAGCTCACGATGCTTCTCTACACACTTTAGGGCTGGCCTCAAGACCCTCCCCTGATGACGCATCTCTTCCAGCAGGGCTCCACCTGCTGAAGACTAAGTAGAAAGCTTAATCTTAATCAAAAAAAAAAAAAAAAAAAAACTCAGAGCCAGGTGTGGTGGTGCGTGCCTTTAACCCCAGCACTTAGGTGGCAGCAGAGGAAGGATTGCTGTGCGATCGAGGCTGCTTTGAGACTATTTAGTGAATTCCAGATTAGCCTGGGCTAGAGTGAGACCCTACCTGGGAAAACCAAAAAACAAACACACACACACACACACACACACGAAAACCCCAGGCTATGGGGGGCATACATTCACATTCAAACCATCACACATGTATTACTGTATAGCTCTATACCATTTCCTGACATACCAGTCAGCTCTTCAGAGTGACTCTTCATGTGACCCGGTCTTTATACTTCTGAATGAGCAAGCCAACTTGGTGAGACCATACTTAGGAACGGCATTTGGAGCCAGAATTTCTTCTGAGTAGTTTTTTTTTTTTATTTTAAATTTTAGATGCAAATTTAATTTTTAGATTAAGCCTAAGGAAATAGGACAATAAAATAGAATAAAATGTGATTTGCAGTAATTGAATTAGTATGAACTCTTCAACAGAATGGCAAATCTGCTAAATTGAAGGACACACTAGAATGTGTCAGCATGTCTAGGTACCTAGTGCTTTGAAAGCACAAATGGACAGATGCTTTGGAAGAAATCCTTATTATTATTATTATTATTTGCCATAAAGCTTTCTTCCATTGCGATAAATGGAAGTGCATACATAAACAATGTGGCATTCTGCAAGACCTGAGTATATATTAATTTTCTACCCCTGTCTTTCTCCCTAAGATAAAACCTGTGATAGAAATAATTTTTCTAGCCAGGCGTTGTGGCACATGCCTTTAATCCTAGCACTCGGGAAGCTGCGGTAGGAGGATTGCTCTCAGTTCGAGGCCAGCCTGGAGGTACAGAGTGAGTTTCAGGTCAGCCTAGGATAGAGTGAGACCTACCTGGAAAAAAAAAAAAAACAACTAAAAACTAAATATTTTAAAGAATTTTTCTTCTTAATTCTTACTAAAAGCTCTTGTGTAAGGTCAATTCACTGAGCTTGCTGATTAAGATAAATTTTGAATTTAATTCTCTTATATTTCCAATACAATAGACCAAATATTATATTTTAGATCAGTTTATATGAAAACAACATTCAGACCTCTTGTTTTTAATTAATTAATTTATTTATTTCAAAGTGAGAGGGAGGGAAAGAGCGAGAGAAAGTGGGTGTACAGTATCTCTTACTGCTGCAAACAAGTTCCACAGGCATGTACCACATTGAGCAGCTGTCTTTGAGTGGGTACTGGGGAACTGAACCCAGACCATCAGGCTTTGCAAGTAAGCAAATGACTTAACGACTAAACCATCTCCTCAGCCCAGCATTCAGGCTTCTTAAATATTTTTCCTTGCATACTTAGAAAGCAGAAGAAAATAACCATGTTATTTCTCCTCACGGGCTGTTTAGGCAGGGTTTGGTACACATCCTTTGATGCCCTTCAGGGATTGTGACCACTGAGAGAGCAATTCATTTGGCTTCAATTATTCGCCTAATGTTGTCTCACAAAATATGTTGCAGCTTGGAGGTTTGTCATGTCACAGCTGGTCCTGGCTTTGTCACTGGAGCTAAGTGTACAGTATTGGCCAGGGGTTAAGTCCAAGCAGTTATTCTTAATCTACCCTTGACTGTGGGTGACCTCTGGTCCCTCAGGCATCAGAGTGCTGAGCCCATGTACGCGTGGCCTCAGCCCTCCTCCCTGTTGGTGGTTTGCTCATAATCTGGTTTTCTGGGGGAATTTTGTGCCTGCTCCAGTAAGCTATGGTTTCTTAGCGTCAGAAAAACAGAACTATTAATAGGATCTGGTCCTTACATAGTAATGTTCTAGACTACATGCCAGATGATAATTTCGTTTCCCTAAAATGTATTTTAGGGAAACAAAATGTATTTTCATCACAATATTTTTTCCTTGAGTGTGATGGCTGTTTGTAAAACACTGGGGCATAAGTGGCTTCTGGATTCCAATAAAACCAAGTCACAATATAATCCTTTGAATGACCAGGGTACGGATTCTTATCATCACTTTCAAGTTGTAAGTGAAACACAGTCATCGTTTTGTATAGCAAGGAATCAGAAATGATAGGAAGTGACATGACGTCGCTGTCTCATCGGAGACAGGTGTATATACATGTTTTTCAATGACTGTAGATTTGATTTCCATAAGCCATGCTCTGCATCAGAATCACTTCTCTGCATCTTTTAAAAGCCTGAGGAGGGAGAGTGCCTGATTGACTGTGGAGAGCTCCAAGGTGTAGATTACCCCTGTGAGATGAATAGGAAATAGAAAGATTGCCTATTTCTGCACTCAGTTATCACCTCTTTTCACTCAAGCTCTTTGCATCTCCATGGGTAAGAAAACATGAAGGATTTCGGAGGAGGTCTGAAGAGAGATAGTGTGGTGTGCAAAGGAAAAATTATATATATATATTTGTGGCGAGAAATGGTTCCTTACAAACCAAGCTGTCAGGCTGGAGAGATAGCAGTTAAGGAGCTTACCTGCAAAGCCTAAGGACCCAGATTCTATTCTCTCTCTCTCTCTATCTCTCTCTCTCTCTCTATTTGCTTGTAAATAAATAAATAAAATATTATGTAGAAAACAAACGCAAGCTGTCAGTGGAAGGCGCGTCTCTGGAACTGTCCGTGAAGAATAGGGAAAACTGAACGGCACCTCTGCTCACTGAGGGGCTTCCTTTGTAATGGAGGAGTTTTGTTGATTTTCGTAGCACATATAGAGCGTATGTTGTAGCACTGAGAGGATTGAGAGGGGAGATCAGATAGCTCTTTTAGGCAGTTAGGGTGATGGGGCCCCTGAAGGTAGGAAACGGGAACGCCTTGGACTCTCCTTGCAGACTGCACTTGCTAGAGCTCAAAGGGTGTTCCGACTCCTTATCTCTTGCTGGTTCTCCACAAACATCCTGGACCCCTCCTGGGAGGGAGGACTTTCCCAGGGTTTAAATCTGATCCGAACATTGCGGTTGGTCAAGCTTATATCCCAGAACTTGGCGGCATGGCTGGCTTCTTCCAGAGACAGCCCCTAGCCCAGACCAATCAGCGGTCCCTCAGCTCACGTGAGCAGGAAGGTAGGGCCCACCCCACACGGTTACAAAGACGTCTGGGAGGGCAGAAGAAGGCCTCTGAGCTGCTTGACCACCGCTGGGTGACTTGCCCTCCGCCTTGCTGGGACAAGGCCCTGGCCCTGACTTTGCACATGGGTTCTTTCTGGTGACGGGAGCTCTCTGTACTCTCTTTTCTGTCCTCTCTGCGGTTTTGCCAGGCCCACCATGTGGGCTTTCAAGCCACATGGGTGTCTTTCCTTGGTTCTGTACTTCCATAAACAAACGAATAAGTAAAATTTAATTATTATCCTCTCAGTCATGTTTTCTTCAATGTTTTTGGTTAAGATTAGACATAAACCTAGGGTTTGGATTCAAGTACTTTCTTGAACCCCCAGTACCCCATTACAGGACCATACACGTTTACTGCTGCTGTTGAACAGGCCATTCCAGAGCCCAAGCTGGTACAACAGCATCTGTTTGTCAGTGTTGGACACATGCTACTTGTGGTGGTTTGAACAGAATAGATGGCCCCCAATATATTTCAGTTGTTTATTTGTTTGTAGTTTGCATCTTTAGCCACCTGGCTGGAGGCAATGTCACTGGGTGGATCTTAAGGTGTGGTGGGTTTCAGATTTCAATCTAAAGATATGCAAAGTGTGCCTAGCAGGAGTTCCTGAAGTGTGCTGTGGCTTTTGACCTTTAGGCTTGTACTTCCCTCTGTCTGTTTGGTCCTGTAAAAGCAGGCCATCTTCTTCTGCCATTATGGAACTTCCCCTGGATCTGTAAGCTTCAATAAATATCCCTTCCTCCATAACTGTGCCTGGTCTGGAAGTTCATCTCAGTGAACCTGAAGCTGTCTGCTACAGAACTTGGTATGGAGGAGTGGACTGAGATGAACCTGACTATGTGGATGTTGATCTTTTGGAACCTTTGTTTTGGAGGAATAGGCATGGAGTTGGTGCTTGCAACTGAAGATGTCTTCTGGAGTGGTAAGTCAAGTTTTATGGACTATTCTGATGAGAGTCTGAGAATGCTAAGTGCAGACAGCATTGAACTTCGAGGCTTGGCTTATGAGCTTTCTAAGGGGAAGGAAAGACTGCAGAGGACTTTGTTGGAACTGGGCTACTGGCATAAGGGCTGGCTACGACCTGCTGCCCAGGCCCAGAGAGTTTGATCACGGTTAAATTTGTAATGGACTGATGTGTTTGGCTAAAGATATTAGACTGAGAGATATAAGGTTTTAAGCTGGAAAACCTCAAGCAAGTTAAAATTACAGGCACTGAGACTGGTTTTAGGTTACTGAATCTTCTATTGTCAAACACATTAGCAATCTTAAAGGAAGATGGTCCAATTGCTTTACCATGGAAAGGATGACTGAGGAAAGACTATCATAGAAATGCAAACACTTTTGGAAAGAGTTGACTGGAGAAGGAACCTGCTTTTCAAGGTTATGATATATTTTGTCTGTGAATTAAGAATATGGCTGTGTCCTGCATACCTGGTATTGGTTTCAGAAGCATGAAAAATGTGAGAAGTGGTCGTGAATTGCACACGGTTCCAGGAGCTGTCGCTGAGTGTGGCATGAGGCAGGGCCTGATGCCCTGATAGGCTGAAAGAGCCTTTGGAAGATGGACCGTGGCTTGCATGAAGACCTCAAGATGTTTTGTATATATCAGGACTATGCAAGCGCTACCAAAGAGAGCACTGTTGGCCAGAGATGGAAGTGTTCACTGGCTACTCTGCCCAGCTGGAGGGGCGAAATTGGAAAATCTGGAGACTGTCACTCTTTGGTTGTATTGGACTTGAACTGCAGAAGTTTCATGGTGGTTGAGTTTGCATTGTTTTAGTCTCTCCTTGCTATGCCTTATACCAGTTGAAAATGTTTACTCTGTGACTTTGTATGTTAGAAATGTTTAACTTGTTTGATTTTACAGGTCTTATTATCTTAAATTGGTCAAGACTATAGGAGTCTTTGAAATTGAACTGAGTACAATTTACAATATGTGGTGGTTATAAATCTATTGGGGGCCAGGGGTGGAATGTGGTGGTTTGAATAGAATAGATGGCCCCCAATATATTTCAGTTGTTTATTTGTTTGTAGTTTGCATCTTTAGCCACCTGGCTGGAGGCAATGTCACTGGGTGGATCTTAAGGTGTGGTGGTCGGTTTCAGATTTCAATCTAAAGATATGCAAAGTGTGCCTAGCTGGAGTTCCTGAAGTGTGCTGTGGCTTTTGGCTTTAGGCTTGTGCTTCTCTCTCTCTGCTTGGCCCTGTGAAGGCAGGCCATCTTCTTCTGCCATTATGGAACTTCCCCTGGATCTGTAAGCTTCAATAAATATCCCTTCCTCCATAACTGTGCCTGGTCTGGAAGTTCATCTCAGCAAACCTGAAGCTGTCTGCTATACTGCTTTTCTGCAGTGTTCAGGTGGTCTGGGCTGGCTCAGCAGAGAAGACTGGCTACAGGCTGGGGTTTGGGGGTAGCCCTCAGTAGGTTGTAAGCCAGGGAGTCTCAGATCTGCATACCCCTCATTCTCCTTGAACCAGCTGCCTTATCAGGGAAGGGTCATCCCTTGCTGGTGCTAGGGGACCCAAAAAGCTAGGCTAAACTATGGCCACCTCATTCGACTAAACAGGTGACAAAACCAAGTCCAAACAAGGGTAGGGGCAGGAATATAGTATGCCTGGTAGGAGACAAAATTAAAAGCTTACATGGCAAAAGGCATAGGTATGATGAGGGGGCAAAATTGGCGTTAAAAAAAATGAAAATTCACCTCATGAACAATCTGTGTATAAAGTTAATATATTGTCTCACATGGGAGGGTGTGCCTTCTTCAATCAACCTGAGAGGATCTGTGCCTCATGAATGGATTATGTTCTCCTCTGAGCTTTCGCGGTGTCAGGCTCGTCTGTGAACTTGAGGCTCTACTCATCTTCTCGCAACATCTTCCTCGACTGGGACAGAGGGACTCTTAGGGGAAATATGGAACAAAGGGGCAGCTCATATGCAAAACTTTATATGCATCCATTGATGTTCCTTAAGAAGTCAATTCAGGCTGGAGAAATGGCTGAGTGGCTAAGGCATTTGCCTGCAAAGTCTAAGGACCCTGGTTTGATTCTGAAGGACCCACATAAGCCAGATGCACAAGGGGGCGCGTGCATCTGGAGTATGTTTGCAGTGGCTAGAGGCCCTAGTGGACCCATTCTCTCTCTGTCTCTCTCAATCTCTCTCTCTTAAATAAATAAAATATTTTAAAAAGAATTAATAGAAGAAGATATAATGCCATGTTACTTGTAATAAACTTGGCTTTCACCTAAGTGTCCAAAAATAAAAATAAAATAACTATGCTATCATGTCAGAGAATATTCTCCAATTATGATTATAGTTTTCAGAATTTTAATGATAGAATGATGTTGATAGTATTTTTAACAAAATTTCAAAATATGAAGAAATATTGTTAAATACTTACAATGTAAACAACATATGCCTTAATCTTTACTAACTATACAGTTGACTGTATGAAAATAAATCCAATTAATATTTTTTGGATGTGGGATTATCAGTGAAGGAGTTAGCAAATCTCTCTATTGAGGGTCTCAGGAATTCAACATACAATGGCCGGACACCAAGAAGTCTGACCTGAGACTTCCCCCTTGCTATGTTGGTAACCCAAGAGGAACTGGAGACCTGGCTAGCTGTCTCAGAAGAAAGGAATTCAAAGAAGTTCACTTCCTTCACATTGGCTAATCCTCCTCCCTCCCACCCCTTGCCAACATGACCCCAGTCTTCTGATATAAGCCCCCTTGCCAGATGTTACACTGGCACCTCACATGTCCAGAGCCCCACTGCCGAGACATGAAGTGCCCCTCTATGACTCACTTTCCATTACGTCTGATTTCTTTGTTTAGAGATTCAGTACTTGGTTTGTTTGTGTGGGCGGGGGGCACATGGACATATGTGTGTGGTGTACACATGTATATGCTTGTGGGTGGAGGCCAGATGTTGACATCACATGTCACATTAGAATCCTCTTCCCTTTATTACTGAGGTAGGATCTCTTATGCCCTGAGCTCACTGATTTGGCTGGTGCAACTGGCCGGCTTATCCCTGGATATGGCCTGTCCCCTGGGGTTACACGTATGCACCGTGCCTAACCTGCATTTATGTGATTCCTGGGGATCCCAGCTCTTCAGCTCATCCTCTCCTGGGAAGTGTGCCGTTCTATTTCTTGAGCCATCTCCCTAGACATCTTATATTCTAGTCTACCTTTTTCAATTTTTTTTTCAAAAAAAATTTTTTTTTTGAGGTAGAGTCTTACTCTAGCCCAGGCAGACCTGGAATTCACTCTGTAATGCCAGGCTGGCCTCAAACTCAAAGTGATCTACCTCAGCCTCCCAAGTTCTGGGTCTAAGGCCTGTGTCACTAAGCCCAACTCAAGTTTCTAAATAAAAAACACGTCTTAATTTTATGATCAATGAAATCTGCTGAATATGACAATGATTGCTAATAAGAAATGTATATTAATTTTAGTTATTAGATACTCAAATCATGTACTCTAGAAATATATCTTTAATTCAATAAGAATGATCTCTCCCTATCACACAATACTTCATATGTTTCAGTATAGAAATTTAATTTTTATTTACTGATTTGAGAAAGAGACAGAATATATATATATATATATATATATATATATATATATATATATATATATATATATATATATATATATTTGTGTGTGTGTGTGTGTGTGTGTGTGTACAGAGAGAGAGACAGAGAGAGACAGAGAGAATGGGCAGGAGGTCAGGCCTCTGGGCACTGCAAATGACCTTCAGACACATGTGGCATTTTGTGCATCTGGCTTATGTAAGTATTGGGGAATCAAACTTGGGTCCTTAGGCTTCACAGGCAAGTGCCTTAACCACTAAGCCTTCTCTCCAGCCCTACAAATTTAATTTTGTAAAGTTATAGATGAGTAAATGATTCATAAGTGCTTAAAACATTTAGATAACATGGTTAAGGGCTTAAAGTTGGAAGATGGCTACAAGCTAGGCTGCTGACTACTGAAGAGCCTAACTTCAGATGTGGTGGTAACGGCTTCGATGAGGGTTTGGACTACTTTGTGAGCGTGGCTCTAGAAGGAATACTGTCTGCCCTCTTTACCAGCAGAAGCATTCTTCACTGACCCCGCCTTTCACAGGACTCCAGACAGGCGGCAGGACACGCTGGTGGCCAGAGAGAGAGCCCGAGGCTGGCTTAGGGAACAGATGGAAATTCCTCTGGCAGCCTTGCAGCCTGCAGTTAATACAGAAGACAGATAACCGACACAGGGAAGGGTCCCCAAAGCCATCTCTCACCCACTGGAGCTTGGTCACCGTTCCAAGGGCACCGTTTCTGTTGCTTCCTGAGTCAGCCCCCGTGCAATGGAGCCACCGTGTACTCTCTTACAGGTGCCCACTGTGCCCATCTATTTTATACTCAGACCATAAAATCGGCATGCTGGGGAGCACCCGAGCATGGAGGGTGACACGTGTGTCTAGTCAGGGCTTTGTTTCCATGAAAAGCACTCACTATCCACCACAACGTAGACCTGCCCTTTCTTATTCAGGTTTGTCATGGCATGTCACCCCCTTGCTTTTTCTTAATATTTTAAAAATATTTTACTTTTATTTATTTATTTGAAAGGGATGGAGATAAGAGGCAGATAGAAAGAAAGAACGAGAGAAAGAAAGAAAGAAAGAAAGAAAGAAAGAAAGAAAGAAAGAAAGAAAGAAAGAAAGAAAGAAAGGGAACATGCATTGGTACCTTGTGTATCTGGCTTAGGTGGGTCCTGGGAATGGAACCTAGGTCCTTTCACTTTGCAGGAAAGTGCCTTAACTACTAGGCAATCTCTTTAGTCCTTTTTGAATGTTTTTTATTTGTTTATGTGCAAACAAAAGATATAAAGAGAATGGGCACACCAGGGCCTCCAGCCCCTGTAAACGAACTCCAGACGCATGAACCACTTTGTGCCTCTGGCTTTACAGGAGCACTGGGGAATTGAACCCAGCTCCTTAGGCTTTGCACGCAAGTGCCTTAACTGCTGAGCTATCTCTCCAACCGCTCTTTTTTAAAAAATATTTTTATTTATTTGCAAGCAGAGACACAGAGAGAAAATAGGCATGCCAGGGCATCTAGCCATTGCAAACCAATTCCAGATGCATGCACCACCTTGTGCATCTGGTTTTAGGTGGATACTGGGAATTGATATTGTGTACTTAGGCTTTGGAGGCAAGTGGCTTAGCCACTGAGCCATCTCTCCAGCCCTCACCTCCTGTTTTAAAGGTGTCAAAAACACCTTACCTGCACTTGTGAAACTTCGTCCTAAACTGGACATCTTTAGAATTCTGCACGTCATGTGTCAGTGATAGAGTCTGAACAGGACAAACTGGTCATCTCTTGTTTGAAGATTTTTTGTTTAAATGTTGTATTTATTTCTATGCAAGGAGAGAGAGAGAGAGAGAAAGAGAGAATGTGGACAGACCAGGACTTCCAGCCAAGGCAAATGAACTCTCAGTGCACGCACCACTTTGTGCACATGGCTTTCCGTGAGTACTGGGGGAAAATCGAACCCAGGTCATTAGGCTTTGCAGGCAAGTAACAGAATCACTGAGCAATCTCTGCAGCCCTGTTTGAGGATTTTATTGCTTGTCATGCCGACAGCCTCTAGGATCACTGAGCCTCTGGGCATGCCTGTGAGGAATTATCTTGATTAGGTTCATTGAAGTGGGATGAACCACCTTAATTGTGGGCTGCATCATTGCATGCACTGGCATACTAGACTACCTCAATGGGGAGTGGTGGCTGAGCACCAGCATTCATTGCTTCCTCTTTGCAGACCATTTGTGACCAGCTGTCCCAAACTCTTGCATCTCGGCCTTCCCTGCTCTGGTAAAATATTACTTGGGAACTGCATGCTGACAAACCCCTTTGTCCTTAGTCTACCTTTTTTTTTCTTTTTGAGGTAGGGTCTCACTCTAGCCCAGACTGACCTGACTTCACTATGTAGTCTCAGGCTGCGCTTGAACTCACAGTGATCCTCATACCTCAGCCTCCGGAGTGCTGGGATTAAAGGTGTGTGCTACCACACCTGGCTTCCCTTTGTCCTTTAAATTGATTTTTGTCAGCTATTTTGTCCCAGTAACAGGAGGTAACTAATATACTTGGTCACATCTGTTCCTTCACCAGCCTCACTGGAGTCAGCAAGCTTTCTTAAACATTTCTCAAATGGATCTAGCCTATGTCTGCATGCATCATCATGTCTTCCCTAGAAATTGTTCATCATTATTTAATTTCTTTTCTTTCCTTTAATATGGGCTTTGTGGAATGCATTCAATGGAATGCAGGCTTTATTTCTCTGTTTCCATCAGAGAATCTGATCCTTTTGAAAATAGCCTCTTCCGTTTTACCTTTATCCTCTGTGTGCATATATGTGCATGTGTGTGTTGTATGTGTTGAGTGTATGTGTGTTTGTGATGTGTATGAAGTTGCATGTGCCTCTATGTGCATACATGTGAGGGCCAGAGTAAGTCTGGAGTCACTGAACCTGGAACTGCCAGCACGGGTGGCTACGTGTGTGTTTGCACGCAGGAGCCAGGGCCAGGACTCAGGTCCCAGCACTAGGGCAGCAAGCACGCGCACATGCCGAGACATCTTTCCAGCACCTTGATCTGTGTTCCTGGAGAGAAAGCAACCTCAGGGAAGAGAAACACAGGGAAGTCTTAAGCTGCCAGGTATGAAAGCAAAAGATGGTGATTTTTTTGGTTATTTTTCAAATTTTATTGTTATTGTGTTCAAATAAAATTGGCTGGGTGTGGTGGCACACCCCATCAATCCCAGCACTTGGGAGGCAGAAGTATGAGAAGCATTGTTAGTTTGAGGCCAGCCTGAGACTATGTAGTGAATTCCAGGTCAGCCTGGGCTACAGCAAGAAAGAAAATTTACCCAGATCTGCTGATCAAACCAGAGGGACACCTGGGGAAAAAAAAAATAGAGATAGAGAGAAAGTCAGGCATGGTGTATGCACTCTGGAGGCATAGATAGGGGGATCACTATGAGTTCGAGGCCACCCTGAGACTACGTAGTAAAATTCCAGGTCAGCCTGGGCTAGAGAGAGACCCTACCTCAAAACACCAAAACAATAAAAATAATTAAATTAAATTAAAAATAAAATTAAAAAACAACAAAAAAGAATGAAAAAAATGATCATGTCCTTTATATTAGAACATACAGTTCAGCAATAACACACACACATGCACACACACTATCATTGCTCAAGGTGCATCTTACAGTCTAACCTTTCCTGCCTTCACTCTGCTATGTTGTAGATACCTGCGTCGGGTTGCAGGTATCTACTGCATGGACAACCGTGAGGCTGAAGTTAAGCAGCTGATTGAGGGAGGGACTTCCTTCATCTACTGAACATTGATGTATTTGGGTTTCATTTGCAGTGGCAAGAGGTCCTGGTGTTGTTGTCTCTCCCTTTCTCCTTTACCCTTTCTTTTTCTCTCTCTACTTGCCAATAAATAAATAAATATTTAATAAAAACAGAATAGTAGAGGTTTGAAATACATTGCTAAGAGGAGCAGCAGGCCGCTCAGGTGGAGAGTTACTCTAGGGCACCAGAAAGTGGTCTGGGGCTTCTCCTTATGGGATTTTTGGGGGGAGGATGGCCTGGTTGTTAGGGGCACTGTTTGGATGGCCCGCTGGTCTGATCAGCAGATCTGGGCTGTATAACATTTTCTCTACTGCTCAAGTTTTTCCAAAGATGCATCTGGTTGTAATCACATATGAACCCAGAGGAGCCTCGGCATGATGATCACTACAGGATTCTCCTTCAGAGGACATAATTTGCCTTACTGTGAATGCATCCCACATAAGTCAAGGCAGGATGGCCCTTTCTGTTCTGATCCAAGATTGATGTAAAAACATATTTGAGAGTCTGAAGACATGGCTCAGCAGTTAAGGCATAAAGTTAAGGCATAAGGTTAAGTCTCAAAGCCTAACAACCTTAGTTCAATTCCCTAGTACCCATGTAAAGCCAGATACACAAGGTGGCCCATGCATCTAGAGTTCATTTGCAGCAGCTGGAGGCCCTGGAGCATCCATTGTGTCTGTCTATCTCTCTTCTCTCTATCTCTCTGCTTGAAAATAAATAAACAAACAAAAATAAATAAATAAAAACTTACTTATTTGAATAAGTATATTTGAATAGGAACTGAACCCACATAATGGTCCCTAAGAGGAGGAGCAAACTTGTCTTTGTTTGCCCCAGTATGTCTGTATAGCTCAGTATAGGCTGCTCTCCAGTAGGTAGTGAGGTACATTAAGAGATGCCTTAGCAGGCGCTTGCCTGCAATGCCTAACGACCAGGGTTTGATTCCCCAGTACCCACATAAAGCTAGATGCACAGGTTGCACATGCTTCTGGAGTTTGTTTGCAGTGGCTATAAGCCCTGATATACCCATTTGCTCTCTCTATATGTTCTCTCTAATAAATAAATATTTTTGAAAAAAGAGAAGAATGTGTTTATTGCCCAAGCCAAGTGATGTCCCAGGTGAACACACTTCTGCCTGTGTTTACCTCCTCAGCACTCCAGGCCTTTACAGGCTCCAGAACGAAAGACCTGACTAACATGGAGCAAATCAAATTCATGTTTCACACAGTCACAAGCCAGGGAAAGAAAACCACACACAAATGAGTATGTTCCACATGTTGTGTTCAACACTTGAGGAGAATTGTGTTAATTTGAAATTAATGGAGAAAGGTCCACCTCATCTATTCCTTGTACAAGGGGTATTTGGAATCATGTCTCTTCATATTCTCAATACATTTGCTAAACTGGCTTTGACACGGGCAAGATTTCATAGTATCTTGACTTTTGTTCTTCAAACACAAAGAAGAAATGGAGGGCTGGAGAGATGGCTTAGTAGTTAAGGTGCTTACCTGCAAAGCACAACAACCTAGGTTTGATTCCCCAGTGCCCATGTAAAGCTAGATGTGCCAAGGGGCACATGCATCTGGAGTTCATTTACAGTGGCTGGAGACCCTGGCATGCCCCCACTCTCTGTCACTCTTCTCTCCATTTTTCTATGCTTGCAAATAAATAAAAAAGTTATATATATATATATATATATATATATATATATATATATATATATATACACACACACACGGAGAGAAGGGGGAGAAAAGATAGAAGTGAATAAATAAAATATCATATTTCAGTTTATGAGCAAGTCTATATTGATCTTAAGCTTTCTGTTTCATTCATTCATTCTTAAATTTGTCAAAA